>CM042152.1:54810106-54830106 GCA_023376005.1 Doryteuthis pealeii
CAATAATGAATAACGATAATACTTCATAAGTGAATGAAACAGAGCGCTTAACTGGGGTTCTGCTAAGCATTTTAAGAAATGTTCAATTATAGACTGCCTTCTTCTTCAATACCTACTTGCATCACCAAATTATTCACGACACCGAGCTAAGCATCACAGCGCGACATTTATTCTTACTCGAAATGATTGCGATCTTTAGAGCTCATTAGATTTCGTTAGAGGCCGAAAATTGGATGGAATACGCGGGCCCAGCATGCCAAAATAGAAGTCCCGGTGAGCTGAGGATCAGGCGACCTTGGTGGCACGGTGTTCCGTATCCTCGGCCAATCACACGCATGTTCGTTGTAATTTTAGAAGCCAGGAAAATTTCGAGCAACAAACGAATAGTGGGGAGAAGCTCCAATTCGTGTTCGAAAGACAACGTTCCTACTTGTACGCTTTACTATTGTTTCTATTAACATATTAAAAGTAATGATTACACAAATATACTGAATTTTGTGGAAAATACAAAACTGACAATACTAAATTATTGCGCTGCATTTTGTCCTCACCCTGTCATATAAACACATATCTCAAAACAATATCTAATTTGGAACCATTGTTCATAGTAGAATTTTGCTGAGATAGATGTGCGTATAACTCATTACATGGAAATTACGCCGTTGTCTGGTGGAACAGCAATCATTTCCTGACCACACCTAACTTTTTCAGCTGTTTCTCTCCGTGTAATGAGAGGCGTTTGTCTACCTTGTTTAAAAGACTGGGTATAAGATTTTTTTATTGTGTCAGAGGAGACTGTTTTCCTGCGTGGTTTACCATAGCACATATTGTTCACTACACAATAATTAATGAGTCAGATTGACTTCTGAATATTAAATAGTTTCCTGTCAATTATGCTTAATAACCTTCATCTAAGTCAGCTTAGGTGACCCTGTCACGGGCAAACCGTCTAGTTGTATACGGACATGATTATGGGATAGATTAAGAAATATTATATATATCAATACTATCGTGTTCCTTAATTGTACGAATCATCTTGCAACGCCCCTGTTAAAAAATGAGACCGTTCCAAAATCCCCACAGAGCATGAAAATGCAAAAGTAAAATCATGTATCTTGTTTGGCCGCTCCCCGCCCGCGCCGCGGCGCCCCCCCCCGCCCCCGCGCGCCGCGCACGCCCGCCCGCCCACGCGCACCCCCGCCCCCCGCCCGGGAGCGTGGGCCGCCGCCCCTTCCTTATCCACCCGAATTCTTATTTTTTTGAGTCCGTTACCCAGATATATAAATAATAAAATCACGACAAAATATAAAAAAAACTCAATAACAATAAAAAAAAATATAAATATAGGACATTCCCTTTTTATTATAAAAAAGAAAGGGGAAGAAAACAGGACAACTACACAAAAATATAATAAGAAAGGAGTGAAGTAGGGATGAGGAGTGTGTAACGTCGCGCGGAAGCAATGACATCTCTTCATTTACTCTCTCTCACTTTTCTCAATTCCTTCTCTTTCTCCACTGCCTTCATATATTGAGACGGTGAGCGTTATCCTTCAAATGTGATTAACAATCCATCCTCTCACCTTTCTTTCTTTTTATATTTTATCCACATATCAAGGATTTATACTTTTTACACTTTAATTTAGGACTAATTTGAATGTACGCCATTCCTTTATAACAGGGATGATGTAGCAAGATGATCAACGGCCGTTACTTTTAAGGAACATGAGTGTTAAATATATAGATTCTAAGGAGTCTTGAAGGATTTTACCGGCACCACACCTTTGTCGATGAACTTTATAATAGGATGGGAAATTTTGAATTATTTAGAACAGCAAAGCAATATGAAAGAGCATGAGAAGGTCGAGGAAGAGAAAGAAAATAGATAGATATAAACCGATAGATTGATACGCATAGAACAGAGACCGAGAGAGAGAGGAGAGAGCAGGAGATGAGAGAGGAAGACGAGGAGACGAGAGAGGAGAGAGAGATATGGCTACAGGTAAGAGGGAAGAAAAGCAAAAGAAACAAGACCGAAAATAAGAAATAAAAAAGGAGTGAAGCAGAAGGAAAGAGCATTAGAAACGAAAGAGGAGCAACGAAGAGAGAGAGAAAAGAGAGAGAGAGAGAAGAGAGAGAAGAGAGATATGTTTAGCAAGAGAAACAATGTGAAGAAAGAAACGAAGATGAAAAAAAAAAAAATAATGAAAAATACAAAAGGAGGAGCACGAAGAGAGAGCACAGTAACCTAAACGAGAGAGCGAGAGAGAGAAGAATGCGGAGGAGGAGAGAGGGAGAGAGAGAGAGAGAGAGAAGATAGCTCTCAGTAAGAGAAAAGTGAACGAAACCAAGACGAAAATTAAAGAAATAAAAAGGACAGTGAGCTACGAAGGAGTGAGCAATAGAAACGACGAGAGAGAGAAGAGAGAGAGAGAGACAGAGAGAGATCTGAGAGGAGAGAAGAGAGAGAGAGAAGGAGATGCTTAAGTAAGTGAACAAGTGAAAGAAGCGAAAAAGAGACAAGAAAAAAAAAAAAAAAAAAGGAAATGAGTATGAAGGAGAGAGACAAATAGTATATGAAGAGAGCAGAGAGAAAGCAGAGAGAGAGGTAGAAGAGCACACAAGAAGAGGATGAGAGAGGAGAGAAGACGAAGACGAGAGAAGAGGAGCGGCAGCTAGGGAGCTCAATTTTCTTGAATAGCGAGGACACATCGGAGAGGACGGCTCTCGAGAATAGCACAGGATAACGACCAATGACATCAACCGAGGGTAGGAATGTCGTAGTATGAGGAAAACAAGCATTCATGGCCATCGTCTGCTCGCTTGTCTGAAGTCTAACGTAAAACAATAAACCAAGGTAATAATGTATACCTGGTAAGTTGTTCTGCATTTCACAAACGTCGAAGTGGAGGGGGTATTTGGAAACCACGGGAGGAGGGTGGATTACTTGGCGTCTTCTATCGTCACTGTATTTTCCTCGTTATTTGCGGTTCTTGAACTCTAAACCACCATTCGCAGCACCTGATTTGCGCAAGAAATTGTTGTCATTTTTGTACCCCCCATATATATATACTATATAGTATTATAACTATATATACTTAATATTATATTATATAATACGTGTGTGTGGTGTGTTGTCTAGATGTGTGTGCTGTGTGTGTGGTCATTGGCAGCAATTTCTTTCAACTGTATAACTGATTAGAAATTAAACAAAGGCACATCTCCTGTTACAATTTCTAATTTTGATCTCTTCTAATTTTCTGAGCTCAACTTTTAATGTGTGGGAACTAAATCCACTCCAAAAGTTCATGTTCCGATGTACTTTCGGCACTTTCGAACTGCCATCGATCAGGAGCTGATCGTATTCAGCTTTTTTTTTTTTTTAATTATAGAGATAGGACCGACTACTAGCATAACTAGATAGGCTACTATAGAAATTTAAAGAGAGAGAGAGAGAAGAGCAGAAGAGAGACGAAGCAGAGAGAGAAGATCAGAGGAGAGGAAGAGAGAGAGAGGAAAAGGACAAAGAGAAAAAGTATAGAGTGAAAACCTGGAACTATAACTTATATAAACACCCTTTAGCTAAGTTTATATATTCTACGACACAGACCAAAATTGAAACACACCTGCCACGCACCTTGGTGTGTTGGCCATGTGGTGCGTGGTAGCATACACACACACGATCGACCACAATGTTGTGTGTTAATGTATTAAAGTCTCGTCATAAAAGTATACGAAAATTTCTCCAACAGCTTGTATTTATCCACGAAGAAACCCAATGAAAATCAATACGAACGGTTCATTTTTCATAATAACCAAAGATGTCAAAAAATGCAAGCCTTGAGCTGTATTCATCAAGATAGAATGAACAATGGAGTGAATTATTAATTTTCAGTAATACCAAGATGCATCAAAAAGTACAACAGTAAATCTCGGATACTTTTTGACACACCTTTTATGACAATATCATTACCAAACGTAGGGGGATGACTTTTAATTACTATAAGTATTTGCCAACGTTAATCATCTTTTCGTGTTTTTATTGTAAATTTTCAACCTCCATCTGCCACAATGTCAATATGTCATGTATCTCCCCCCAATAAAAATATTTTTTAGAATATATTTGCAGTTCGAGAATATTCATAAGGTTGCTATGTTAACGGTTTTATTAATTTAAAGGGTTTCCGTACAGTGTTAAAAAGACAACAATAAACCCCTACCAACTGAATACCTTTTTTGGAAAAAAAAGGTATCCTACCAGTTGCCACCGAGTAGAATGCAGACAGAACAGTCGCATAGCCTACTCTCATGGGCATCCAGCTAGGATCGAACCTCACCACATAGGTCAGTAATCATGGACGCGACGACTATTTTCAACACCAACACTACGATTGGACCGCTCTATAACTGACCCATTCGCCACGTTATTTTTTCTCATGAATAGCGAATCTCTATAGAAAGTATACGTGTAGAATGTACGAATATAGCTTAGGCTTATGTAAATACGACAGTGAAAGTCAGAATTCGAATTTTCTTTTAGAAATGTCTGGATTTACCCGAAAAGCTTAACAAAAACCAAAACTTTAGACCCATCAGTCGAAATACTGTCTTAAGAAAGATTAACTTACCCAGACAGAAAATTTACGCGAACAATCTTTTTCAGAATACAACGAATCGTTTTTTATTTTAGGATACCTAAAACAGCTTTGAAATTGAATGAAATTGTAAAAATGAACTGTTCGACCCTTAAACGAAAAGATAACAGAGCGTCTTTAGATCACTAACAGATGTAAGTTTCCGGATGAACAACACATATTCAAAATTTGAGATTAAATTTTTCAACCAAATGGATGTCAATAGAGAAGATTTTTAATTTTTAAAGAATTATAATGCTGATTGTTAATATAATTATTGAGACCATATTCTTGTTCAAAACTGCCTAATTTTTGGTTTTGTTACAATACTCGTAATAGGTTATACAAGGAATTATGTATTACAATGTTATTAAAATATACAGTTAATATAAATAATAGTGTGCAACTAGTGACTTCATATTTAAGGAGTTACAGTTTCTTTTGACCCTGAAGGTATGGTCTTGGCATACGGCATTTTGAATATGCATTTATTTAATTCCTCAATGTGTGAAAATAAATTTTCAGAACTTTGCAAGAATTTAAGTTTATAAGGAGTGACTTAACGAGTAGAATTACACTAATACGAATTAAACGCTTATATTCTAGGTATGGCGAAGTTAGACTCATCTGGTGATGGGCATGAATTGCCATCCTCTAGTGATGGGCGAGTATGGTCTCGCAGTGTTGGCCTGAAGCTTAATCTATCTAGGAGTGTCAAAAAGTCGTATCAGCCAATCCTCGTAAGGAGTCTTCCCTTATTCATGACGATGTACTAGCGCAATAACAAACACGTAGTTAAAAATACGGAGAGAAATAAGCAAACACAAGGCATACATTAAAAAAACAAATAATTATTTTGAGAGTATTTTGTCAGTTAGACCATAGGATTGATTTTATTCAATATTAGGCGTCCTTACATATGTACCGCAACAAATTCTCTGACGCTAACTTTGACTCTAACTTTCGCTCGAGTATGGCGAATGAATTGCTCAATATATGTAGGATAACAGGCGATATCAGACTAGGATACGCTTAAGTGGCGATATACTATTAGACTAAACGCGTTTCGATGTTTCAATACTGAAAAACTGAATTCGTCCAACTTGAAAGGCTAAGTCCGCCCCCTAATTACAGATTACTCTGGGTTAATCAGAAAAAAATTGATGATGTTTATTTGTCAGTATTCGGGAATCAATTATATCTTCTCGTAGTTCAATGTATTATAATTTGCAGAAAAAACTGTCGGTGGTATTATATCAGAAACAGTTGGTCGGTCTTGAAGATTGTGGTCCAAATCGTGATTTCTTATTATTCAAGCCTTTCATTTCCAAAATTATCCTAGTAAGTCAAAGATCGTTTGTTTCAAGAATCAGAGAAAAAAATGTATCGTTCTAGTAAAACATGTCTGTGGTATACAAAATTTCCAATGAATTTAAAAGGAATGAGATTGTGACTTTGCACACACCATACTCGAGATCGATGAGACTCACTAAACAAGTGTCCTTCGAAGCCGCACGGACAATGAATAGTTGGATCCCTTAGAATAGGTCTGTGTGATGATATTTGCTGTTCAGTTTTAAAACCCAACCAACCAACCAACCAACTACCAAACTAAGTCCAGTATGCTCTACTTGGAATTCTTTTTGTATGGTAGACAGCTAGTACATACGGTCCAACATTTGCGGTTATTAAATTCACCAGGGATGTCAACTCGTTTGAATCTCTATATCATTATTTTTTCCTATAATCGCTTGGGAAATAACCTTAGACGAGTTTGTATATGCGCCGTTTTTAAAAAGCCTGTCAACCTAAACACCATCGTCCTTGTTGTTGGCATCTCTGACAAGTGTTGATTACGCTTTTTTACTCAACTCCTCACCGAATTTTTTACGTCGATATCGATACTATCCTTTACGGCTCTGCAATTTATAATCTAATTGAATTAGTTGTACTTTTAAATTAACTTGTACTATTGAGTATTTTCTATAGTCATGTACTGAAGTTCGGGCTAGTTTCATATTTCTGGCTTGTGCGTCGACGTCTTAATATTATCTAGTTTAATCTTCCTTTCTTTTGTTAAATTGGGCGTTTAATTCTTAAAATACATGTTTACCAGAGTGCCACTCGTAAGTTTCATAGTGGTCATGCCGGATATGGAGGGGCAAAAAAGTAATAGGACAAATAATAACAAAACGATCTATGTCATTGTGTGGAGATAATAAGAAAGTATAAAAGTTTACAGTTTAAAATGGGTACAAAACGATTCCTAAAAACTAGGCAACAAGATTAGGGGAAGTTCACCATATCTGCTAGAAGACTATCCAAAATATCTAACGTACACAGACATTCAATCGTGAATGGCGTCACATTTTCTTGTTTGTTCTTCTGCTTTTTTTCTCTTTTTCTCAATGACAAGGACTTTGAAGTCTCCTATATAGTTTAGGGCTTCGTCAATGTTCAATCCAGAATCAAGAAGAAAGATCATATTGCAGGACTCACAATTCGCGAAAGATTCTAGAATGAAAAAAATATCAAAATACGGTGGGATAACCAATATATAAAAGTAAGTTAACAGTACCACTCGGATATTACACACATTACTATTTCAAATTGTATCTAATATATATCAAAATTATATCAGGATCTTTTCCAATGTATGTTGCCCTGTAAAACAATTATTTTGTTGAACTATGTTTTTTGCAGCACTGATCTTTACACTACAGATCTTCACTTTCTCGTCACTAGGGTAATAACCATTCTGTTGAGGTCCGCTATCTGAGAAGGTATGATGTTTGGAGACAAATACAATTACCGGAAGTACTGAGAAAGTGAAAATCTGTTAAAGAGAACATACCAAAACTGTAACAGAGTTCGATTGAGCATCGGGATTTACTATTGCTCTCATTCGAAAGATGGAGGACACCAGTCGGAAAAAATGGCGGATTCCCAGGATATAAACGGATCAATCGTACAAGGGCATATAAGTATTAAAGTGATTTCGTCGAAAAATCTACTATCTCAACCAGCCTGGTGATAAGAATATTGTAATTCCTGTCAGCATTCATCAACTGATGATAATACACGGAAATCACATTGCATCCTCCTTGTCTGTTCAGAATTAATGACACTTTTACACAAAATGGCATTAATTTTCTACGTCGTACACGTTCCGTCTAACGAAAATCACCGCGTCAGCATCCCAAAATGAGGACCACCATGATTGGCTTATTTTTTCACAGGAAACTCGGCAATTTGCGAAAACCATATTTAATTTGGGGTAGGCATAACCTCGGTTTCTGATGCGTAAAAGAATTGAAAATCCTGTGACTGAAGTACCATGCATTCATTAAGTCTTAGAAATTTAGCACGGCTACTGATCGCTTCGTACCCTCACCATAGGCTCACCGACACCAAACGGTGGTCCGCCGATGTGGCACCTCACCTCACACCTCGGCTGTTTCGGGAGTAAAAACCCGCCAACTTCAAGGCTAAATACGTAGAAATCGTGGAAGTGAGCGTCAGCCACCTCTACTCAAGTTTGTGTCAACGCGCAATCGCTTGCCATTGCAGTGAAATCGGAGGTAGGGCTCCCATTTTATAGTTGGTTGGTCTTTTTGTTGTGTTTTAAGTGGCCGACCTATGTAACATAATAACTATTTTTTTCTGCACTGTTCAAGTCTCAATAAAAACGGGATGGAATATATTTGTTTAATGAAGCACGCGGTAACAAAACAGGTGGTTGAAATTTTGTTCATTGTGGGACACACCGCGGGTGCGGCCACTAACTCTATATATTAACATACTATCAAATGTACCCTAAAATGTCATATCAGTTATCGCTCTGTCCGTTGCAACAACACTCTGATATGCAGTACGTAAACATTATGCGACTTAAGAGAGCACTCCAGTGTCGCAACACTCATGACAATCAAGATTTACATTGGTGTGGTGGATTGAAATATTCATCCCGCATGGTACGATGCCTTGATCAATCGTGTTATGCAACCATTGGGTTCGCACCACAATTAAGGCACACAGATGATTGTTCCAGCCGTTTAATTCTTTATTATTTATAGTCATAACGATTATTGCACCTTTATTTCGTGTCAGAAACCGGCCACCGATCATCTTTTTTTGCAGAACGTGATCGTCTAAAGAAAGCTGATCGTATTGTTTGGAGGACGAGTTCTGTTTCATGTAGGCTTTTTTATTTGCAATGAGTACTCCTTTGTCAGCATGACCAAACTTCCATCAATACACCGTTGAAACACCACGAAACACACGATACTAGAGCCGCCCTCTCCTGCTCTGTTTACGTCCGGCCTCGTATGAAGACTTGAATATACTATGGATTATTCAAATTATATAACATAAGATATATATATAATAATCTATATAATATATTGTATTATATCATACCATTATTTTTATTATGAATTTAGTAGTAGTTTTTCACACCAGCGTCTAGCTGTTGGATCTTTCACTGCAGTTTGAGGTGACAACAAGTCACCATGTTTTATTCTCTAGTGATCAGTCAAATTTAGCTGTTGTGCTGGATGCGTACTCATATTCTTCTCTGATTTCCATCCTCTCTTCGTCCTTTGTCTAAATCTGTTTGGAGAGCGTTTCCCTAGTGCCCAACTATTATATATTATTCATTATTATTAATATTGTTGTTGTTTTGTGTTTTGCACACCTGCCGTGTCCTGTGTAGTTTCACTGGAATCTGAGTGCACACAGTATCCTCAGGTCTCTTCTTGAGTATTCTAGCCGATTCATATGCTGTAGTTTGGATCGTCTCGATTCTTCATGTGATTTCTAATTCACCATTAATTCTTTCAGAGTTTGGGCCATTCCATGTGTGTTACATACATGGCGGTACTACCTCTTCACCCTATTGTCAACCAGTTATCTCAGTTCTTCTGCAAGGGCAAGTATAGTCAATTTTTTTGCTCGTCGTTTCATTCTCACTTCGTTAATCACCGGGACAGCAAAATCACGAGTAGACAGTTATCTTCTGTCTATCTCAATACTCAGTCCGGTCTCCTGGCCTAGGTATTATGCCATGTATCGGTGTAAACACCCTCGATAGTCCCAGAGAATTTACGTGTCTCTCTCAGACAGATCAGGTCGCTTGTAGTTATACCGTTAGATTTGAATGGATGAAAAACTAGAATGATCTTCCTAAGTTCCAGTGAAATCTACCTTTCCCACCCAGTATCTTGCCTATGTAATTCTGTACTCTCTTTGTGCTTTCTACACGATGCAATTCTTGTTAGTCCTCTCGTATTTTGCCCTCTTATATAGTTGCTTCATAATGCATTGTCTTGTGTTGTGATATATTTAAGGAATTCGAGTATTACTTAGGGTTTCCTTTTAGTAGGCCACTGTCCATGTCGCCGAATGAGAATTCTCTGAAGGTTGTACGCTTGAAGTACCATGTAGTTGTTTTTCTTCCATTTTTTGGTTTATTTTAAATATTGCATTTCGATTTGTGTTGTCACTTGATGTTGCAATTGCTGTTCCTGCTGTTAACTGCAATTAATTTTTTCTTACTTTTATTACTGTCATTCGTACGCGTCGATTCTCGTATCATACTTATCTTTCAATAATGAGCGAGGGCACTTACCCTTCCTTTCTTGGCACATTATAAGTACTGGTCTATGTCATTTCTGGTTACATGCTTTGGCTCCACAAGGTACAGGAAATGGAGTCATATTTTCTTGTCCTATTGGGTGAGGCTCCATTATGGCGAGGCGCGAACTCTCTTATCCATTCATTGGAGGGCGTCCGAGTATCTTACAAACCCAGGAGACAGTCCCATAGATGTTTAATTGCTTCCTGTTGCATGAAGGTTCTGCCTAACGATAGTTTTGGTTAATCTAGGAGATTTCTTGTTCTTCTGAAGTATCCTTTCTTTACTTTTTCTTTCATTTCATTGTTTATGTAATTATTATTATTATATATTATTATTTCATCTCATATATTATTATTTTATTTATCATTATTTCTAATTTTTGCAAGTCAGTGCTTTGATTACTTGCTTGCTTTCGCGCTCTATACGACACGGTCAGATGTATATGAGAGTGGAATCAACCCATCGAGCACTTTCAGTCAATAGAACATTTTTTTCTCATTCTGTTGACAACTTGTTCTTTTTCGAATTTAGCAACATACCGTTTTATGAAAAAAGAATAAGAAGAAAGAAACAAAAATTAAAATAAAAATTAACGGACAAAGAGTAAATCTAGCCAAGCCAAAAAAACGATTTAAATTGTTTTTTCCAAATACAATAAAATAAAAAAAAACTGCACATTCTTCGCCCTGATTGGTGACATTCCTCTGTTTACTTCAACTGAAATGTCTAGCTGAAAACTTAGAAGCCAGTCAACAATAGAAAAGGAAAACAAGTAAATATTGCAATAAATAAAAAGTTGCATGTGTAATTTTATATCAGTTATGCTCGTTTTTAAGTGATTGAGTTAAGTGCTGGAGAAAAAGGGACGTGGTGTGAAGATTAAATGGAATGCAGAAGGATCACGGACATTCATAGTTGGGGCCCCCACGTTTTTCCGTTCTGATACGTTATATTTTTGGCATTAAAAATATTTCTCTTGAACTCATATTATGTGTTCGCTATTACAGGGTTGTAGAGAATGAACATTAGCAGAAAGTGTACAGGTGTACTTAGGCCTCTACATTCATCATCAATCATCATACTCTCTCCAAACCTCTTCTCTCTCTCCTACTCTCTCTCTCTCTTCTCTCTCTACTCGTACCTCTCTCTCTTCCTCTCCTCAGTAAAAACTGAACCGGAGTAAAGGCGGACCTCGACTTACACTAGACAATCAGAGAATCAAATGCAAAAGTTTAGTTGTCTGATTATGTAATGAGAATATGGAATATTTGTTAATGATAAATATTTATCTCAATATGTCTGAGAGTAACAGTTTTCGATACATCTTTCCTATCCATCCAATCTAATCAATGTATAACTTACCAGCGTATTCACTAACGCACACAGAGCAGAATTAGAAAACACACACCCACACGAATTTTCATCAGTTGATCCATCGCCATCTTACACCCCACTTTTCGCACGAGAAGGAATTTTGATGTTTAGACATCATTTGCCTCAATATATATATACATGTTATGTCTGTGTGTGTTATATATTATACCTATATATTTTTATATATATACGTAAATAATACTTTATATTATGTCATTACATATTATAGTGTGTGGTAAAGCAAGCTCACTTTTAGCAAAGTCAGCTACGTTAAACCATACAAACGCACACAGACCACACAGACACACGATATATTATAATATATATATATATATATTATATATTTGAGAGAGAAGAGAGAGCAGAGGAGAGAGAGATCGTATCCGTTGTTCGTGAGTGGGATGAAGGGAGTGGTCATCGCGACAGGATACTCATTGCTAAACAAAAAGAGATTGACGTCTCCAAACAAACGTCATCTCACGTTCGCAAAAAGGTCGTGAGTTTGCATAGTGCATCTTTTTGAAGATACGGTTTGAACAACATCATATAGGTGACAGCGCTGACATACAGACGCATTGATCAGCTCAGGGCATTTCCTACCACACGTCTAACCCATAAAGCTTAAGTCGCATACTGAATTATCACCTTGGACCACTTAGACCCGGGTCACAGACCACAGTGTGCTGCCCCAATCATGCTAGTGACGCGTCACACGGTCAGCCATCAGGTCCTCACAGTTGGCCCCCGTTTAGGGAGCTACTTACTTTTTAGCATATAATGTGAAGTCTTGGCGTATTTTACTCCCCAAGCGACAGGTTGGTGCTTGATCTGGTGAAGCGAACTATTTACCATTTACTATAAGCAAGAACACAACCCCAAATCATAATGGTTTCCAACATGCTTTCTGTGAAAATATTATTTTATCACCCTGATTTGGAGGACGTGTACGACAGTGAAAATTAATGCCATTTTGTGTAGAACAGGTATAATTACCAACACAGGAACATGTATCATACATTAGAATGAAGCTGGTCCTCTAAGGGTCACATCCCTACTTCTCCACATAGTTACCGTTCCAATTTCGAATGAGAGCATGTATCCCTGCCCCGTAAAATTCTGTTGACAGTTTTTTGAGCCACTTCTTACAGATTTCACTTTCTCGTCACTGTAATAATATTTGTCTCTCAAACTCACTTTCATGGGACCAAAAATTATTCCAGTGACGAGAAAGTGAAATCTGTAGTGAAGAAGTTGCTCAAAAAACAGTCAACATAATTTTACAGGGCAGACATACATGGAAAATTGCTATTGAGAGAAACAATTTGAAGTAATGATGTAATCCACAGAGGGACAGCTTCATTTTGATGTATGATACATGTTCTTGCGTTTGTAATTATACGTATTCTACACAAAATGACATTACTTTTTGCCTTATCGGATAAAATCCTATTTTATATCCAAATAAAGAAAAGATATAAAAGTCGCAGCAAGCAGAATTATTCCAAACTTAAGGAAAATAAATTTTAAAGTAATTATACAACTGCCAGAATTCGATTGGATAACGCTAATCACGAGTTGTGTTTATACATACGTTCGCGCTTTACCGCCAAAATAAAAATATCAACAAAGATTCAGATTCCATTCCTCTTCGAGACGACGCTACGACATTTGCAGTCACCAACCTGTCATTGAAACAACAGATGTACGCGACTTAACAAACGATTTGACTTACTGATTTTGATAAGAAAAACAAACTTCAACCTGCAAAGTCAACGACAGTTTTCTGTTTACTACTACTGTAATTATCCACATCGTCGTGCCACTGCGATTCATTTTTCAGGTTGTAAACACAAAACTTTTATTTGCCCAAATTTCTATCTATTTTTACCTACAAATTTGACATTCATTTTGAAGTTGTGAATACTACAAATTTTCTTCATTTATAAAAATTTATTCATCTGACAAAATAACCTCAAAATAAATTTATTTGTTATTTGTTAAATGTATGCCTTGTGTTTGTTATTTCTCCGTATTTTCTACCTAAACTGTGTCTTGTTATTTTATCGTCATTTTAGATATTATTTGTGAAGTCGGAACACGCAACACCGGCATCTACAGCCCCACCCTCGTAATTCTAGTCACTATACGTTGATGTTCTGAATTTATTTTCATCAGACCAGAGCAGATTTAGCAAAAAACTGTAATCTTTGATAAGTTGAAATTTAAATAAACTTTCACATTTCCTTGCCTATAACAGAAAAAATGTTTTACATGCAAATAAATAAATAAATAAAAACAATAATTTTGGTTATCTAGTTTTTGCAGCCTTTTGATCTAAGACGCTTCTGTTTATCTTTTCGTTTAGGGTCACATTCATTTTTTACAATTTCATTCAATTTTTAAAGCTGTTTTAGGTAATCTAAATAAAAAACGATTTCGTTGTATTCTGAAAAAAGATTTTCGCGTAATATTTTCTGTCTGGGTAAAGTTAACTTTCTTAACGACAGTATTCACTGATGGGCATAAAGTTTTGTTTTGTTAATGGCTTCGGGTAATAATCCAGACATTTCTAAAGAAAAATTCGAATTCTGACATTTTCACTGTCGTATTTACATAGCCTAAAGCTATATTCTACACGTATACTTTCTATAAGATTCTGCTATTCCATGAGAAAAATAATAACCCGTGGCGAATGGGTCAGTTATAAAGAGCGTCCAATCGTAGTGTAATGGGTTGCAAACTAGTCTCGCGAATCCATTACTACTATTAGTGAGTTCGATCCTAGCTGGATGCTCCATACTTGCGACGTTCTGTCTCATTCTACTCGTGGCAAACTGGTAGGTAAATACCTTTTCAAAGGTATTCAGTTGGTAGGGTTTATTGTGTTCTTTTAACACCTACGGAAACCTCTTAAATTAATAAACCTGTAACCATAGCAAACACTATAAATCATCTCAACTCGCAAATATATTCTAAAAAAAATTAATATATTTCAGAAGATACATGACATATTGACATTGTGCAGATGATGGTTTGAAATTTAAAAAAAAACACGAAATGATTAACGTTGGCAAATACTTATAGTAATAAAAGTCATCCCCTAAAGACGTTTTTATGATATTTCATAAAAGGTGTGTCAAAAAGTATCGAGATTCTTTGTACTTTTTGATGCATCTTGTATTCTGAAAAAATTAATATTCCACTCATTGTTCATTTCTATCTTGATGAATACAGCTTCAAGCTTGGCATTTTTTGACATTCTTTGTATTATGAAAAATGAACGTTCTATTGATTGTTCATTTCTATCTTGGTAAATACAGCTTGAATTTCGATACTTTTATGACAGACTTTATACATTAACACACACAACACCCACACACGCACACATGCACACACAAGTGCGTGCAGGTGTGTTTCATTTTGTCTGTGTCTAAATATATAAAATATGCTAAGGTGAATTTATTATAGTACTATAGTGAAGTGTTTTCCAATGCATATCTATCTATTTCTATCTCTATATCTCTCTTTCTCTCTCCCCTCTCTCTCTCTCTCTCTCTCTCTCTCTCTCTCTCTCTCTCTCTCTCTCTCTCTCTCTCTCTCTCTCTCTCTCTCTTTATCTATATACCTATCTATCTATCTATATCTCTCTATCTCTATTAATTAAAAAAAAACAAACTGGAATACATCACTCCTGATGATGGCAGTTCGAGTGCGAAAGTACTCGGGAACTGAACTTTGGTGGATTTATCCACCCAAACATTTAAAAAGTTGACCAGAAAATTAGAAAGATCAAAAAATAAAATTGTTAAACAGGAGATGTGCTTTTGTTTAATTCTACATGTATAAATGAAAGAATGCTGCCCAAATAGACACACACACACACACACACACACACACACACACACACGTATATATATATATAAATATTATATATATATATTATATATATATATATATGGGGGGTACAAAAATATGCTTACCATTTTCTGCCAAATCCAGTGCTGAGATATGGTTGGTTTAGAGTTAAAGATACCCGCAATTAACGAGGAACGAATACATGACGATAGAAACGCCAAAAGCCACCCTCCTCCCCTGTTTCAAATACCTCCCCCACCTCGACGTTTGGAATGCTAAACAACGTTACCCGTATACATATACCTTGTTATTGTTACGTTAGACTTCACACAAGCCGAGCAAAGACGGCATAAATACACTTGTTTCTCAAAACACATTCCTACCCTCCTCGAAGCCTCCGTTTCGATTGCTCCCGCCAATTATCTCAAATATAACTTGAGCTCCCCTAACTGCCCCCTCTCTCTCTCTCTCTCCTCTCTCTTCTCTCTCTCTCTTCTCTCTCTCTCTCTCTCTCTCTCTCTCTTCTCTCTCTTCAATAACTATTCCTCTCTCCTTCATATCATTCCTTTCTTTTTTCTTTTCGCTTCTTTCACTTTTCACATTACTTAAGCATCCTCTCTCTCTCTCTCTCTCTCTCTCTCTCTCTCCTCTCTCTCTCTCTCTCTCTCTTCTCGTTTCTATTGCCTCTCTCCTTCGTGCTCCTCCTTTTTTATTTCTTATTTTTCGTCTTTGTTTCTTCACTTTTCTCTTACTGAACCATCTCTCTCTCTCTCTTCTCTCTCTCTCTCTCTCTCTCTCTCTCTCTCTCTCTCTCTACTCTCTCTCGTTTCCATTGCTCTCTCCTTCGTTGCTCCCTCCTTTTTTATTCTTATTATTTTCATCTTCGTTTTTCACTTTTCTCTTGCTATACCATATCTCTCTCTCTCTCTCTCTCTCTCTCTCTCTCTCTTTCTCTCCTCTCTTCGTTTCTAAGCTCTTTCTTCGTTGCTCACTCCTTTTTATTTCTTATTTCGTCCTTCGTTTCTTTTGCTTTTCTCTTACTGTACCCATATCTTCTCTCTCTCTCTCTCTACTCTCTCTTCTCCTCCCTTCTCTCTCTCTCTCTCTCTCTCTCTCTCTCTCTTGATCTATTCTATCTATTCTATCTTTATATTCTATCTATTCTTTCTCTTCCTCCCCTTCTCTATCTCTTTTCATTTTGCTTCTTTCTAAAATTAAATTCAAATTTCCCATCCTATTATAAGTCATCACAACAGGTTGGTGTCAGGTAAAATCCATTCAAACTCTTAGAATTCTATAAATTAACACTCATGTTCCTTAAAAGTACGCCGTTATCATCTGCAACATCATCTGGTTAAAAATGCCGTACATTCAAATATGTCCAAATTTAAAGGTGTTAAAAATATAATCCTTGATTATGTGGATAAATATAAAAAGAAAGAAAGGTGGAGAGGAGGCTGTTATCACATGGAAGTGATAACGCTAACGTCTCAATATATAAGGAAAGTGAAAAGAAGGAAAGAAAAAGTGAGAGAGAGTTAAATGAAGAGAGTCATTTGCTTCCGCGCACATTACACACTCTCTCTATCCCTATCACTTTCTTTCTTATTATATTTTTTGTTGTAGCTTGTCCTTTTCTTCCCTTCTTTTTTATAATAAAAAGGAGGAATGCTCTATTATTCTATCTGAGGTAACGACACTCATAAAAAAAGATTCGGTGGATAAGCGCCACAAAGATAAACCCATGATTTTACATTTTGCATTTCATCTTGGAAGGATTTGGACGGTTCTCATTTTTAACCACGGGGGGCAGCGTTGGCAAAAGATGCCATAATCGTACAATTAAAGGAACACGAATATTTATATATATTATATAGTTATCTATCCTAATCATCTAACAACAAAACGTTGCCACGGACAGGGGCACTAAGCTGACCTTAGATGAAGGTTAATTAAAGCATAATTGACAGGAAACTATTTAATATCAGGAAGTCACAACTGACTCAATTAATTTTGTGTAGTAACAATATGGTCTATGGTAACCACGCAGGAAAGCAGTCTCCTGACACAAAAAAAATCTTATTACCAGTCTTATTAAAAAGGTAGACAAACGGCCTCTCATACACGGAGAGAAACAGCTGAAAAGTTAGGTGTTGTCAGGAATGATTGCTGTTCACCAGACAACGGCGTATTTCATGTAATGAAGTTAACGCACATCATATCTCACAAAATTCTACTATTGAACAATGGTTCCAATTAAATTTTTGAGATATGTTGTTATATACAGGGTGAGACAAAATGCACTGCAAATTTATATTGTTCAATTATTCACAAATCATATATAGTTAACATTACTTTTATATATTGTTTATAGAACAATATTAAAGCGACAATGAGGACTGTTGGTCTTTCAACACGATGGAGCTTCTCCCCACTATTCGTTGTTGGCCTCGAGATTTTCTGGCTTCAAAATTACAAGAACATCGTGTGATTTGGCGAGGATACGGAACACCGTGGCCACCAAGGTCGCCTGTTCTCAGCTCACCGGACTTCTATTTTTGAGGCATGCTGAAGGCCGGCGTATTCCATCAATTTCGGCCTAACCAATCTTAATGAGCTCAAAGATCGCATCATTTCAGAGGTAAATAAAGTTTCCTGTGATGAACTTGGTCGTCTGTCGTGAATAATTGCGTGAAACGTGCAGAGTAGGTGATTGAAAGAAGAAGGCCCAGTATAATTGAACATTTCTTTAATGTTACCAAACCCATTAAACTCTGCTTTCTTTTGATTACATTTTAGTTTCATTTAAATATGATTTAATATACATTTAATTAAGACTTTATTAATTTGTGTGCATTTTGACTCACCCTGACTTCTTATTATACCATCTATACTCGCAAGAATATTCGCCCGCCGGGCTTAGTATTTAAATTTTAATGTGATTGAAATATATTAAATTATAAAGACTAACGAAATTAAATTAAAAAACACACATAAAAAAGATTACACTTATTTTAATATACTTAATTGGTTTCTATATAAAACCATCATAGGATTGTTTTTAATTACATTGGAGAATACAACATATATGAGATGTGAGTGTAATATTCGTACTAGCAGGAATATTGCGTCCTCCGCTGGGCGTAAAAATTGAAGTTTTGATTGTAATGAAATAATTAATTAGAAAGACAACGAAATTAAATAGAAACATGAAAAGATTTACACTTATTAATATATATCTTAATTGGTTTCTATATAAACCATTCATAGGATTGATTTTAATACGTTGTAGAATAAAACAATGATATTAGAGATCAATAACACCAAGTAATTATGTATTTAAACCCACTTTTTGTTAAAAGCAGTATTCAATTAACCACACAAAATATTATGTAAAATTTGTATTTCTAAGTGATACATTGGAGGATTTTAAATGAACTAATCAGTTGGCTGTTCTGAGGCAAATCTTAACTCAGACTTTTCACAAGAGAACATCGATAATGAATGAGATTCATTTCTATGTATTAAATGATTTTGACTATGATTTAAATACTGAGTGATAAACTTAGGCAATTTCTGAATGCCCTCGGACGTAATCTATAGCGTAATTCGGTTACAGATTGAAAGATACCGAATCTCCATTTATGATAAGTTATTAATACTCGTGATTCTTAAATAGTAGGATCGTTATATATTGCAACATCCTAGGTTAATTATGAGAGCGTCCAAATCGTCAGATTAAATAAAAAATGTGAATTATGATGATCTGGTGTGACGTATCGCCGAATCTTATTTTCTCGTGGAGTGTCGTCCCCTCAGCTAAATAATGGACCATTCAGTTTTTATTATTAAAGAGAGTTCCTTTTGCCTTCACCCCTTCATCTTCTTTTACAATTAGCGTTTAATCGGCTAATTATTTTTTTTCTTGCGTCATTCCTCTACTTATTTCTGTATATCTTATTCCATTGTATATTGTTTATATTGTATTATATAGGGTACATTGGAATTCTTGACCAAAAGGTTCAACATGCATCTAGCCAGATCCTTCCTTTTTAAAAATATCTTTCAAAAAATATTTCTTTCTTTCTTTTTCACCCATAATTTACTTTTACTAAAACTGATTCTTTTGCAACCCTTAATTATCCAAGCTCCTTAATTATGTAACACAGTGTCCAACCCGATACGAGTAAGAGAACCTTGACAGAGAAGCAGATACCCGGCCAATAGTAGACCGATAGTAGAAGGCGTTAGAAAAACTAAAGAAGCAGCTATAATAAGTGGCAGTGGTATTTAATCCATAGCTGGGGGATTGAGGAGGTTCATACCTTTCACAAGAGTATTATTCGAAAGCGAACGTCATAGTACATTTGGAGTTCGAACTCGCTTACTTACGATGTCGCATAGTTAGCCACTACGATGGGGACTACCCAAAAATATTACGTTCTTTATTAACTCTCAAGTTCTTAAATACCATTTTAATAATACAGAGTGGGACTAGAA
>CM042152.1:54835106-54841969 GCA_023376005.1 Doryteuthis pealeii
ATAAAAATGAATAAGTAAAGTCGTTGGGTGGCCTAAAGTCGGTATCAGACAATCAGTGAGGGAGTATATCCCCTTTTCACTAGCGCTAGACCAAGAAGATCGTTTTGGCCTCGGGGGTGGAGCGCCACACCTACCATCAGCCCCTTACTTTACCACACAGATCCCTGTTCTACTCATACGCTGCGTTGGCGAGGGCCGGTATCGAACCAGAAGCCTTGTGGTTCCTTGGCGGACGCCCGACCGATTGCGCTAACCAGAAAGAACACTAAATGGCAAAAAGAAAATGTAACAAGCAAACTGAAAATATATAATAGCAATCCATTGCAAACAACAATCAACAAGTAGAAATAAACTAAGAATGACCCCTAACAAGTAAAAGCAAAGAAAAAAGACCCTTAATAAATAAATAAAGTTGACGCAGTGGCCTATTGTTGATACCAGCCGGACTGCGATGGAGTCTATCCCCTTTTCGCTAGCGCTATACCAGGTAGATTGTTTTTGGCTGAGATGAAGCACAACATCTACGATCAGCTCGCTACATTACCGCACAGATAAGATTACACAAACTGCGCTACTCATGCGCTGAGTTGGCTAGGACAAGTATCGAACCAGGAACCTTGTGATTCCTATGCAGAAGTTATACCGACTGAGCTAAACCTGTCCCATCCTAATAAATAAATCAACAAAAGGCAATAAACCCCAAAGCAACGGCACTTCCCACCTACTAGGAGATAAGTAGATAAGGAAGCACTCGTCATAATTTAAAAGAAAAACTGTATATCCTGCTACACACAACACCTGACCAATCAGAATCCTTCACCTCCTACTCCTCTACCTCCTCCTCCCCGCTCTCCTCTCTAAAAATACCAAACCAAAGCATAAATAGCTTAAATGCTTCATGCCATTTCCCTTTGTTTCAATAATCGCATAGGCGAGAAAGTGAGATTAACGAAGTGCCGTTGACTCAATGTTCACGCAACCGTAACATATAAATGCTCTATACACAATATTGAGCACAGTTTACTTATAAATAGAACACCCTTATTTTATATATATATATATATATATATATATATATATATATATATTATATAAGTTTAAAAGAAAGGAAAATGAATCCGACGGTATGACTATAGATAAGGATATGAAAAACACACAAATTGCTGTTAAAGGGGAAAACATTTTATAACATATATTGTTTCTATCAGTTATGAATATGTTATAAAATGTTTTCACTTTAACAGCATTTTATGGTGTTTTCATATCCTTTTCATTCTATACTCATATATATATATATATATATATATTTATATATTATTTTGGGAGTTATTAGGATACCCAAAAAAAAAACCCTTTCCCCCCCCCGCCAACCGAGGCGCCAGGATACGACACAAGGTCCAATTTCTTAAGCTGAGTTCAACAGGTTTGAATTTTCAGAGTTTTTTCCTTCTTCCATAGACCGGTTACCTAGCCATGGTTAAAGAACCCAGTTCTGCCCTGCTTTTACCATAGACGGAGCGTGAGAGTAAGATTCATACCTTTCCCAAGGGTATTAGCACTAAAGTGAAATGCAATTACCACGTCAGGCATTTGAACTTCGAGGGCGAACGGGTCTATTCCATTGACTTTAACCATTACAGCACGCGCTTCCTACTAGAAATTATAATATATACTATATATAATTATATTATATATTATTGGGTGTGTGATGTGTGTGTGTGTTGTGTGTGTGTGTGTGTGTAAAAATTGATATACATACATATATATAGAATAAGATAATCACTTTCTTTGTAATGTGTTAAATATAATGAAACAGCAATTAACATACGCATAACACAAACATTATATATACAGAGTTTTCAAGCAAATTGACATATTTATTTTGCGTTATTTTTCTCCGTAGGCTGGAGGTATTGACGCACACTACACATCATTTAAAGCTGGACTCCTTCATGTATGAGATAACAGATAGAATGATGACTGAACCCACTGACTCAGGAAGAGAATATTCTCTGTATCATGATGCATCTGTGCACCGGCTATTCAAATAAGGAGATATGGTTGCTAGCCAATGCTTCCCCCTGAACACTGTAAACACAAATCAGCATGAACTGGAGAATTGTAATGGAGACTACGAGGCTTTGAAATCCTCGGAAATCTGCAGAAAAAAGTGTTGGGGGACCATTAGATGCCGACGTGGAGTTACTAAACTCTGTAGTCAAGCCCTGGATGACGAGGGTAGCCAACGGTAGGCCATATGTATGGCAGTAGGATTTTGACCCCTGCCAGACCTCTGGGAAATGTCGAAAACTGTTGTAGGCGAATTTTTACGACTGTACTAGTCCCAATGCTTGGCCTTCGAACTCCTCAGATCTTAACCCTGTGTATGAGGCGCTGTTGAGAAAGACACTAATCGCCGTGTCAGTACTACAAAAGCCCAGTTAATTGACAGAATTAAGGTAGTTTTTGAGAGCTTTCCCAGGGAAACTGCAAGATCAGCTTGCTCCAGATTCCGGGGCAGGATTGAGGCAGTGATCGACGCTAATCGCAATTATTTTGAATGAAACTTGTTGACAGTAGTGTAATTTACGTGCCTGTTGATTTCTTTACAATCCATTAAATTGTGTAGTTACCAAGCACTTTCTCTTACTTATGTAAATGTCAATTCTCCCCAAACACTGATATATATATATATATAATATATATATTATATATATATTAATACAGGGTGTTCGGGAGAAGACATATATAATATATATAGATATAGGGGGTGCATTTTTTTCATTCAGTTTTAAATAATGCAGACATCTTTTTCCTACATAGTTCTGGTTTCAATTCATTCCAGTCGCCGATAGATGATACAATATCCAGACAGGTTTGGTTAATAATAAATCATATTATATATATATATATATATATATATATATATATATATTATATATATATTATATAGATTTATTATAGGTTAATAAAATTGTTTGGTTAATAATAAATAAATATTATATATATATTGGGAGAATATGTGCTTTTTAATTTTAGTCAGACCTAATCTTTTGAAAGTTAATTCATTTATGTTTAATTAGGCGGATTTTAAACTACTTAAATGTGAGGCTAAACAAAATCGAGAAAATCAATCTCCTGAATATAATATTTCAACCTATTAGGTCTCATCAGCAATATATATTCAGAGATTGATTTTTCTCGATTTGTTTTATCCTCACATTTAAGTAGTTTAAATCCCGCCTAATTAAACATAAATGAATTAACTTTCAAAAAAATTAGTCTGACTAAAATAAAAAGCACATATTCTCCCAAATTATACTGTCGGCTGAAAATAGCTAAAAAAGTTGTTTACATATATATATATATATATATACTATTATATATATATATATATATATATATATGATTTATTATTAGCCAAACCTGTCTGGATATTGTATCATCTATTCGCGACTTGAATGAATTGAAACCAGAATATGTAGGAAAAATTGTTTTTTCTAACAGCTTTACCAGGCGAGATGAAGACGGTAAGCCGGTGTTTCTCTTTTTTATTTGACGCTACCTTTACACTTCCAGTCTAGTTCTGAATATCCAGTTTTTTTCTTCTCCTAGTCAGGTTGGCCTGTTAATACTAGAGAACGTAGACTTCAGTACCTTTGCTGAGTTTTAGAATACACCGAGTGCACCTCTGCAAAGGGTTAGACCCCCCCCCAATTGGCGCCCCTATTGACGTGGGTAGCGACCTGTGATGTTTAAGAATGTACACTGGTGGCTGAGCAATCCATGACATGCAAAACTCCACTTCGACGGGTGGTCTGATAGGGCTCATTCAATCAATCGGTTAGTCACATCAAACCCTAGCACCTATATGATTTTCCCGATCCTATTGACCTTATATCTATTTACCAACCCCTCCGCACGAGCAGAATGTGACACATGGTCAATTTCTTAAGCGGAGTTTAACAGGTTTAAATTCAGAGTTTTCCTTCTCCTAGACTGGTTACCTAGCCATGGTTAAAGAACCCAGTCTGCCCTGCTATTTACCCATAACTGGGGGGGGGGAGAATATGATTCATACCTTTACCAAGGGTATTAGCGCTAAGTGAAAATGCAGTTACCACGTCCAGGATTTGAACTCGGGGCGACGAGTCCATTTCCCATGACTTTAACCATTACACCACGCGCTTCCTATTGACCTTCTAGCAACCCTTTTTTATCATATATGTGTTAGAAGGCGGTTGATTAGGGCCTTAGCGTCTTAGGGTATGATGTTAAACTCTATCTGATGGCGAAGTTCCAATTTTGGATCACTGGGTAGTTTGAAGTACATCTTCATCACCATTACTCCCAGGCCCACTCTGACTCGGAGCGGTAGTATATGTTACCGTCTTATTTATGTATTACATAGAAAGAATGTGTTTAAAAATTGAGTTAAAAATACTGAATACTCATCAAGACTCATCCAGTATGA
Source organism: Doryteuthis pealeii (assembly GCA_023376005.1). Taxonomy (NCBI): domain Eukaryota; kingdom Metazoa; phylum Mollusca; class Cephalopoda; order Myopsida; family Loliginidae; genus Doryteuthis; species Doryteuthis pealeii. The sequence goes on from CM042152.1 coordinate 54,839,581, forward strand.
ATAAAATAAAAACGTCTTCTGCAGAAAATGACCCAATGGGTTGACATACCGTAAAACCCAACCAACCAGCCAACCAACCAGCCAAACCACTATGCATATCTAGAGTGATGGATTCATGCCTTTTCCACGTGACAGTAATACAAAGTGATGCACGAACTGCCTCGTCGTAATGCTGAACGTGGCTTTGCGCATCTGTGTTTTCTCTGTGGATATCCGTTGCAGCGCCTCCATATATCAAAATAACATGTAGAATTTCCCCCCGCAACATATTGCTGCTCCAAATGCCTTAAACATGTCCCCAAGTCTTGTCGCCATTTAATCGCCGTCAGAGAGTCTGCGCTTGTGAACTATTTGACCCGCTGGGTTTCTATTCTCAGCGTCTGGTGATGCAAAGAATCTTATCTTCAACTCATCTGGGAAGACGAAATCTTCGATTCCAACTCAATCAAAACGTCACCCATCCACTTTGCGATGAAAATGGATATTCGAACAGGATGCAATTCAAGACCCTTCACAACCGAGATTAGTCTAAATACTATACAGTATTAGCTCAGTCGGTAGAACGTCCGCCTAGGAACCACAAGGTTCCTGGTTCGATACAAGCCCTCGCCAACTCAGCGCATGAGTAGCACAGGGATCTGTGCGATAAAGGAGCTGATGGTAGGTATGGTGCTCCACCTCAGACGCAAAAAACAATCTCTTTGGTCTAGCGCTAGTAAAAAGGGGATAGACTCATTCACTGTCTGGCTGATACTGACTTTAGGCCACCCCGACGAATTTATATATATATATATATATATACAAACAGAAGGTGTGGTTACTTGGTTGGATTTTACGGCATGTCAACCCTTGTTGGGTTATTTTATGCCGAAGACGTCTTGTTTTATTCATTCTTGATAGATTTTCAAGTTATAAACATAATTTTTTCAAACAATTTTTTAAACTCATTTTTCTATATAACCCATAGATTGGAGCCAAACAAGTACTACCTATCCGAGATTTTATCACTCTGCAGAGATACAGTCTGTGATTTCTACAACCCTAATCGAGAGGGTGGACGAGCAAGACGAAGGAAAGATAAAATGTGTAAAAAAGAAAGTAAGATACAATATATTTCGTAAAATATTGAGCATTTATAGTTGTAGAAAAAGATTTTCTCCCTACCACGGTTTCAGTGTTCATGGTACACCGTCCTCAGGAGAACTAAAAATTCCAGGTAGCTATATTTTGTATATACTTATCTAGTTTTAGAATTCTCTCTCTCTCCTCTCTCTCTCTCTCTCTCTCTCTCTCTCTCTCTCTCTCTCTCTCTCCTCTCTCTCTCTCTTTGTATTCTAATTAGTATGAACTTTAGTTTTTAAAATCTAAACTGCTTCCCTTTGAAACGATTAGTTTTTCCATACGCTTATCCGGCAAAAGTAATTTGTAATTCTTTCAGTTATCTATTCTCAACTACCACTTTGTTTATCCTTTATTCATTTTGTGTAAATTCTTATAGTAAATCAATTTAGTTGAGTTTGTAGTCTTTTTTATAATGATTAATATATATTTTATATTATATCTATATTAATCTTAATAATACATTAATAAATTATGTTTTTTATGGACATATTGTCCCAGAAATTAATCTTTCCTATTTAGCAAATTTTTCTTATCCGGGCATCTAATCATCGCTAAACTAGACCTTACTAAATTTTACGTGGGTTGTACAAAATCAGAATTTAAAACTAGGTTTGCAAACCATAAACACTCATTTTCAAATATTAAACTAAAAAATGAAACAACCGTAGCTAGCTATGTTTGGAAGATAAAGAATTACACCAATTATTAAATGGGAAATATTAAAGAGATCCAAAATCTGCCGAAGTTTTGTCGTATACTCTCTTTCCTTACTTTCTTACTTCTATTATTCTGGTCATCTTTCGTATCTTAAGTTCTTCTAGCGTCTCTTCTAGCGTTTGGACTTCGTCTTGGGGACTTTGTGTCTGGTCTTCCATTGGGGATTTCTCTTTATCAGAAGCTTTGTGTCATTGGTAGTTTTTAGATAATAACATAAGACTTCGATTTAACTTAGATCATATTTTATTCTGAAATCCCCACCACCTGCCTGCGCAGATTGAATCGGCACCATGCATAACACGACTTACCACCGTCGTGGCTTTGGCCGATCTGACTAAACCTCTCTTTCTAATCTAAACCGGGAGAGGGACTTCTCCACCGATTCTCACGTATCCACCGGCAAGGAGGATCAGTCTGAGGTCAAGCCTTGTCATTCAATCCTTCAAGGCCGTCGGTTCTGGTTTCTAACTACTGTACATAATTATTAGGAAATCATAATTATGTAACAGTTTGACCTCGGACCATGTTTCTTGTGCTTTATCTCTCTCTT
>CM042152.1:54842069-54864569 GCA_023376005.1 Doryteuthis pealeii
AAAAAACCCCAAAGGAAAAAAAAAAAGAAGAAAAGAAAAAAAATAAAGGTGGGGGAAGCCCTGAAAAAAATAACGTAAAAAGGTTTGGTTTGGTGCTTTTTCAAAAACATCCCCGGACTCTAAAGTTAACTCTCCTTAGTCCTAAAGAAAGCTAGTGAAAAGAATCCTTCGCTGTCTGGTAAATACCGACGTTTTAGGCCGCCTCGCCGGCTTTTTTTATTTTTTATCTATCATTATGTAAAATAATAAACCATATGTTTTGCTGCCCAGCTCAATATTTGGTTGGCTGGTTGTTGGATTTTACGGCAAGCAACCCATTGGGTTATTTTAATGCCGAAGATACGTTTGTTTTTTTATATTCATTCTTCATAAGGTACACAATTTTTTTTAAGTCTTCTGTACCATATGATAAAAAGGGTTGGGGCTTGCCATGAGGGAAATAGGGTCGGGGCAATCATATAGATTCTAGGGCTTGATGTGACCAGCTGATTGATCGGAGGTGGCCTCTCCGACCGCCCGTCTAGCCTCAGTAAGGGTCGAAGTGAAGTGTTGCATGTCATGGACTGTTCATCCACCAGGATTCCATTCTTAAGCATCACGGGTCGCAACCCCACGGCTAATAGGTGGCCCTATTTGGGGAGGGGGTCTTACTTCTCTGAAGATGTGCAGTCTGTGTACTCTAAAGCTCCAGCCGACAGGGCTGTCGTATCAATAGTATTTTGGATACTGAAGAGTACATGTTATCAAGCGTGTCCTTGGTATGTCTCTAAATAGCATCTGGTTGTGCGGCTCCAGTTATGGGGGATGTAGATATCCCTTCATTGCCATTACTACTAGGTCCACAAAGACTCAGAATGGAGTTGTTTTGACCTACTGCCTAATGGGCTGGACTGCAACATCTTAGTAATTGAGTTCGAACTCCAGTCGCTCTATTGCGTTAACTTTTGGACATACTTTTGGGAAATGTATAAACCCCTACACCCCTCAGCTATGGGTTAAATAATACCACTACTCTTCTTCTACAAGGATGGCTTTAGCAGAAAATTACACCTGAAGGTGCATATGGCATAAAACAAATAAACCTAAACCTAAATCTTACTTGGAGTGGTTAAGGTCCCATTCTATGGATCAAGGGTATCCGTTTAAAAATTATGGGTATTAGATGGAGATACAGGAAACCATATAACGGTATTCAAATTAGTTAATATATTCTACTGAATATTTGAAGAAGTTACCTGTTTTATAACAAACACTTCGTTTCACTCTCCCTTCCTGGTGTTCCTAAAATCATTTCAATCGGATTATGAACCGGGTATATATATATATATATATATATATATATATATATATATATATAAAGTGAGTAAAAAAATATCGAGATATTTTGTAGTTTTTGACACACCTTGCATTCTGAGAAAAATAACATTCCACTAATTCTTCATTTCTATCAAATACAGCTTTAAACTTAGTAATTTTGATACACCTTGTATTCTGAAAAAAAAATAAATAGAACTTTTTTTCAGAATACAAGGTGTGTCAAAAATTACAAAAAATCTCAATCATTTTGTGACACCTTATATATATATATATTATATATATTATAATTATATATATTATATATATATATATATATATATATGGGAGGATACGTGTTTTCGGAGATGCGTGCATACGTATGGGCATGTCACCATGGTAATTGTCGTAGGCGATGTTTGGAAACTGTTTCATATACTTCATCTCTTGGTTTGACATTTGTCATTTGATAAGATTAATTTATAATTTAGAAAGACGTCGATGCTAACTCTCCATTTGAGGCTAAATAAAGTGACATTTTAATAATGAAATCGTAGCATGAATCTCAACTCACACGTCGATAGAATAAGAAAAGGCTATTCAAAAGATATTCAATGAACGCGAAATAGATGAAATCAATGGTCCTTTAATGAACCTATTTCAAATATAAATCTAAAAAAAATGAATAAGTTCCTTATTTGTGAAGATCAAAGCAGCCGAAATAGTAAATACAAAATTGATCCCTATCAACACCTTTGATACAAGGACAAAGGTTAATTATTAGCAGACAAAAGACAAGATAAAGAAAAGTATAAATTCTACGAAATAAAGCTTCTTAAATTATATGATCTGATCTGATTTTTTTAATTGGATCTCCGTGCTAGACTGAAACAACGTAGTGTGTGAGTTCGAACTCCAGTCACGTAATTAGTCACTTTAAAATTAATACTCTTGGAAAAGGTATGTGCCTACTCGTGTAATTGTGTGTAAATGTATGAAAATACATGTGTTTAGATTTAGTACATTTAGATTTATGTAAAATGGATGTAATTGTGTATTAATATGAAATTTGAATGCATCGGAGTATAATGGGCTTTTAGAAGATTTTATTGCATATATACACACTCATACATATATATATATATATATATATATATATATATAGAGAGAGAGAGAGAGAGAGGGGGAAGGGGAAGATAGATATGTAGGCCCGCAAGTGTTTTGTTTGTCTGTTTTTTTTATCTATTTCGATTTTACAGTAGGTGCGGCACGTGTTTAAATCTTTTTTAAAAATCTTTTTTCAAGCGGATACAATTGTGGGTTGTGTGTCAATTCTTTTCGTACATAGTCAATTTTTATATATATAATATATATATATATATATATATATATATATATATATATATATATTGTTTTTTGTTTTCTGAGTCTTTATTACAAACTCTCCAGCCTAAATGGCTTCTGAAACCGTGTGGATGAGAGTCGGCATCTTGAGAACAATGGACCCTTGCATCTGCTCCCGGTGACTATCGGCCGGCAACTGGTTAGCTAACTTAATTTCTGCTAGTGTGTTTCCAGGTTGTTCAAGTAAAGGTTAATAGCTGCCAATCATAACTATAACGGTTATGGTAATTTTTCATTCAAACTCTTCCAATTTTGAATCTTCAACGAAATTCGATTCGAAATATCTAGCTACACTTCTTACATAATTCATAGGCTAACCATAAATTATGTAACAATGACATACCGTAAAATCCAACCAGCCAGCCAACCAACCATCCTTTTTCTAATTCCCCCTCACAATAACAAACATATTTAGACTCTTGAATGAAAAGGGAAACCATCTGCCCTTATGGGATGAAGTTAGAATAATAGATAGAGAAGAACATTGGAAGAGAAGACGCCTCAAAGAGTCAGCTCATATGATAGGCTGTACTGGGCTGTTAAGTAGACCAAGCATAGAAATTAATACAATATGGGAACCAATAATTAAGAAGGCTAGATCAGATTTTTTTTTAAAACACAATATAAGTCTAAGTAAAAAATCATACATAAAATGAATAGGTAGATATTCTAGCCAAAACAAGACATAAAGTTTATAAGTTCCCAAAATTCACACTGAATTGTCCAATTGGACACATGGCCTAGTGGATAAGGTAGTTAGGTTAAGACAGTTCTAAGTGACAGTTATTTCTGGATTCCAGGTTCAATTCTGAGTAGCGGCAGTAACATAGAAAATTAATTAACACAATTCCTACCTCAGCTATGGTTAGCGGAATGAGAGCAGGACATCCCCGTTGACTGAATAAAGGGTTAAGTTCAAAGTTCTTCAGTTTCGAAAAGAAGGTTCCGGAGTGCGACAAGAAATACCTGAAAAAGGTCCGGAACCTTGTACAAATACCAATAAAGATGAGGACAATAGTCCGAATAACGCAGATAATACTAATCATCAAGCCTTATCTCAAACATTCAGAGAAATAATATTTAGACACTTATCTCTGAAAGTGGATTTTGTGTTCAATAAATCCAGACAAAAATTACGTCAAATAGAATTAATCCGACACTATAAGGATAAATGGTGGTGTATATTTTTCTGCTCCCTCATTAAAACCTATTTGGAATGTCCAAGTAATGCCACACTTTGGTCTGATACCATCACAGTCATCAGCTGTTTTTCAACCAGTCGCCTCGGGTGTGGGAGGGCAACAGGCGCGGGTGTTCATGATTCTATCGGGTTAAGAATGTCAAATAAATCCGGTGCTAAGTAAAAAAAAAAAAAGGATCCAGGATTATTCAAGAGCAGCTGCAACATAAAAAAGAAAGAAAAAGAAAAAGAAAAGATCAACGAGCAATGAACTGGGTTCAACATTCCATCTAATACACCTTTTGTTGAAAAAAAAAAGGCATTGGTATGACGTTTGCACGCAAGAATTTTGAGAAAGCTAATCATTTTGAGAAGAATGTTTTCTGATCATCATCATCATCATCATCATAATCATCATCAAGTCGTACCAACAGCATAGATTCCCATGACTCCGTTCCTATCTAAGACACACGCACAAACATACATATATATACACCCATATATATATATATATATATATATAGGTTAGGAGGTTGATTTAGAAGGCTATCACAATGCAGTTTGGAATAAATAAAAAATAATAATACGGTAACAATGGTGTTGTGTTGACCTGTATTTTTATTATTTAGGAAGAAATGCCATAGCTGTACTGCTTCAGTTCAATTCTTTTGATAAAGAGGTATTACCTCGAAATTTCAAGAAATAATAAAAAATACAGGTCAACACACAACACCATTGTTACCGTATTATTATTTTTTATTTATTCCAAACTGCATTGTGATAGCCTTCTAAATCAACCTCCTAACCAATACCATACACAATGCTTCAAGCAAATATGAAACTCTCTTTATATATATATATATATATATATATACTATATTATAATATATATTATTGACACCGTTCTTGGCGTATCCAGTTTCCTTAGAGTGGCTAGACTTAGCAGGCTAACTGAATTTTCATCAGTCAGTGTTCTTAACCATTAACCACCTGCAGGCAAGGGGTAGAATTTACCTGATAAGTACATCATACGTATACATGTTACAGCTGCTAGAGAGCTCAAATCCATTTTGTAGGAAAGCCTTGCTATTTAAGCTTAATTCGTGACGGACAGTCAAATTCATAAATAAGAGCTCAAGCAACAAGGGTTTGGGTGCATCTGTATATATATATATATGTATATATAATAAATATATATATATATATATATAATATATATATATATATGTGTGTGTGTGTGTGTGTGTGCACCTATATATATATGCATATATATATGCACCTATCTATCATCTATTCCATCTATATATATATAATATTATATATATGCACCTATATATATGCATATATAATATATACGCACGTATATATATATATATATATATATATATATATATATATTATAGAGAGAGAGAGAGAGAGAGAAGAGAGAGAGAGAGAGAGAGATACGGACCCCATATATATGCGCACAAAAAATGAAGGAAATAATGTATTCTTTACGTATTATAATTAAAAATAGTTTGGATTTTTTTTAAATCACATGTAAAATTATTTGTTTTAGATTATTTAAAACTGTAATAACGGCAATGAAGAGATACTCCACATTCCCCAGAGCTCCAGAATTGGACCCTCACCCCTAGGCGCAGTTTAGCGTCATACCCAGGACGCCTACCAAATTTGATTGTTCTATATGAGACTATTTGGCAACGTGCAAAAGAGAGACAAACCAATTCCTTCCAACAATTCATACGTATTGTTTTAATTTTAAAGATAAGCCAAACAATTTAAAAGTTCAAGATGGTTTGTTGAATAATTGATTGCTTCTCTTGTTGCAATAAAGTTGTTGGGGGGCGTGAAAACGAGTGAATATAATTTTGCAGAAAATTACTATTCAACGCATTAATTCCCAAAGCAGAAAGAAAGTATTTGTTTCACCTTGTACGTCTACCTTTCTTTTACTCATAAGAGAAAACCCCAAAGAAAGAACTGTTCTCAAGGTGAAAATATTCCCTCCAAAAGCAAATTATTCACCTTCGATTATCATGATGTTCCATTACATATTGTAGCAAGCACTCCTATATACTACTTCGCTTTGTGTAATTTTTAAAGTCATGAGAAATGGACTCGTTGCCCCCTGTTCAAATCCTGGACGTGGTAATTGCATTTCACTTAGCGCTAATACTATTGGGAAAGGTATGAATCATACTCTCCCTCCAGCTATGGATAAATAGTAGGGTACACTTGGTTAGGCAACCAGTCTAGGAGAAGGAATACTCTGAATTCAAACCTGTTGAACTCCGCTTAAGAAATTGACCTTGCGTCACATCCTGCTCGTGCGGAGGGGTGGTAAATATATATATACTACTTCTTAAACAAACGCGGTAATTGGTTGTTATTTGAATTTTATTTTCATGTGTCCCATGTTCAGAAAAAACACAGTAAAAAATGTTTCCTTAAAAAAAATTTCTTGACACACCTTGTATATATATATATATATTTGTTTTCCAAATCGCTTAACATTATCTAAAATAATAACCAATTCCGCCCATAACCTTTTTTACTTTAAAAATAAAAACAAAACACAATAAATATTTAATCATTTATTAAATACAGAACTTAATAATAATAATAATTAGAAATTTAAAAATAATTAATCGTAAAATAAAAATATATAAAAACTCCTTTTCTAAAATATTAACATATTCCGCTCATAACTTTTTCACTTTATATATAAAAACTAATCACAGTAAATATCTAATCATTTATGAATTACAGAACTTAAAAATAAAATTTAAATAATAAAAACAATTAATCGTAAAAAATTCCTTTACTAATAGTCTTTTGAATTCCAACCGTCACATTTCTTAACATCCATCCCCTTCCGTTTAAATTGTTTCGTCTTGTTGCCAACATCTCAAAAATTCGCTACATTTGTTGACAAAAAGATATACATGAGACATGACCGACATATATATGGCGCGAAATGCCCACGTTGGTGAATATTGTAACGTCTTTCGTTTTTGCAGTATTAAGGTTTTTTTTTGTTTTGTAAACTCATTTTGACTTTCCTCTCCGACCCAAACAACTACGGGAGTGAATGAGCTCTGATGATGATTTTTGTAAAATCGAAATATTGATCAGTATCAGCTATGATTATATTATAAATTGTTTTCTTCTTTAACAGCATTGTGTGATGTTTTCATTCCACCTTTTCTTACTCATATATATATATATATATATATATATATATATATATATATATATATATTATATATATATATATAAGACAAAGGAAATGAATCCGACGGTATAAGTATAGATAAAAAGGATATGAAAACATACAATGCTGTTAAAGTGAAAAATATTATATAAAATATTTTCACTTTAACAGCATTTTGTGTTTTCATATCCTTTTATCTATCTATCTATCTATCTATCTCTCTCTCTCTCTCCCTATATATATATATATATATATATATATATATATATATATATATATATATTTGATTATTATTATTATTATTATGATTATGATTATTATCATTGTTGTTGTTGTTGTTGTTGTTGTTGTTGTTATTGTTGTTGTTCAGTAGTGTTTTTATTTCAGATGCTCTGAAGATCTATGGAAGTATTGCAATTCTGGAAATTTAGCATCGTCAATTTAATGTTACTCGCAGAATTCGAAACATGGAAAAAATTAAACACTATCTGACTAAACTCTCTAAAACAATGGAGGTGCGTGGTGTAATGGTTAAAGTTGCAGGATATGGACTTGTCAACTCGAGTTCAAACCCTGAACAAAGCTGTTTGCATTTCACATAGCGCTAATACCCATGGGAAAGGTATGTATTCAACCACTCTCCACCAGCTATAGATAAATAGCAGGGCAGACTGGGATCTTAACCTTGGCTAGGTAACCAGTCTAGCAGAAGGAAATCTTTGAATTCAAACCTGTTAAACTCCATGTAAGAAATTGACTTTGTGTCGCATCCTGCTCGTGCGGAGGGGTTGGTAAATATATGTATTCTGCGAAACCAGGGAGATTAAATGCCCTTTAAAATATAGTATAGCAAGGATCGATTGTCGATCTTTTTGTTTTCTTTCATGTTCACTCTGGGATCTGCTAGAACTGCAAAATCTACCAGTTGACAAAATCTTTTTTGTTATTTTGACTTTTTTTGAGCTTTTCACATCAGCGTTAGCTGATGGTATTTCACTGAAGTCTGAGTGACACCAAGTCTCCTCAAGGATCCAGGACTTTTCTGAGTATTCTAGCCGATTGCAGCAGTGCAGTAGTCTGGATGGTTTCAACATCTTCCAGTGATTTCTAGATCCTCCAGTGTTTTTTTTTCCAAGTTTATTGGGACCGTTCACTTTCACTTGCAGATGCTCTAAAGATCTATGGAAGTGTTACAATTCTAGCAATTTAGCCTCGTCATTTTGATGTTACCCGCAGAAGATGTGGATTGCGATATATGTAAAACGCAGTGTAAAGGGAATACCTATCATCAGGACTGAATAAAAAAATTAGTGAGGCTTATGATCATCAAAAGATTTCATATGTTGAGTATTAAGCTTTAAGAAAGAAATGTGTATTTGTTTAGGGTTTTCTTTATTTTTTGTGTTCATGCATTCACCTACGGGCACTAACTCTGTGATTTCCTCAGCCTTTTTATTAATCTTCGGATGTTTACGCGTGCCAATCCTCAATATCAAAATGTATAAAGTGATGCAAATATATGATAACATGAGATTCAGACTTGTTGCTCTGAGGTCGTTGGCAATAACCCACTCGTGCTAAAACATCATCGAGGTTTTTGTTTTTTTTGCAACTGTCAGTGTGACGTCTTCATTTATCCAATTTTCCTGTGGCTCAAGTAGCGTAAGATTAAATATTAGCAATAGAAAAGGCGCAGGGTGTTTTCTATATGATTTTGGCTTCTTATGTCAGGTAAAACACTGGAGAATATTTGCAATTATAGTAAACAAAAGGAATGAAATTCAGAAGAATCAATGAATGAATGATTGAATGAAGCAAGATAGAAAGAAAAGAAAAAAGAATGGTGAAAGGAAGAAAATAAAGGAAGAAAGAATTGAAATGCATTTATGAAAATGAATAAATAAATAAATAAATAAATAGATAAATACAATATCTAAAGATGTATATAAACAAATTATTGTAAGAAAAAAAGAGAGAGAAAAATAGATTTTGAATTGAAAAAGAAAAACCTTAGAAAATGATATTACGCTGTTTGAACCAGGGGAAAATATGCAAAATGAAGGATGGAAGAAAAGAAAAAAAAAGACGGAGAAAAAAAGGAAGAATTAGAAAACGAAAAGAGAACGATAAGGGATTCTAAATCAAACAAGCAAATAAACATACAGACAGAAAGACATACAGAAAAAGTAATTTAAAAAAAAAAACAAGAATAAATGAAAAGAAAGAGAAAACCATAAGGAATTCGAAGAAAGAAAGAAAAGAAAGACACAAACAGACTGACAGAAAGTCAAAAGAATTGAGAAAGAACAGGAATAAATGAAAAGGAATCGAAAGCAATAAAGAATTCGATGAAAGAAAGAAAGAAAGAAAGAAAGAAAGATAAAAGCATACATACAGACATACAGACAAAATAATAGAAAAGGAGTATGAACAAATGAAAAGGAAGAGAGAAGAATAAAGAATTCGAAGAAAAAAAGAAAGAAAGAAAGAAAGTTAAAGACAAGCATACATACATACATACATACAGACAGACAGACAGACAGACAGACAAAATAATAAAAAAGGAAGAAGAACAAATGAAAAGGAAGAGAGAAGAATAAGGAATTCGAAGAAAGAAAGAAAGAAAGAAAGTTAAAGACAAACATACAGACAAACAGACAGACAGACAAAGGGATAGAAAAGGAAGAAGAACAAATGAAAAGGAAGAGAGAAGAATAAGGAATTCGAAGAGAGAAAGAAAAGAAAGAAACAAACAAACAAACAAACATACAGACAGAAAAAAATAATAGAAAAGGAAGAGGAACAAATGAAAAGAAAGCGTAAGCAATAACGAATTCGATGAAAGAAAAAAAGAAGGAAAGAAATATACAAACAGACAGACAGACAGACAGACAGACAGACAGGCAAAAGAAAAGGAACGGGAACAAATGAAAAGAAAGAAAAAACAATAAGGAATTCGAAGAAAGAAAACAAACAAACATACAAACAAACAAAGAAACAAACAAAAAGGAACAAAGCAACAAAAGATAGAAGGAAGAAGAAATAAATCAGAAATAGAACAGAGTTTTCAATAAAAACTGAACAAAAAGCCGAATAATACATCGAGTGACACATCTTTTTTTAATAATAACATTGTTTAAGTTTAATGTCCGACAAAGTCTGTGGGAGAATGAAATCATTTCAAGGAATTCTGGAAACAGAATATTGGCTCGTCTATTTCATTTGGCTACAATCAAATTTGAAAAGAAAAATTCGATTTATTTTGTCATGAGCCAGACGAAGCATTATACACCTTCATTCTATTAGTTCAGCAACATAAACGGCGGTAAGTTCGACATTATATTTGTTGTATGCAAAGATACTCAGTACAGCTTTGTCGACTTTAGGAAGTTGAAAACATATACTTGTTACTTGTTACTTGTGACAAGGGACCGATCGATGAAGATTATATATACTAGCAAATATATGCACCCTCCGGGTGCAAGTATTTAAGTTTTAATGTAATAAGATATTGTATTAAATTAGAAGGGCTAATGAAACTAAATAAGAATGCAGATAAAAAGATTTGAAACAGAGGTGGGTATAATCGAAAAATAGAACAACTGAAACTTACTCTTCCATTACTCTCGTCTTTCATTGTTATTTTTTCTAATTTAAGTATTTAGTTAAAAGATGAATTAAAGAATAAAATGACAGTTATTTTTTCTTGTTAATGGATTTAATTTAAGATTCATTGAAGAGATTTTTGCTTATATTCATTAGAATAAAATCAAACAATTAGAAATCAATAACACTGAGCACATATTTATTAAATTCGATTTTTAAATATCAATATGCAAATTAGCCTTCCCGTTCACATTGTAAACCGCTATTTTGTTGTATATATAAATACAATTGCATATCGTTAGTATGCAGATATAGTTAACAGTATTAATAATGTAAAACACTTTTATTAATAATTGTGGTTTAAATAAAAATAAAATCATTGAGAATGTTATGTCAATAACTAAGGGAATTGTGACTTGAGTTGTAATATAGTTTCGGTTACATACAGAAAAACACACAATCTCCATTATAATAAGATATATATATATATATAATGATTTCACCGTTTTCTGCAAAACAATAACATACACCAAATTCCGGGAATTTTCAACATGTTAGGGATAAATAATAACACATTATTTTTGCAATACAAAATTATTTCTACCATAACCCCTAGAAAAATCAACTATCCAAATTCTAACGGTCTATTTCAGTGTTCCAAAAGTGATTTTAAAAAATTCTCTTCGAACATTTCTAAAAATTCTCCGTTCTTCCCCAATTAATTTTTTCACTCAAAATAAAATTTCACTCTGATGAAGGTCGAATCTTCTCTGTGTGCGGAATATTTTCACACAGATGAACTGACCGAAACACATGTGTAAGTGATATTGTTTAAATTCATCTTTTATTATCCATTCTGTTCTTTCTTTTCTTTATTCATTCGTCCTCATATTATAGTGTGTACAGAAATAACCTACTCGAGATTCATTATTAGGATCTTCAGGGTTAAATCCCCTGAATTAATAATTGATTAGTCACAGCTAACTGTGGGAGCTCATGTTGTAATTATGACCGTTGAAAACAGTTTCATTATGGGAGACCCTGTATTCTAATTTTGGTCGCAAGCGGCTGAATTACCATGAAGAAAATATTCGAGTTCTACTCGAGATAATCATCCCTAGATATAGTGGGTATCGTCGTGGGAAATGGACACAAGTCAAAATTCTGAATGTGGCTGGTTGCATTTCACATAGCGTTAATACCCTTAAGAAAGATATGAATCAAACTACTCTCCCACCAGCTATGGGTAAATTGTAGGGCAGACTTGGCTTTTTAACGTCGGTGTTACGTGATTAAAAGATAGCCTATCAATTATATACGATAAGTGTAGCTTAAATTCAAAGTAACGGTCGTTGAAAAATGCAGGAAAAATGATTGACATTTTTTAACAATGTGTCGACCTCCACTTCCGGTTTGCCAGTGCGAACGTGAGAATTCTTTTCAGAAAAGACAGATGGGCGCTGAACAGAACGGTCACAGTGGCTATCTGTCTGTTCAAACTAAATTCTCACGCGTGTTTTTGTTGATTTGGATCTTATAAAATAATAAAGAACTCTAAGAAAAAACAAAGTCTTGTGTTAGTTAACCAAAAACAAACAACACTGGACGTCTCAGTATCAGTTACTGAAGATCCAGTCCAGATAACGAAGAACATCTATTAGCACAAAGAAGCCTAAATGGCAAGACAGAAGAAGATGAGATAACAGACATCCAGATCTACTCAGAAGCTGAGTAGCTAGGTAGAAGTATATCTGTATACAGCCCGTGGTATGCGGATATACTCAATATACTCCATACTCTACAATACACTTCTCAAAATAAGAAAATTGCTATATACAATTAGTACAGAAACTGGTCAAGTAGAAGGAAATCTCTGAGCTCAAACATGTTAAACTCCGTTTAAAAATGACCTTGTATCACATCCTATTCGCGTGGAGGGGTTGGTAAATAGATACAGACACTAGATACCGTCAAGAGAACCTGTAAAACTATCACTTAAATGTTAACCTTGTGCCACATCCTATTCGTGCGGAGGAATTAGTAAATAGATGCGGACACTAGATACCGTCGAGAGAACCTGTGAAATTAAGCCTAAAAAGTAATCTTTTTGTCATATCATATTCGTGCGAAGGAGTTGCTAAATAGATAGAGACACTAGATACCTTTAGAGGACCTGTGAATCTATTGCTTAAATGTTAACATTGTGTCACATCCTATTCGTGCGGAGGAGTTAGTAAATAGATACGGACACTAAATACCGTTTAGAGGACCTGTGAAACTATGCTTAAAAGTTAACCTTGTGTCTCATCCTATTTGAGCGAAGGAGTTAGTAAATAGATACGGACACTAGATACCGTTTAGAGGACCTGTTAAACTACCCTAAAAATTTAACATTGTGTCTCATCCTATTTGAGCGGAGGAGTTAGTAAATATATACGGACACTAAATACCGTTTAGAGTACCTGTGAAACTACGCTTAAAAGTTAACCTTGTGTCTCATCCTATTTGAGCGGAGGAGTTAGTAAATGGATACGGACACTAGATACCGTTTAGAGGACCTGTTAAACTACCCTAAAAAATTAACATTGTGCCATATCCTACTTATACGAAGTGCAGTCGGTAGAGCATTCGGCTAGAAGCCACAAGGTTCCTAATTCGATACCGGTCCTCGCCAACTCAGCGTATGAGTAGCACAGGGATCTGTGCGGTAAAGTAAGGAGCTGACGGTAGGTGTGGCGCCTTACCTCAGACGCTAAAATAATCTCCTTGGTCAAGCGCAAGTGAAAAGGGGATAGACTCCTTCGCTGATTGGCTAATACCGACTTTAGGCCGCCCCGACGACTTTACTTTTTACTTAGTAAATACATAGTTGGTATAATCTTTCTGAATATGCTGAAGTTGTGCTGTAAATAAGTGAAGAGAAGAAATACAATCGAAAATTAACATCGTTGTTTTTCGGCAACACTTTTGTCTTCTCTTCTCTCATGTGAGAATTTAATTTACGACTTTTCTGCATAATTTTGTCGCCTATTTTCTATTTATCAACACACTCTGCCGGTGTATCAGTTTACTTGAGAATGTTCAGGTGTTTACGTATACAAATTATCAATCTAACCTCACTCTCCTGGGTTGATACCATCAACGTCTCTATATTAAACTTGAATTCCTCGCTGAATTCAAGCAATAAGCTATTTTGTGAAAGACACCACGTGATCATTTTATGATGCACTTATAACTCAGCGTTCTTCTTGTCGTTATTTCCTCAATTTTTGTTTTATTCATTTTTTTTTTTTTGTTTTCTATTTTTCCTCTTTTTCTTCATTTTTGATAATGACAACCACATTATTTCTTTCTTTCCTTTCTTTCTTTCTTTCGTCTTTCTTTCTTTCTTTCGTCCCTTCTTCTTTCTTTCTTTCTTTCTTTCTTTCCTTCATTCGTCATTTCTTGTATTTTTTTCTGTAGTTCTCTAATTTTTTTTTCATTTTCTTTCTTTCTTCATCTTTTTCTCTTTTTTGTCACTTTTACTTTATTCATTAATTTTTCATTTCTATTTTCCCTTTTTTTTTTTTTTTTTCATTTTCGATAAAGACACAAATTTCTTTCTTTTTCTTTTCTTTCGTCCTTTCTGTCTTTCTTTCTTCCTTTCATTCTTCTGTGAATTTCTAATTCTTATAGCTTATTTTTCTTTCATTTTTCTTTCTTTATTCTTTTTTTTTCTTTTTTGTCACTTTTGTTTTATTCCCTAATTTTCCATTTTGTATTTCCAGAATTTTCTTCATTTTTGATATAGAAATCGATTTCTTTTTTTCTTTCACCCTTTCTTTCTGTGCTTTTGTCGTTTTCTAATATCTTATTTTCATTTTTTGTATTGCCGGGGAAGGTTCCTGAGGTGTATTAATTAATTTTCCTTTTTCTATTCACCCTCTTTTTCTTCATTTTTGATATAGACACCGTTTTCTTTCTTTCTTTCGCCCTTTCTTTCATTCTGTTGTGCATTTGTAGCTCTATATCTTTTTCCTTCGTTTTCTTTCTTTCTTTTTTTTCTTCTTTTTTTTAACTTTTATTTTAGTGAATAATTTTCCTTTTTTCTATTTTGCCTCTTTTTCCTCATTTTCGATAGAGACACTAATTTCCTTCATTCTCCCGCCCTTTTTTCTTTCTTACTTTTGCCCTTTTCGTTCATTCTTTTGTTGTTCTCTAATATCTTATTCTCTCTTTCATTTTCTTTCTTTCTTTTTTCTTTTGCCTTTTCTTAAATTTTTTTTCTTATTTAATTTTCGGGTTTAGTGGCTAATGTACTTTACATTCAGGTAGCGAGTTCGGTTTGGTTTACTTTAATTCCTTTGTTTAATGGCATATCACCCATCGTGGGTTATTAAATGCAAAATCATCCTAGTAGTAGAACAATAGTCGTTACTTAACCTATAGCTGGGAGATGATAGGTATTCATACCTTACCCAAGGTTATTAGTTCGATTGTGAAAGTAACAGCTGGACTGGGTTTCGAACTCTCTTACTATGATGTCATAGTCTAGCACCTTATACACTACTACGTCTCTACCTTCTTAGCAAATTCGGATTCCAGTCGCGCGATAACGTTTACTTTGGGAGTAATGATCCTGAGAAAGGTATGAACCAACTCATTCAAACAGTTTGGTTTAAATAGTGCCACTACAGTTCTAAAAGAAAGTTAGCGGAGTAGACTATTGGCAGAATCAGTCGGACAGCGAGGTAGTCTATCCCCTTTTTACTAGCGCTAGACCAATGATATTGTTTTTGCTGAGATGGAGCACCATACCTACCGTCAGATCCCCAGTATATCGCACATATCAGATTACCCAATCTGTGATACTCATACACTGAGATAGGCAATTTCTAAGCAGGCTCTCTACCAACTGAGAGTCTGTGCATTTAATAACCCACAAAGGATGATATGCCATTAAAACCAAGAAACCAAGCTAAAACTTTTTTATTGCTTCATTTCTTATTCTTCTTTCAATCTCATTCATTTTTCTTAATTACTATTCTTTCTTTAACTCTTTTAAATCTAATTCCTTCTTTTTTGACTCGTATCCATTATCTTTTCGATCTCTTGAAACGGCTGAGAATACAACATGCAGAAACTTACGAAGCCCCAAACTCACAAAAAGCACAAAAAGGACTTTTGTAAAACAGTAAACTGCATCCGTTGTTGGGACTCAAGTTCTAGAGCTCTTAAGAGTGTAGAGTACTCCACAAATGCCATTACTCCCAGTCCCACTCTGACGTGGATCGGTAGTAACTGTAGTTCATTCTATGAGTAGACAGATCACTTGTAAAATTATTAGGATCAGATGAAACCAAATTATCTGTTATCAAGAATAGTTACTTGAAGCTATAATTTTTTTACAAATGATTATTATCAAAAGTTATTTGAAAAAATTATTTTCTGATATATTTGATACTCCACTTTGGCCCTATCTTGGGCTAGACGGGCGGTCGGAGAGGTCCCCTCCGATCACTAGGCTGGTCACGTCAAGCCCTAGCATCTATATGATTTTCCCAACCCTATTGCTCTTATGGCAAGCCCCAACCCCTTTTTATCATATGGGTGCTAAAAGGTGGTGGCTGCGGGTCTACATGTCCTGGGAATTACGTTAAACCCTATCTGATGGCGAGTTTCCAGTTTTGGAGGTTTGGAGAATGTGGAGCAGCCCTTCATCACCATTGCTCCCTGGTCCACTCTGACCCGGAGTGGTAATACCTGTTAGGGTCCCATCTATGCGTTAAATAGAAAAATGTATTTATAAAATAATTGTATTATCCATTAAGAATTGCTTTATTTCAAAACTTTATTGGCATTAAATGACCCACTGAGGTTGATATGCCGTAAAACAAAACAAACCAAACCAAATGATATATTTGAAACCATATAATCATATGCACATTATTAAGTATTAGACAGGAATACTCGAAAAACCACACACACACACACACACACACACACACACACACATATATATATATATATATATATATATATATATATATACAAGTGTAACCCAAAAGTTAAGGTCTCCAAAATATTTAAAGATCATTGGAACGTTTACAATTTATTGTCAATGATGTTTACATTATTTTAAAGTTCGAACATCTATCTATTGTTCTACATAATCACCGTTTTATTCGATGCATTTTTGTAGGTGAGTTAAAGTTTGTGTATGCCCATGTCATGCCGGTTCCTCATCATGTCATTGAGGAAGTGTTGAACCTCGTCGTCGTTGCAAACTCCCTACATGTTTTTTTTTTAAATCCATGAATTAATCACCGTACACTTCCGTTAATTCCCTATAAATCTCAATCAGTTTAATGCCTTTGCGTTCAAAAAGCAAATAAGTTCGCGATCTTCATACTTGTTATTAGCATCAATCGGTTTTGCATTCGAAACGACTGCCAAGCCAAGGTGTAGAGTGAGGTGTACGCAGGGATATGCACATGCGCATGAACAACAAACACAACAGTGTTGACAATAGCCCGACGAATAGTTTTCCTGCGTCTCCAGCGCTTTCAGAAGACCAGCAATTTCAGAAGATCCCAAGTGGAGAGTTGCATGTCATGAACTGTTCAGCTACCAGGATTTCGTCCTTAAGCATCACGGGTCGCCACACATGCAAGATTTTACTCCTCTGTCGAAGTGCAGTCAGCGTATTCTACAGCCCCAGCCAATAGAGCTCCAAAAGTTGAACTTCACTATTAGATGCAGTTTAAGTTTTATACCCAGAACATTTAGACCCTCAGACACCGCCTTCTAGTAAATATTTAATAAAAAAGGGTTAGAGGGTTGCCATTAGAGCAATGCGGTGCAAGTGACCAATCTGTTGATTGAAGGGGTCCTCTCCGATCGACCACTAGCATAAGTAATTTCCAAAGAGAAGTGTTACATGTCATGGACTGTTCAGCCACCAGGGTCGCCACCCACGTGTGATTTAGTTACATGATTATTAAATTATTAATATTCATGTACAGTAGTGTAGAAATCAAAATGGCTGTTATAAGTTGCAGCCCACGGCCTTGAAGGATTTGAATGACAAGGCTTGACCTGTCCTGATCCTTCCTTCCGGTGGATACCGTGAGAATCGGTGGAGAAGACCCTCTTCCGGTTTAGATTAGAAATAGATTCTAGTCAGTCGGCCAGAAACCACGACGGTGATGAGTCGTGTATTGCACGCTCCGACTCGATCTGCGCAGGTAGAAATAAATATGATCTAAGTTAAATCGAAGTCTTGTGTTATTATCTAAAAACTACCAATGACACAGGGCTTCTGATAAAGAGAAATCCCCAATGGAAGACCAGATACGAAGTCCCCAAGAGAAGTCCAGACGCTAGAAGAGATGTTAGAAGAAGACGTAAGATAGAAAAGACCTCAGAAGAAGAATAGAAGTAACTAAGAAAAGGGTATAAAACAATTTTACTGCTTCACAGAGGTGCAGTCGGCGTATTCTACAGCACCAACCGACAGTGATTGCTTTTGGAAAAGAACTGTGTCAGTTTAGGCATGCAGTGCCGGTTTAGCTCAGTCAGTAGAACACCCGTCTTGTAATCGCAAGGTTCTCACTGCGGTACCGGTCTCCAGAATGGATAATCTGATCTGTGCGGTAAAGTTGGAAGCTGGTATTAGGTGTAGCTCTCACTGCATCAAAGAATAATATACTTGATCTAGTGCTAGCGAAAAGGGGATAGACTCCCTCGCTGTACGGCTGATACCGACAATAGAGCACTCCGCCAAACTTATTTACTTACTATTAGGCATTTATTGATAGGCGTAAATAAAATAGTCTCTCGTGACTTAGTGTCGGCAGTCAAGAAAAAAATATCTAACCATGTTTTATCTGACAGAAGTGACATTATTACAGGAACTATTTATATTAGAACAATTTTGTAATTCCAGTCTTTGTATTATCTATAACCTTCAACCTGACAATTCCTTCTCATCGGGAAATTGCAATCAATTTTGCTTATTTATTTCACGCTTAGAATTTAGATTTATTTTCCCGCTTATCTGCCATCTTTTTTTTTCTTTTCTCTAGCTCGTTTATATCGACCTACATTAGGGCATCATCAGAGAGAGATGGGGAGAGAGAGGGAGGGAGAGAGAGAGAAAGAGAGAGAGGGAGAAAGAGAGAGAGAGAAATAGAAAAAGAGAGAAAGAGAGAGAGAGAAAGAGAAAGAGAGAGATCTTCACGCTGCTTGTTTTACCCTCGTTTGTTGCATTTGTTCTTTTTTGACTTGGCGCGTTAAATCACGCGAGAAATCGATTATATTTATCGGCTTATAACAAATCACTCGGTACAGTGGAAATAGTGACATGCTCTGCGAAAGAAGAACAAAAAGAAAGAAGAGAAGAATGAAAAAAAAAAGGGAGGCGGGGAAAGAGATGATAGAGAGATAAAAGAAGATTTTTTTTTAAACTAAAATCCAACGAAACGTTCCGCGATAAAAGGAAAAGGCTAAGATACTAGAATTAATTTCGAAGAAAGGAATTATGAGAAAAAAATTGACAAAAAGAAGAAAAGATGAAAGGAAATGAAGTTGAAGTAAATTTACTGAACGAATAAACTGCATAATGTTCATTAATTAAAACAAAGCAATTTATAAGAGAAAAGAAATGGAAATTGAATACAATGGAAAAAGAAAGAAGCAAACAAAAAAACAAAAAGAAAAATGAATGAAGAAAAGGCGGAATTAGATCATAGAAAGATAAAAGGGCAGTTGTGTGTATGTATGTCCGAATTAAACTACGAAAATAAAACAATTAACGACAAAGTAAATATATATACACGTTCATTATCATCAGGGCTTGCCTTTTGAGTAAAAATAATGAAGATGTTCGTGAAGATAATTAAAACATAAAATTTAAATGATAACAGCAAGGAATTTTGTTTTTGCATTTAATATTCTAAATAGTAGACATTAATTTTTCTTTACAGAGTGGCTGGATCAATGAAAGTTCTTTTTTACATAGGGATTTTAATATGGCATCCTGCGAGGATCCAACTCGTGATTCACTAATAATGTGTCTACTAGACTAACATTTTTAAAGTCCCCTCTATCCAGGTAACGCCGGGGAGCGCTTTTAGTAGAAAGATAAAAAGGAATATAGTTTTGAAATGAAATTCAGGCTGGTTGGTTGGTTGGTTGCTTGGTTTGTTGTTTTTTTCTGGCATGTCGAAGATGGTTTTGGTTTATTCATTCTTGATAGGTATATCCACAAGACTTGCGAGTAAATAAATAAATAGATAAAGGAAAGTGATGAAATGGAAAGACCTTGAAATAAATGATTTAAAAAAAATAGGTTAAAAGCCGAATTATCAGGTGGCAATTAAGTTAGTTATTACCGAATTTATTTCCAAGTTATGGATATTGTTATCGTACAAAACATACGTCGCAAAAAATCGCAGTAATTAAAACTTGGGAATCCAATGTTTCGGAATTGCCGGTCCCGATTCGGCCTGTACAGTTATTGATTTTCTCAATGAGTCGCCCTGATTATACATTGATACGATATTTTGGCGTACGGCTTCTAGTAGTGAATTTGAAAAATTGTGACACACTGACATTCGCATTTATTATTAGAGAAGAAATCGGAGAAAATTCATCAATTAAATTGGAGACGCCAATTTAAAAGGACACAGAATGAGAAAAGAAATAAAAAAAGGAAAGAAAGAAAGAATGAATGAATGAATGAATGAATGAAGGAAGGAAGGAAACAAACAAACAAAAAGAATGGAAGAAAGAAAAAGAAACAAGGCAGCAAATACAATCAGAAAGAAAGAAAGAAAGAAAGAAAGAAAGAAAGAAAGAAAATGTGATGAAAGGAAGAAATAAAAGAAATGAGGAAGCAAAGAAAAATAGAAGAAAAGAAAGAAAGAAAGATAGATAGAAAGAAATAAAGGAACAAGATAAAATGAGAAAAAGAAACTAGAAAGAAAATGTACAAGTTACTAATGAAAGAAAAAGGGATGAACAGAAGAATGAAAAAGAAACAAAGAAACAAGGAAAATAAAAAGAATGAAAAAGGAATGAAAGAAAGAAAGAAAGAAAGAATGAAAGAAATAAAAGTGTAAGAAATTAAGATAGAACGAAAAAAGGAAGAAAGAAAAGAAATAAGAAAAAGAAACTAAGAATTAAAAAAATAGAAAGAAAGAAAGAAAGATAGGTTCATTAATTAAGAAAGAAGGAAATACGAAAAAGAAAATAGGAAGCATATGAAAATAGAAGTAAAGACAGAAAGACAGAATGAACGAAAGAAAGAGAATAAAAACGTTAAGAAAGAATGAAAAAGGAATGAAAGGAAGAAAGAAAATCGAATAACGAAGCAAGGAAAAATCGAAGCAAAGAAAGAAAGAAAGATAGTGTAATAAATTGAGAAAGAAAGAAAGAAAGAAAGAAAAAAGTTTAAGAAATTAATAAAGAAAGAAAGAAAAAAGAAAGAAAAGAATGAAAAAAGAAAGAAAAGAGAGAAAAAAAGAAACTTGGGAGCAAAGGAAGATAGAAGCAAAGAACGAAATAAAGAAAGAAGTTAATATTTGAAGTAGATAGAAAAATCGATGGAAAAAGAACATGTTCTTCTGAAAAAGAAGAAAGGCAATGACATAAGGCGGACGTGCAAGGGGAGGTGGTAGCTGCAGGAAACCTTCAGATTGGAATCCTGAGTAGCAGGAACCGGAAGTTGAAACACTTTTCCAACTTGCATGAGTGAATTTTTAAGTTATCACTTATTACTCTGTACCGATCATTCGCTTTTTTTAGGAATTCAAATGTTGAGTTCCTTCTCGCAGATGCCGTTGTTATCGTTCACCTTTGACGGATCCAACCGACCTGTACGCTTTTTCCACAGAAGTATGCTCTGCCAAAGAATTACAGTTGCACAAATAGACACGCACCGATAAACACATACTCAGGAACGAACGCACTATATACACGCAAGCATGTGTTGCACTGAGATCAATTACTTGATAGGCAATTGCAAATTCGTGCACATGCCTTCGGGTAAATATATTCTTCTCAAATACGTTTCTTCCCCAATATTGGCAACTTGATACGCGATATGTTTAAAATTCAGTTTAGCATAAACACGTATATACTAGAATATCATATAAACTTACACATCGAAACAAACACAACTACATCCATATATACACAAACTCACCTGATTGTTCGTAGTAAAAGCACCGGTTCCCGCTAGATCACCAAAGTTAAGCAGCGATGAGCCTGTTTAATACTTTAATGAGTGACCATTTAAGCAATAGTAGTTAATGCAAGCAAACTGAGTCCTTACTTTATCGAAATGATTTGATTCGGCATTAAAAGTCACAAAAAGAGAGCGTAGCGATTGTCTGCCACTGCTGAGATGAACCTGTGTCCAAAACGGTTATCTTCCCTTACTGCAAGTGTTTCGCCACTAGGTGATACTACTAGCTGGGTATTTAAACAGCAGCCCGCAAATCTCTCTTTCTCTTGGTCGATCCCTTGAGTGGAGGGATTTGCCTCATAACTATCAGTAAGTTACTCTCGTATTCTTTATGAACTCCTTCTTACTTCCAAAGGGCTTTAGTCCTATCTGTTTTGTATCTTGTCATGAATGTCATATTCCACGTGCTCAGATAATAAAGTCTGTATTGTTGTTATGTTGTACTTCTTTGTTCGGATTCATTTATGTATATATCCACCTACATTGGAAGGTTACTCTGATCCTCCTAGCGTATTAAAAGAACCACAGGACTAATTATTATAGGTTGATATGCCGTAAAACAAAATAACC
>CM042152.1:54869569-54909569 GCA_023376005.1 Doryteuthis pealeii
TAGTAAAGTCTTTGGGTGGTCTAAAGTCGGTATCTGCCAATCAGCAAGGGAGTCTATCCCCTTTTCACTAGCGCTAGACCAAGGAGACTTTCTTTGGCGTCCTTACTTTACCGCACAGATTCCTGTGCTACTGATATGCTGAGTTGGCGAGGGCCGATATCGAACTAGGAACCTTGTGGTTTCTAGCTAAACGCTCTACCAACTGAGCTAATCCGCCCCTAATTACAATGTCTATGGGTTAAATGGAAAAAAATGAGTATTAATTGTAGTATTCGGACTATTTTCCTCATCTTCATTGTTATTTGTATAACGTTTCGGTCAATGTGCAAAATAATACTCATGATCAAGCCTCATCTCAAAAATTCATAGAAATAGAAAAAAAATGAGTTTTAAAAATGTGTTAAAAAAAATTGAGATTTTTAAAAAATTATTACCCATCAAGAATGAATACAATAAAAACGTCTTCGGCATGAATTGGCCTAATGGGTTGATATGCCGTAAAATCCAAACCAACCAACCAACCAACTACCCAACCTATCCAGTCATGTCTACTCTTGAATTCTTTTTGTGCTAGTATGCCACATTTGCTTATTATGGGGTCAACTTTGAATCTCTTATATCATATTTTTTTCTTAATCGCTAGGGATGAAATAACCTTAGACGAGTTGATATGCCGTTAAAATCCGTCAACTAAACAACCATCGTCTTTGTTGCATCTCTGACGAAGTGTTGACCTTTTTACACTCCGATTTTTACGTCGTATCATCTTCCACGTGCTCTGATTATAATCCGTAAGTAGCTTACGGAACATGAGCTCAGCAACTGAAGTCGCTGGTTGGTGCTAATAGATTAATCCCCTCTTTTGTAAGCGTAAATTCAATACATGTACCGAGCCACTCGTAAGCATAGTGGCTTGATGGCGGAATAGGACAAATAATAACAAAATGTCAGATAAGAAAATAAAAGTTACAGATTTAAGGGATTAGCTAAACAGGCAACAGATTAGGGGTTCACAATCTGCAGAGGCATCAGAATTTACGCACAGAATTTCTGGCGTCATTTTCTTTTGTTTTTCTTTGCTTTTTTTTTTTAATAAAGACAAGGCTTTGAAGTCCCTATATAGTTTAGGGCTTCGTCAAGTTCAAATCCAGAATCAGAAGAAAGAAATAATTGCAGGCTCAAATTCGCGAAAGTATTCTAGATATGAAAAAAATAGTCAAAATACGATAACAATATATAAAAGTAAGTAAAAGTAACAATATATAATAATATAATATTATGGGCTATACAAAGACCTCTGTTGAGGTTCCCTTGAGATTGACGGATGTGATCTTTATCTGAGAAAGGTCGGAGAGAATGCGGATCAGAAGTAAGGAACAAAAGTATGTTAATCCGAAAAAGTTATATTCAAAGCTGTGATAAGAATATTGGTATTATGTCCATTTAGAATACACCGACTGCACCTCTGCAGAGAGGTAAACCGCACTCCCAATAAGAACACCTGTTGGCTGTGGGTGGCAACCCGTGATGCTTAAGAATGAAATCCTGGTGACTGAGTAATCCATGACATGCAGCACTCAGCCTTGCCCCTTACCTAGGCTAGACGGGTGGTCGGAGTGGCCACCTCCGATCAATCGGCTGGTCAAGGCAATCCGTAGCACCTATATGTTTGTGTCAACCCAATCGTATTGCATGCAAGTGATGATAGGCCCTTTTTGTTGTTTTGTTTTGTTGTTTTCGTTTTAATGAACAATAATATTTTCTTTTCACTCTAAAAACGCATGGACATATATTTGTTTAATATAGGTAACAAAACAGGTTGAAATTTTGTATGGGTCGCCAAATCTATATATTAATACTCATGTACCTAAAAGGTATAATCGTTATCCTCTTTCAACACACTCTGGTTAAAAATGAGACCGTCCAACACCAGACAACCAGGATTTACATTTTTTAATTTCATCTGGGACGATTTGGATGGTCGACCAATTAAGGAACACGAGTATATATATATATATATATATATATATATATATTATATATATATATATATATATTCGTATTCCTTAATTGTTCGACCGTCCATATCGTCTCAAATGGCTATAGGTAGTTGTTGATGAGGCGTGAAACGCCGAAACACGGTGTCTGTAGATGACTGATTATTCATATATATATATATATATATATATATATATATATAATTACCATTATTTTTATTATAATTATCAGTAGTAGTTTTTCACACCAGCGTTAGCTGGTGGTCTTTCACTGCAGTTTGAGTGACAACAAGTCTCCAGTTGTATTCTAGTTGATTTCAGCAATGCTGTTGTCTGGATGGTCTCAATTCTTCCTGATTTCCAGTTCCTCTTGCCTTTTTCTAATCTTTTGGAGAGCGTTCCTAGTGCCCAACTATTATTATTATTATTATTATTATTATTATTATTATTATTATTATTATTATCATTATTGTTTTCACACCTGCCGTGTCCTGTAGTTCACTGGAGTCTGAGTGACAGCGAGTATCCTCAGGTCTCTTCTGAGTATTCTAGCCGATCTTAATAGTGCTGTAGTTTGGATGGTCTCGATTCTTCATTGATTTCTAATTCACCCAAATTCTTTTTCAGAGTTTGGGGACCATTCCATGGGCACCAATTACAATTGGTACTACATTCACCCTTATGTTCTACAGTTTCCTCAGTTCTCTGGCAAGGTCCAAGTATTTGTCAATTTTTTTGCTCTCTTTCATTTTCACTCGGTAATCACCCGGGACGGCAAAATCCACGAGATGACAGGTTCTCTTCTTGTCAATCAATACTAGGTCCGGCCTCCTGGCCGGGATTATATTATCGGTTTAACCTCGAAGTCCCAGAGAATTTTACGTGTCTCATTCTCCAGGACAGATTCAGGCTCGTGTATATACCGTTTAGTTGAATGGTGAAAATAGAATGTCTTGCCTAGTTCCCAGTGAATTACCTTTCCCACCCAGTCGTGCCTTGTAATCTTGTACTCTCTTTGTGAGAGTTTACTGTATTCGCTTATTATATGAATGACAATTTCATCTTTTTTACTACACATTCTACACGTGCTATTCTCTTGCGTCCTCTCTATTTTTGCCTTTATATAGTTTGTTCTAATGGCATTGTCTTGTTCTGCGATTATTAGGAATTCGGTTTCTCTCAAGAGGTTTCCTTTTAGTAGCCCTGTCCATATCTTTCGATGTGATATCTCTTGAGTTTTACGCTTGAAGTACCCATGTAGTTGTTTTTCTTTCAATTTCTGTTTTTTTATTTGTTTTTCATGTATTTGTGTTTGTCACTGTGTTGCAATTGCTTTCCTGGCTGCTGTAATAAGTTTTTTCTTACTTTTATTAGTGTATTCGTCAGGTGTTCGAATTCTCGTATCTATACTATCTTCAACAATGGCGAGGCCAGTTACCCTTTCCTTTCTTGGCACATATAGTCTGTCTATGTCATTTCTTGAGTGTAATGCTTTGTGCATGGTCATGAGTTTCTTATCCTTTGGTCCATTTGTCGGAGCTCCCCTCTTGTCCATTTTAGGAATGGTCCCGAGTATCTTACAAGAGGGACAGCCCATGTGTTTATTCTCTTGATAAGGTTTCTGCTACATAGTTTGGTTTCTAGGAGATTTCTTGTTCTTCTGAAGTATTCCTTTCTTACTTTTTCTTTCATTTCTATTTGTTATTATTATTATTATTATTATTATTATTATTATTATTATTATTATTATTATTTCTTAATTTTTGCCAAGTCAGTTGCTTTGGAATTACTTGCTTGCTTCCTTTCGACAACGTCAAGTAATGGAGTGGAATCAACCCATCAGCACTTTCAGTCAATAGACATTTTTTTCTCCTTTCTAATATTTTCCTTTTCAATTTTAGCAACAACGTCTTATGAAAAAAAAATGAGAAGAAAAGAAACAAAAATAAAATAAAAAAATAACGGACCAATAAATTAGCAAGCAAAAAAACAGATAAAATATTTTTTTTTCAAATACAATAAAATAAAATAAAAAAACTGCACTTCTTCGCCCTGATTTGGTGAATTCCTTGTTTACTCAACTGAAATGTTTCTAGGCTGAAAACTTAGAACACGTCAACAAATAAGAAAAGGAAAAACAAGTAAATATATGAATAAATAAAAGTTTCATGTGTATTTATGATCAGTTTGTGTGTTTTAAGTTTGAGTTAAGTGCTGAGAAAAAGGGGACGGTGGTGTGAAGATTAGAATGGGAATGCAAGAGTCACGGAACATCATAGTGCCACTTCGTTCTGATACGTATATTTTTGGCATTTAAAAAATATTCTCTTGGGTATTTATGTGTTCGCTATATACAGTGTTGTAAGAGAAAGGAATTAGCGGTAAGTGTGTACTAGGCCTTACATTCATCATCATCATCATCATCATCTCTCTCTCTCTCTCTCTCTCTCCTCTCTCTCTCTCACACACACACACACACACACACACTAGACATTCATCAATCAAAGTTTGTTTCTATATATGTATGTATGTATTAAAATATTATCTATGTATATCAGTTTGTTCCTATCCATCGATCTATCAATGTATCTAAACCGGTATTCACTAACACACACTGAGACAGACAGAAAAACACACACACACACATATATATATATATATAAATATATATATATATATATATATATATAGTCATTCACATACAGTCCTGTTTCGACGCTTCATGGCTCGTAAGACAGGCTACTTCAGGCTAGGTTCGAAACCCAATCGAATTTTCATCAGTTGGACATCTTACCACTACGCTATCTACACACCCACTTTCTAGAGAAGGAATTTTACTGTTATAAA
The DNA here is from genome assembly GCA_023376005.1 of Doryteuthis pealeii. Taxonomy (NCBI): domain Eukaryota; kingdom Metazoa; phylum Mollusca; class Cephalopoda; order Myopsida; family Loliginidae; genus Doryteuthis; species Doryteuthis pealeii. Next base: position 54,874,414 of record CM042152.1, read on the forward strand.
CATACATGCACACACACACATATATATATACATGTGTTTGTGTGTGTGTAATATAATTAATATAATATATATATATATATATATACATATATATATATATATAATTATATATATACGTAATATAATATATATATATAATATATGTATTATATATATATATGTGTGTGTGAGTTAGTGTGTGTGTGTGTAAAGCAAGCCCACTTATTAGCAATTAAGATCAGCTACGTTAAACACACACAAACGCACACAGACACAGACAAAGACACACACACACACACACACACACACACATATATATATATATATATAATGATCAGTATCGTTAGTTGTGAGTGGGATGAAGGAAGTGGTCATCGCGACCAAGGATACTCATTGCTAACAAAAAGAGAATTGGAGTCTCCAAAACAAGACGTCATCTCACGTCGCAAAAAGGTCGTGAGTTTGCCATAAGTGCATTTTGAAGAATGCGGTTGGAACAATCATATAGGTGACAGCGCTTGACATAACCAGACGATTGATCAGCTCGGGCATTTCCTACCACCCGTCTAACCCATAAAGGCTTAAGTCGCGTACTGCATATCACGAGACCACTTAGTACCCGGGTCACAGACCACTCAGCTGCCCCAATCATGTCCTAGTGCGTCACAGGTCGCCACTCAAGGCTCACAGTTGGCCCCCGTTAGGGAGCTACTTACTGAATTTAGCGTATAATGTGAAGTTGGCGTATTTTACTCCCCAAGCCGACAGGTTGGTGCTGTGATCTGGTGAAGCGAACTATTTACCATTTACTATAAGCAAGAACACAACCCCAAATCATGTTGGTTTCCAACATGCTTTTCTGTGAAAATATTATTTTATCACTCTGATTTTGGAGAAACATGTACGACAGTGAAAAAGTAATGCCAACACAGGAACATGTATCATACATCAGAATGAAGCTGGTCCTCTATGGATCACATCCCTACTTCTCCACATAGTTACCGTTCCAACTTCGAATGAGAGCATGTATCTCTACCCCGTAAAACATTTGTCTCTCAAACTCACTTTCATGGCACCGAAGAGTGGCAAACATTATTCCAGTGACGAGAAAATGAAATCTGTAGTGAAAAAGTTGCTCAAAGAACAGTCAACATAATTTTACAGGGCAGATATACATGCCCTCATTCGTAGATGGAAAATTGCTATTGAGAGAAACGGCGACAATTTGAAGTAGTGATGTAATCCACAGAGGGACAGCTTCATTTTGATGTATAATACATGTTCTTGCGTTGGTAATTATACGTGTTCTACACAAAATGGCATTACTTTTTGCCTTATCGGATAAAATCTTATATTTTATATCCAAATAAGGAAAAAAATAAAAGTCGCACCAAGCAGAAGTATTCCAAACTTAAGGAAAATAGATTTTAAAATAATTATACAACTGCCAGAATTCGATTGGATAACGCTAATTACGAGTGGGGTTTACACTTAAGTCCGCACTTTACCGACAAAATAAAAATATCGAAATCGGAGCCGATAGTCAAATATTTAACGGAGAACAAATCAACAAAGATTCAGATTCCATTCCTCTCCGAGACGACGTTACGACGTTCGCAGACACCAGCCTGTCATTAAAAAAAAGATGTACGCGACTTAACAAACGATTTGACTTACTGATTAGAAAAAAAAACTTCAACCTGCTAAGTCAACGACAGTTTTCTGTTTACTACTACTGTAATTATCCACATCGTCGTGTCACTGTGATTCATTTTTCAGGTTGTAAACACAAAACCTTTTTTCTATTTGTCCAAATTTCTATTGAAATTTGCTATTTTTACCTACAAATTTGACATTCTTTTTGAAGTTGTGAATACTACAAATTTTCTTCATTTATACAAATTTATTCCACTGACAAAATAACCTCAAAATAAATTTATTTGTTATTTGTTAAATGTATGCCTTGTGTTTGTTATTTCCCCGTATTTTCTGCCTAAACTGTGTCTTGTTATTTTATCGTCATTTTAGATATTATTTGTGAAGTCGGAACACGCAACACCGGCCTCTACAGCCTCACCCTCGTAATTCTAGTCACTATACGTAGATGTTCTGAATTTATTTTCATCAGACCAGAGCAGATTTAGCAAAAAACTGTAATCTTTGATAAGTTGAAATTTAAATAAACTTTCACATTTCCTTGCTTATAACAGAAAAAATGTTTTACATGCAAATAAATAAATAAATAAATAAAAACAATAATTATGTTTATTTAGTTTTTGCAGCCTTTTGATCTAAGACGCTTCTGTTTATCTTTTCGTTGAGGGTCACATTCATTTTTTACAATTTCATTCAATTTTTAAAGCTGTTTAAGGTAATCTAAATAAAAAACGATTTCGTTGTATTCTGAAAAAAGATTTTCGCGTAATATTTTCTGTCTGAGTAAAGTTAACTTTCTTAACGACAGTATTCACTGATGGGCATAAAGTTTTGTTTTGTTAATGGCTTCGGGTAATAATCCAGACATTTCTAAAGAAAAATTTCGAATTCTGACATTTTCACTGTCGTATTTACATAGCCTAAAGCTATATTCTACACGTATACTTTCTATAAGATTCTGCTATTCCATGAGAAAAATAATAACCCGTGGCGAATGGGTCAGTTATAAAGAGCGTCCTATCGTAGTGTAATGGGTTGCAAACTAGTCTCGCGAATCCATTACTACTATTAGTGAGTTCGATCCTAGCTGGATGCTCCATACTTGCGACGTTCTGTCTCATTCTACTCGTGGCAAACTGGTAGGGTAAATACCTTTTCAAAAGGTATTCAGTTGGTAGGGTTTATTGTGTTCTTTTAACACCTACGGAAAACCTCTTAAATTAATAAACCTGCAACCATAGCAAACACTATAAATCATCTCAACTGAATAAAACTCGCAGATATATTCTAAAAAAAATTAATATATTTCAGAAGATACATGACATATTGACATTGTGCAGATTATGGTTTGAAATTTTAAAAAAAACACGAAATGTTTAACGTTGGCAAATACTTATAGTAATAAAAGTCATCCCCTAAAGACATTTTTATGATATTTCATAAAAGGTCTGTCAAAAAGTATCGAGATTCTTTGTACTTTTTGATGCATCTTGTATTCTGAAAAAGTAATATTCCATTCATTGTTCATTTATATCTTGATGAATTCAGCTTCAAGCTTGGCATTTTTTGACACACTTTGTATTATGAAAAAATGAACGTTCTATTGATTGTTCATTTCTATCTTGGTAAATACAGCTTCAATTTCGATACTTTTATGACAGACTTTATACATTAACACACACACACCCACACACGCACACATGCACACACAAGTGCGTGCAGGTGTGTTTCATTTTGTCTGTGTCTAAATATATAAAATATGCTAAGGGTGAATTTATTATAGTACTATAGTTGAAGTGTTTTCCAATGCATATCTATCTATTTCTATCTCTATATCTCTCTTTCTCTCTCCCCCCTCTCTCTCTCTCTCTCTCTCTCTCTCTCTCTCTCTCTCTCTCTCTCTCTCTCTCTCTCTCTCTATCTATCTATCTATCTCTATAATTAAAAAAAAACAAACTGGAATACATCACTCCTGATGATGGCACTTCGAAGTGCCGAAAGTACTCGGGAACTGAACTTTGGTGGACTTATCCACCAATTACACCCAAACATTAAAAAGTTGGCCAGAAAATTAGAAAAGATCAAAAATATAATCGTTAAACCGATGTGCCTTTTGTTTAATTCTACATGTATAAATGAAAGAATGCTGCCCAAATAGACACACACACACACACACACACACACACACACACAGACACACACGCATATATATATATAATATATATATATATATATATATATGGGGGGGGTACAAAAATATGCTTACCATTTCTTGCCAAATCCAGTGCTGAGATATGGTTGGTTTAGAGTTAAAGATACCCGCAATTAACGAGGAACGAATACATGACGATAGAAACGCCAAAATCCACCCTCCTCCCTGTTTCAAATACCTCCCCCACCTCGACGTTTGGAATGCTAAACAACGTTACCCGTATACATTACTTACCTTGTTATTGTTACGTTAGACTTCACACAAGCCGAGCAAAGACGGCATAAATACACTTGTTTTCTCAAAACACATTCCTACCCTCCTCGAAGCCTCCGTCTCGATTGCTCCTCGCCAATTATCTCAAATATAACTTGAGCTCCCCTAACTTCCCCCTCCTCTCTCTCTCTCTCTCTCTCTCTCTCTCTCTCTACTCAATAACTATTCCTCTCTCCTTCATACTCATTTCTTTCTTTTTTCTTTTTCGCTTCTTTCACTTTTCACTTACTTTAGCATCTCTCTCTCTCTCTCTCTCTCTCTCTCTCTCTCTCTCTCTCTCTCTCTCTCTCTCCTCAATAACTATTCCTCTCTCCTTCATACTCATCCCTTTCTTTTTCTTTTTCACTTCTTTCACTTTTCACTTACTTTAGCATCTCTCTCTCTCTCTCTCTCTCTCTCTCTCTCTCTCTCTCTCTCTCTCTCTCTCTCTCTCTCTCTCTCTCTCTCCTCAATAACTATTCCTCTCTCCTTCATACTCATTCCTTTCTTTTTCTTTTTCGCTTCTTTCACTTTTCACTTACTTTAGCATCTCTCTCTCTCTCTCTCTCTCTCTCTCTCTCTCTCTCTCTCTCTCTCTCTCTCTCTCTCTACTCAATAACTATTCCTCTCTCCTTCATACTCATTCCTTTCTTTTTCTTTTTCGCTTCTTTCACTTTTCACTTACTCTCTCTCTCTCTCTCTCTCTCTCTCTCTCTCTCTCTCTCTCTCTCTCTCTCTCTCTCTCTCTCTCTCTCTACTCAATAACTATTCCTCTCTCCTTCATACTCATTCCTTTCTTTTTCTTTTTCGCTTCTTTCACTTTTTCACTTACTTTAGCATCTCTCTCTCTCTCTCTCTTCTCTCTCTCTCTCTCTCTCTCTCTCTCTCTCTCTCTCTCTCTCTCTCTACTCAATAACGTCTTCGTTTCTTTCGCTTTTCTCTTACTGTACCATCTCTCTCTCTCTCTCTCTCTCTCTATATATATATATATATATATATATATATATATATATATATATTTATCTATCTATCTCTATCTATCTATCTATCTATCTATCTTTATATCTATCTATCTCTTTCTCTTCCTCCCTCTCTATCTCTTGTTATTTTGGTTCTTTTTAAATAAATTCAAATTCCCATCGTATTCTAAGTCATCACAACAGATTGGTGTCAGGTAAAATCCATTCAAACTCTTTAGAATCTATAAATTAACACTCGTGTTCCTTAAAAGTACGACCGTTATCATCTTGCAACATCATCTGGTTAAAAATGCGTACATCCAAATAGTCCAAATTAAAGTGTAAAAATATAAATCCTGATTATGTGGATAAATATAAAAAGAAAGAAAGGTGGAGAGAGGATGTAATCACATGGAAGTGATAACGCTACACCGTCTCAATATATAAGGAAAGTGGAAAAGAAGGAAAGAAAAAGTGAGAGAGAGTTAAATGAAGAGAGTCATTGCTTCCGCGCACTCACACACTCTCTCTATCCCTACTCACTTTCTTTTCTTTCTTATTATATTTTTTTGTTTAGCATGTCCTTTTCTTCCCTTTCTTTTTTATAATAAAAAGGGAATGCTCTATTATTTAGCTGATGTGACGACACTCATAAGAAATAAGAATTTGGTGTATAAGCGCCACATGATAATCATGATTTACATTTTTGCATTTTATCTTGGAGGATTTGGACGGTCTCATTTTTAACCAGGGGGCGTTGCAAGATGATAATCGTACAATTAAGGAACACGAGTATTGATATATAGATAGTTTACCTATCCCATAATCATCCTAACAACAACGTTGCCACGTGACAGAGCACTAAGCTGACCTTAGCTGCAAGGTTATTAAAGCATAATTGACAGGAAACTATTTAATATTCCGGAAGTCACAACTGACTCAATTAATTTTGTGTAGTAACAATATGGTGCTATGGTAACCACGCAGGAAACAGTCTCCTGACACAAAAAAAAAATCTTATTACCCAGTCTTATTAAAAAGGTAGACAAACGGCCTCTCATTACACGGAGAGAAACAGCTGACAAGTTAGGTGTGTCAGGAATGATTGCTGTTCACCAGACAACGGCGTATTTCCATGTAATGAGTTAACGCACATCATATCTCACAAAATTCTACTATTGAACAATGGTTCCAAAGTAGAATTTTTTGAGATATGTTGTTATATACAGGGTGAGACAAAATGCACGCAAATTTATATTGTTCAAAATTATTCCACAAATCATATATTAGTTAACATTACTTTTATATATGTTATAGAAACAATATAAAGCGCACAATGAGGACTGTTGTCTTTCAACACGATGGAGCTTCTCCCCATTATTCGTTGTTGGCTCAAGATTTTCTGGCTTCAAAATTACAAGAACATCGTGTGATTGGCCGAGGATACGGAACACCGTGGCCACCAAGGTCGCCTGATCTCAGCTCACTGGACTTCTATTTTTGAGGCATGCTGAAGGCCCGCGTATTCCATCAATTTCGGCCTAAGAATCTTAATGAGCTCAAAGATCGCATCATTTCAGAGGTAAATAAAGTTTCCTGTGATGAACTTGGTCGTGTCGTGAATAATTTGGTGAAACGTGCAGAGTTGGTGATTGAAAAGAAGGCAGTATAATTGAACATTTGTTGTAATGTTACCAACCATATTAACTCTGCATTCTTTTGATTACATTTAGTTTCATTTAATATGATTTAATATACATTTAATAAAGACTTTATAATTTGCGTGCATTTTGACTCACCCTGTACTTCTTATTATACCATCTATACTCGCAAGAATATGCGCCCGCCGGGCGTAAGTATTTAAATTTTAATGTAATGAAATATATTAAATCATAAAGACTAACGAAATTAAATAAGAATATACATGAAAAGATTACACTTATTTTAATTATATCTTAATTGGTTTCTATATAAAACCATTCATAGGATTGTTTTTAATACATTGGAGAATAAAACATATATGTGAGTGTAATTATTCGTACTAGCAAGAATATGCGCCCTCCGCTGGTTGTAAAAATTGAAGTTTTGATGTAATGAAATATATTAAATTAAAATTAATGAAATTAAATAAGAACATACATGAAAAGATTACACTTATTTTAATTATATCTTAATTGGTTTCTATATAAAATAATTCATAGGATTGATTTTAATACGTTTTAGAATAAAACAATGATATTAGAGATCAATAACACCAAGTAATTATGTATTAACCCCGCTTTTGTTAAAATAAGTATTCAAATTAACCATACCAAATATTATGTAAATTTTTATTTCTAAGTGATATATTCGAGGATTTTAAATGAACTAATCAGTTTGGCTGTTTGGAGGCAAATCTAACTCAGACTTTCACAGAGACATCGATAATGAATAAGATTAATTCTATGTATTAATGATTTTGACTATGATTTAAATATTGATTGATAAACTTAGGCAATTTCTGAATGCCCTCGGACGTAATCTATAGCGTAATTTCGGTTACAGATTGAAAGATACCGAATCTCCATTATGATAAGTTATTAATACTCGTGTCTCTTAATAGTAGGATCGTTATTATATTGCAACATCCTCGGGTTAATTATGAGAGCGTCCAAGATTAAATGAAAAAATGTAAATCTTGATGATCTGGTGTGACGTATCCGCCGAATATTTATTTCCCGTGATTGTCGTCTCCTCAGCTAAATAATGGACCATTCAGTTTTTATTATAAAGAGAGTTCCTTTCTGCCTTTCACTCCTCATCTCTTTTACAATTAGCGTTAATCAGCTAATTATTTTTTCTTGCGTCATTCCTTTACTTATTTCTGTATATTCTAATTCCATTGTATATTGTTATATTGTATTATATAGGTACATTGTAATTTTGACCAAACAGTTCAACATGCATCTAGCCAGATTTTTCCTTTAAAAATATCTTTCAAAAATATTTCTTTCTTTCTTTTTCACCCATAATTTACTTTTACTAAAACTGATTCTTTTGCAACCCTTAATTATCTAAACTCCATTAAAACACAATGATCAACTCGATACGAGTAAGGGAACATTGTCAGAGAAACAGATACCCAGCCAATAGTAAACCGATAGTAGAAGGCGTTAGAAAAACTAAAGAAGCAGCATATAATAAGTGGCAGTGGTATTTAATCCATAGCTGGGGGATGAGGAGGTTCATACCTTTCACAAGAGTATTATTCCGAAAGCGAACGTCATAGTACAATTGGAGTTCGAACTCGCTTACTACGATGTCGCATAGTTAGCCACTACGATGGGGACTACCCAAAAATATTTACGTTCTTTATTAACTCTCAAGTTCTTTAAATACCATTTTAATAATACAGAGTGGGACTAGAAAGATTCCATTTTCCAAAAAATTCAATATGAAAATTCTGAAACAATTTCTAAAGAAAAGTGAATCAAATCATTTTTGTAAGTTGTGTGCAAGTCTGGTAAGAGGCTATAGACAACTTTTGAGAGATTTCCTTGACAAAACTAAAAAAAAAAAAAAAAAGCAAAAACAAAAGTAAATAACTTAGCTAAATGGTAATGTACTTTTTCAAATAGACTTTCTGATTTAATCTATATACAAGGTGTGTCAAAATTTTTTCGAGATTTGTACTACTTTTTGACACACCTTGTATTCTAAAAAATACCGCTCCATTCATTCTTCATTTCTATCTTAATAAATACAGCTTTAAAAGTTGTACTTTTTGATAGACCTTATATTCTGACAAAATTAATAAATGGAACGTTATTTTATTCAGAATACAAGGTGTGGCAGAAGTATAACAAATTTCGATACTCTTTTGACACACCTTGTGTTTGTACTGGTATTCCTAAAAATACGACCGTAATCATCTTCTAACCCGGTTAAAAATGAAACCGTCCAAATCGTCCATGATTAACATGCAAAAATATAAATCCTGATCATGAGGTATCGCTTTCGCCAAATTATTTCATCTATTTTAAAATGAATCGTTTTAAACGTCGTGATTTCTCTCTGGATGTTGTAGGAATTAAATTTAAAGCTAATCATATTTTAACTATATTTCTATGTTTTCATTAAAAGTGGTACGATTGAAATATAACGGTATACATAGTTTTGCTATATTTCTATCTTTATTTGATATGTTATTATTGCAATTTATTTAAAGAATGATTACCCTACATTTCAAAATCTTCATTGGATTTGTTATTGCTAACAATTAAAGTAATTTATATTTTTCAAAACTTCATAATTTAAATTGAAACACAAAAGTATGTTCCCGACATTTAAAATCTTTATTGGATGTCACATGTTTGAACTTTATAAGAGACTATTTTCCCTACATCAGAACATCGTCAATGGGAGGTTTCTTTTTACTACGTATTAATGTTTTTATTGGATGTGTCAATGAGAGAAAAATTAATTTTCCTTACATTTCACAATGATCATTGCTTGGTCTAGATTTTAAAACAAAAGTCTCAAAATATATTATGGGTTTTCTTCTCAATTAAACTGTGTGTAATTCAGGGGGAAATGGTGAGTACTTCAATCACGGTCGCATCAGGAGAAACAGATCAAGAGAGAAGAAATACTGTTTGCAGGATGTTTTCAATAGTGGCAATACCATGTAATTTACACGGGTCAGCTAGTAAATGATAATATAGAATGTATATTTTGAAATATTCTATATTTTTAGATTATTATTTACATCATGTTTGGGACTGTTGACAGTTATTTGAAAAACAGATCTAATTAGAAGTATTAAAAATATAGCTGTGTTTTAAATAGACATATGATAAGCAATAATTAGATAGACGTTATTGAATGACCTCGTATATATATATATAATATTATATATATATATATATATATGTGTGTGTGTGTGTGTGTTGTGTGTTGTGTGTGTGTGTGTGTGTGTGCTTAAAATGAAATTAGAAGAAAAATATACATATTTGATACGGTTGAATTTATTATTTTTAACAATATTAAATTTTGTCCCCATCAATATATATTTTTTCTTTCAATTATGTTCTAAATATATCTGTCAGGTTCATTTCCACTTTTCTCATTACACACACACACACACACACACACACACACACATAATATATATATATATATATATATATATATATATATATATATATATATATATAGGTGTCTTTTATTGGAGAAATGAAAATAACGAGCTCAATTACAGGTGTAAGAGCTATATTTATTCGTTATAGAGTACAATACAAAGAAAAGGTAAGGTCTTTCACGGGCCCGTTGTCCTGATGATAAGAGGTTAATACGCTTCTTTGAAATCAATGGTAACGATTGCCTTTTGATTGCATTGTATACTCTAACAAATATAAATATGTGTGTGTGTGTGTAGGTGTGTGGTGTAATGATTAGAGTCATAGGAAATTGACTCGTTGACCTCAGTTCAAATCCTGGATGAGACTGTTTGCAGTAACTGGTTAGGTAACCAGTCGAAGAGAAGGATAATTCTGAAGTCAACCCTGATAAACTCCGCATGAATACGGTTGTTTACGAATAAAAGAGATGCACTGTCATTATGTTTAAAGATCTACTGTAATTTTTATCAAGATTATTTGTGGGGATAATATTTATTTCTTTCACAGATAAGTGATTTCTCTGCATTTAATATGCGTTATTTTGATAACTGAAAAGACAATGACGTTTTTATCGCCATAACTAGAAGTTTCATGCGACACAAATTTTCACAATCCTCAGATAGGAAAAGAATAAGTTCGACGACAAGATCCCCCATTAAATATGTGTAAAACTGTTTTGAAAGTTATTCTCGGCTGCCTATCAACTGAATCACCACTTCTTCCTCTTGCTGTTTCGGCTGAATATATTTTCACATCTTATTATAATGGAGAATCCGTGGCTGTCTGTCAGTAACCGAAACTACGTCACTGCTTACGTCACAGTACTCTCAGAAATTGCGTAAGTTTATCAATGAGTATCTAGATTTTAGTCAAAATCTTTAATATTAATACATAGAATACATCTTATTAATGAACGATGTGTCTATGAAAATCAGAGTTAGATTTGTCTCAAAACAGCCCATGTTGTTAATGTGTTTAAAATCCTCCAATGTGTCTTATATTTCATTAAAAAATAAAGGTTTACCTAATATATGGGGTGTTTAATTTGCATACTGGTTTGAAGAAAACCGGGTTAATATATATAATTACTTGGTGCTATTGATCCCAAATATTATTGTTTTATGAATGATTTTATATAGAAACCAATTATAATATAATTGAAATAAGTGGAATCTGCTTATATGAGTTCTTATTTAATTTTATTGTTTAATGAATGATTTTATATAAAAACCAATTATACTATATTTGAAATAAGTGGAATCTGCTTATATGAGTTCTTATTTAATTTTGCTAGTCTTTCAAATATATTTTTTTTTATTAAAACTTAAATTCTTACGCCCGGTGGAGGGCGCATAATCTTGCTAGTTCATTGAATGGTCGAACTTGCCTTTTCTTTTTCAGTAATAGCAATATTAACATAAGTAATTGTGCTTTTAGAACAAATGCTGGAAAATTATTCATAAAACTAATTGGCAAACACTTCCCTAAATCAAAGAAACTACACAATATAATCAACAGAAGCAGATTAAAATTAAGCTACTGCTTCACGGAAAACATGCTACGTGTAATAAAAAGCACAACAACAAAATATATAAAACAGCCCAAACAACAAATTACACCTACTTGCAATTGCAGAAGCAAATATGAGTGTCCTTTAAACAATAATTGTCACCAAACTAGTGTAGTAAAAAAAGTAAAAAGTATTTTTATAATATATATATATATATATATATATTATATATATATATATATATGTGTGTGTGTGTGTGTGTGTATGTGTGTGTGTGTGTGTGTGTGTGTGTGTGTGTGTGATGAGAAAAATGGAAAGAAAATAAGGGCCGATTTAGCGTAGTGGGTAGAGCGTTCTACTAGAAACCAATAGGTTTCTGGTTCGATACCGGCCCTCGCCAACTCAGCGAATGAGTAGCACAGAGATCTGTGCGGTAAAGTGAGGAAATTATGGTAGGTGTGACACTCCGCCTCAGACGCAAAAATCAATGACCTTGGTCTAGTGCTAGTGTAAAGAGGATAGACTCCCTCGCTGTCTGGCTGATACCGACTTTAGGCCACAACGACGACTTTAGTAGAGTATACCAAGCCATAGTACGATCTAAACAAAACACTGAAAACAGATACATCATTGATGTAATTAAAGGAATCTGGAAACAAAGAAGCTATCCCCACAAGACATTATTCAACAATAAGAAAATAAGAAAACAGCACTACGCTATCAAAACATATCTAGGAAACCAAAAACTCAAACCTAAACACACCTGAAATAACCTAGAAAATGAAGAAAACAGCATCAGAATACAGCAACCTATCCCGAAAATGTAAACTTTGTCTGAAAGAAATATTAGCAATAATAACCTTCATAGAGAAAAAACTACTTAACAAATGATCAGAACTTATATCAAAATGTAGACACGAAAATAGATAGTTACTAAGCCAACTAAAAACTAATGACTCCTATGACTAAAAAGAATCCCCCAAAGATTTATATAAAAAAGAAAGAAATGATAAATGAGTTATGGGATTTGTATCTAGGTGTGTTTGTGACTTTACCTTAGCGTGAGGTAAAATGTAAAGAAAGAAAAGAAAACGATAGAAAGGTTGAAAGAGAGAGAGAGAGAGAGAGGGAGAGAGAGAGAGAGAGAGAGAGAGAGGGGATGGGCAGAAGAGAGATGAAGAGGAGAGAGAGGGAGAGGTGTAAAAAAAATAAGAGAGATGAAGATGAAAGAGAGGCGGAGAGAAGAGAAGAGAGGGAGAAAGAGAGAGAAGTGGACTGAAGAGAGAGAAAGATTTGAATAGGCGGAGAAGAGAAGAGAGAGATCGAGATAGGTGGAGAGAGGAAGAAAGAGAGGGTTAAGAGGAGAGAGAGGGGAAAGGAGAAAAGAGAGAAAGGTGGAGAGATTAGAGAGATAGTTGAAGAGGAAAGACAGGTGGATAAGAGATAGAAAGAGAGATAGAGAGAGAAAGAGTAGAAAGTGGTAGCGAAAAGAGAGAGAGAGGGGGATGGAGAGAATAGAAAGAGATAGGGAGAGAGCAAAATGAACTACGAATAAAAATAAATAAGTAAAGTCGTCGGGGTGGCCTAATGTCGGTATCAGACAATCAGCGAGGGATATATAAGTACTTATATATATATATTCTACACATCGAACCATCCTTTGTTGGGATTACACTTGTCAAGTTCATTTTCTATAAGAAAAAGTATCGAATTTTATGCGATACATGCGTTGTAAGTGCCTTCAAGTAAAAATTTAATATACTTTATCCGCAACGTTTCTAAATAAACAAACATCCCAAAATCTTATTCACTTCGCCGAAGGGCAAACGGTCTGTTTGTTGTTATTATTCTCTCATTAACGCCCCCTTACCTATTATGGTAGAGGCGTGAGTATCACTTGACAAGCTTAATTTCACTAGGATGGTCAGCTGTGTACTGTGGCCGAGGCGATAAGGTGTTTCACTAGTGTTTCACTGTGTCTGCTGAGGTCCCGGTTTCGATTTCTGTCGGAGGGAAATCGTTAGTATATACCGCTGATGAGACTTAATAAAGTCGAAACAGTCTGTACGGTATTCTACACATCGAACCATCCTTTGTTGGGATTACACTTGTCAAGTTCATTTTCTATAAGAAAAAGTATCGAATTTTATGCGATACATGCGTTGTAAGTGCCTTCAAGTAAAAATTTAATATACTTTATCCGCAACGTTTCTAAATAAACAAACATCCCAAAATCTTATTCACTTCGCCGAAGGGCAAACGGTCTGTTTGTTGTTATTATTCTCTCATTAACGCCCCCTACCTATTATGGTAGAGGCGTGAGTATCACTTGACAAGCTTAATTTCACTAGGATGGTCAGCTGTGTACTGTGGCCGAGGCGATAAGGTGTTTCACTAGTGTTTCACTGTGTCTGCTGAGGTCCCGGTTTCGATTTCTGTCGGAGGAAATCGTTAGTATATACCGCTGATGAGACTTAATAAAGTCAAACAGTCTGTACGGTATTCTACACATCGAACCATCCTTTGTTGGATTACACTTGTCAAGTTCATTTTCTATAAAAAAAGTATCGAATTTTATGCGATACATGCGTTGTAAGTGCCTTCAAGTAAAATTAATTATATATATATTATCTATATATATATATATATATATATTAAATATATATATATATATATAATATATATATATATATATATAGAATAGTGCATTATATGCACATACAGAAAAGTGCATTAAAGAAAATCCTTATTTCTGTCTAAGAAAATTATTATTTCTAAATAATGTCTCTGTTAGTCTCTCTAAATCAGCTTTTAAATGGAAGCAATCAGATAAAACAGCGATAAACGGGGTCATAGCTGCAGCAATAAACAGATAGGATTTTTAATCGGCACATGGACACGCATAGTGAATAAAAAGAAAAGTTTTGCTATTTTGGGGGTAGACAGGACATTTTGGGTGTATGTTGGCTTATGCATGGGTATTAATTAGTTTTCTTTATTTTTTCACTTATTTTTTCATGTTAGCATATATATATTATATATATATATATATATATATATATATATATATATATGCAAACAACAATCAACAAGTAGAAATAAAGTTAAGAATGGCCCCTAACAAGTAAAAGCAAAGAAAAAAGACCCCTAATAAATAAATAAAGTTAACGCAGGGGCCTATTGTTGATACCAGCCGGACTGCGATGGAGTCTATCCCCTTTTCGCTAGCGCTATACCAGGTAGATTGTTTTTGGCTGAGATGAAGCACAACATCTACCGTCAGCTCACTACATTACCGCACAGATCAGATTACACAAACTGCGCTACTCATACGCTGAGTTGGCTAGGACAAGTATCGAACCAAGAACCTTGTGATTCCTATGCAGAAGTTCTACCAACTGAGCTAAACCTGTCCCATCCTAATAAATAAATCAACAAAAGGCAATAAACCCCAAAGCAACGGCACTTCCCACCTACTAGGAGATAAGTAGATAAGGAAGCACTCGTCATAATTTAAAAGAAAAACTGTATATCCTGCTACACACTACACCTGACCAATCAGAATCCTTCACCTCCTACTCCTCTACCTCCTCCTCCTCCCCGCTCTCCTCTCTAAAAATACCAAATCAAAGCATAAATATCTTAAATGCTTCATGCCATTTCCCTTTTGTTTCAATATCGCACAGGCGAGAAAGTGAGAATAACGAAGAACACGTTGACTCAATGTTCACGCAACCGTAACATATAAATGCTCTATACGCAATATTGAGACAGTTTACTTATAAATAGAACACCCTTATTATATATTATATATATATATATATATATATATATATATAATATATTAATTAAAGAAAGGAAATGAATCCGACGGTATGAGTATAGATTAAAAGGATATGAAACCCAAAAATGCTGTTAAAGAGAAAACATTTATAACATATATGTTCAATATCCAGTTATGAATATGTTTAAAATGTTTTCACTTTAACAGCATTTTGTGCGGTTTTCATATCCTTTTATCTATACTCATATATATATATATATAATATATATTATATATATATATATATATATATTATATATATATATATTTCAAACTCCTCTGCCGAGAGATACGAACAAGGTCAATTTCTTAAGCGGAGTTCAACGGATTTGAATCAGAGTTTTCCTTCTCTAGACTGGTTACCTAGCCATGGTTAAAGAACCAGTCTGTCCTGCTATTTACCTATAAGTGGAGGGAGGAGGATTCCATACCTTCCCAAGGGTATAAGGAAATGCAATTACCACGTCCAGGATTTGAACTCGGGCCGACGTCTATTTCCCATGACTTTAACCCTTACAGCACGCGTTCCTACATAGATAATATATATATATATATATATGTGTGTGTGTGTGTGTGTGTGTGTGTGTGTGTGTAAAAATTGATATACATACATATATATAAGAAATAAGATATCACTTTCTTTGTATAGTGTTAAATATATGAAACAGCAATTAACATACGCATATACACAAACATATATATACAGAGTTTTCAAGCTAAATTTGACATATTTATATTTGGTTATTTTTCTCCGTAGGCTGGAGGTATTGACGCACACTACACATCATTTAAAAGCTTGGAATCTTCTTCATTCATGTATGAGATAACAGATAGAATGGATGACTGGAACCCACCTGACTCATGGAAGAATATTTTTGTATCATGATGATCTGCACCGGCTATCAAAATAAGGAGATTATGGTTGCTACCCAATGCTCCCTGAACACTGTAAAACAATCAGGCATGAACTGGAGAATTGTAATGGAGACTACGAGGCTTTGGCTAGAAGAAAGCTACATAACAGATGATCTGATTGTGTTCGTACAGCAGAATTCCTCGGAAATCTGCAGAAAAAAGTGTTGGAGGACCATCAGATGCCCTACCTGGAGTTGCTAAACACTGTATTCAAGCCCTAGATAACAAGGGTAGCCAACGGTAGGCTATATGTATGGCAGTAGGATTTTGACCACTGCCTGACCTCTGGGAAATGTCGAAAACTGTTGTAGCGAATTTTACGACTTGAACTAGTCCAATGCTTGGCCTTCGAACTCCCCAGATCTTAACCCTGTGTATGAGGCGCTGTTGAGAAGACACTAATCGCCGTGTCAGTTACTACCAAAACCCAGTTAATGACAGAATTAAGGTAGTTTTTGAGAGCTTTCCCAGGGAAACTTCAAGATCAGCTTGCTCAGTCCGGGGCAGGATTGAGGCAGTGATCGACGCTAATGGCAATTATTTTGAATGAAACTTGTTGACAGTATTTTAATTTCCGTGCCTGTTGGATTTCTTTACAATCCATTATATTTGTAGTTACCAAGCACTTTCTCTTTCCTTATGTAATTATCTTTTCATCCGAAAACCCTGTATATATATATATATTATATTATTATAATTTATATATATTATATATATAATTAATAAACAGTTTGTTTAGAATGGCTTTTTGCGGCGATAATTTTGTGGGTGTTCGGGAGAAGACATATATATATAGAGAGAGAGATATAGGGTGCATTTTTCATTCAGTTAAATAATGCAGACATCTTTTTCCTCATATTCTGGTATTCAATTCTCAGTCGCCGAATAGATGATACATATCCAGACAGGTTTGGCTATAATAAATCATTATATATATATATATAGATTATAATATTATAATATATTATATATATATAATAAGATTAAATATATAGGTTTTACATATCTATTTATTGGGTGAAAGGAACTTTTCACAACCTATTTTGTTTCATCATGCATTCATCAGGTGAAGATGTTTAAATGTGAGGAAAATCGAAAAAATTTCAGAAATTCAATAGGACGGATGCGTATGATTGGATAAATGATGTTGTATGTATGTGAAGGTGAATTGAATGTAGTGTGTATGGGCAGTTATAAGGTTGTGTACGCGTAGTTCCTTTGTCACCCAATAAATAGATATGTAAAACCTATATTTATCTTATTATATATATAACAGCTCTATTTTATATTGAGCACTCTACCATTAATACTGCCTTGGTACACCATTCCAGCAAAGCTGATAGTGACCATCTCACACTACAGTTAATTAAATATATTATATATATATATATTTATATATTTATATATATATATATATATATATATATATATATATATATATATATTATTAGCCAAACCTTGCCTGGATATTGTTATCATCTACTTCGGCGACATGAATGAATTGAAACCAGAATATGTAGGAAATTGTTTTTCTAACAGCCTTACCAGGCGAGATGAAGACGGTAAGCCGGTGTTTCTCTTTTTTATTTGATGCTACCTTTACACTTCCAGTCTAGTTCTGAATATCCAGTTTTGTTCTTCTCCTAGCCAGGTTGGCCTGTTAATACTAGAGAACGTAGACTTCAGTGCCGTTTGCTGAGGCTTTAGAATACACCGAGTGCACCTCTGCAAAGGGCTTAGCTCCAGTGCCCCCTATTGACCGTGGGTGGCGACCTGTGATGTTTAAGAATGGTACACTGGTGGCTGAGCAATCCATGACATGCAAAACTCCACTTCGACGGGTAGTCTGATAGGGCTCATTCAATCAATCGGTTAGTCACATCAAACCCTAGCACCTATATGATTTTCCCGATCCTGAAGCTCTGAAGATGATTTTTATAATTCGAAATATTGGTTCTATATCAGCTATGATAATTTATAAAATGTTTTCACTTTAACAGCATTTTGTGGTGTATTTCATATCTTTTTTTATATTTTATATATATTATATATATATAATATATATATTATATTTACCAACCCCTCCGCACGAGCAGAATTGACACATGGTCAATTTCTTAAGCGGAGTTTAACAGGCTTAAATCAGAGCTTTTCCTTCTCTAGACTGGTTACCTAGCCATGGTTAAAGAACCCAGTCTGTCCTGCTATTTACCCATAGCTGGGGGGAGAATATTATTCATACCTTTCCCAAGGGTATTAGCGCTAAGTGAAAATGCAGTTACCACGTCCAGGATTTGAACTCGGGGCGACGAGTCCATTTCCCATGACTTTAACCATTACACCACGCGCTTCCTATTGACCTTCTAGCAACCCTTTTTATCATATATGTGTTAGAAGGCGGTCGATTAGGGCCTTAGCGTCTTAGGGTATGATGTTAAACTTTATCTGATGGCGTAAAGTTCCAAATTTGGAACACTGGAGTAGTTTGAAGTACATCTTCATCACCATTACTCCAGTTCCACTCTTGACTCGGAGCGGTAGTATATTTACAGTCTTATTTAATGTATTACATAGAAGAATGGTTGTTAAAAATGAGTTAAAAAAATATTGAATGCTCATCAAGTATGAATAAAAGAAAAACGTCTTCTGCAGAAAATGACCAATGGGTTGACATTACCGTAAAAACCCAACCAACCAACAACAACCAGCCAAACCACTATGCATATCTAGAGTGATGGATTCATGCCTTTTCCCACGTGACATTAATACAAGTGATGGCACGAACTGCCTCGTCGTAATGCTGAACGTGGCTTTGCGCATCTGTGTTTTCTCTTGGATATCCGTTGCAGCGCTCCATATATCAAAAACATGCTTAGAATTTCCCCCGCAACATATTGCTGCTCCAAATGCCTTTAAACATGTCCCCAAGACTTGTCGCCATTTAATCGCCGTCAGAGAGTCTGCGCTTGTGAACTATTTGACCCGCTGGGTTTCTATTCTCAGCGTCTGGTGATGCAAAGAATCTTATCTTCAACTCATCTGGGAAGACGAAATCTTAGATTCCAACTCAATCAAAACGTCACCCATCCACTTTGCGATGAAAATGGATATTCGAACCGGATGCAATTCAAGACCCCTTTCACATCCGAGATTAGTCTAAATACTATACAGTATTAGCTCGGTCGGTAGAACGTCCGCCTAGGAACCACAAGGTTCCTGGTTCGATACAAGCCCTCGCCAACTCAGCGTATGAGTAGCACAGGGATCTGTGCGATAAAGTAAGGAGCTGATAGTAGGTATGGTGCTCCACTGTCTGGCTGAGGAATTTATACATACATACATACATACATATATATATATATATATATAAGATTTTTGGATGTTTGTTTTTATAGAAGCATTGTTGAATAAACCATTATTTATATTTTTGCTTGAAGGCAATTATAATGCACGTATCGCATCAAATTCGATAATTATAGAAAATAATCTTGACAAGTTAATCCCGGCAAAGGATGGTTCGCCATGCAGAACACCGTACAGACTGTTTCGACTTTATTAACTTGTCAAGATTTATTCTATAAAAACAAACATCCAAAAATCTTATTCACTTCGCCGAAGAGCTTACGGCCGGTTTGTTTACTACTTAATAAACGTCCACTTACCTACTATGGTAGAGGTGGAGTATCATGACAGGTTAATTTCGCAGGGATTGTTCGCTATGTACCGGCGCGGCGAACGGATATGGTCTCTGACTATGCCTGTTGAAGTCCCGGTTTCGACTCCTGTCGGAGGGAGTCGTTAGTATACATCGCTGAAGAGACTTAATAAAGTCGAAAACAGTCTGTACGGTGTTCTGCATGGCGAACCATCCTTTGCTGGGATTAACTTGTCAAGATTATTTTCTATTAATTATCGAATTTTATGCGATACGTGCATTATAATTGCCTTCAAGCAAAAATATAAATAATGATATATATATATATATATATATATATATATATATATATATATTATAATATTGCGTGTGTGTTGATTGAAATCTACAAGCAGTAGCGGTGGTTACATAGTTGGATTTTTACGGCATGTCAACCCTTGTTGGGTTATTTTATGCCGAAGATGTCTTGGTTTATTCATTCTTGATAGATTTTCAAGTTATAAACATAATTTTTTTCAAACAATTTTTAAAACTCATTTTTCTATATAACCCATAGATTGAACCCTAACAGGTATTACCTATCCGAGATTTTATCACTCTGCAGAGGTACACTTTGTGAATTCTACAACCCTAACCGAGAGGGCGGACGAGCAGGACGAGTGAAAGACAAAATGTGTAAAAAGGCAAAGTAAGATACAATATATTTCGTAAAATATAGAGCATTTATAGTTGTAGAAAAAATATTTTTCTTCTACCACGGTTCAGTGTTCATGGTACAACCGTCGTCAGGAGAAGTAAAATTCTAGTAGCTACTTTTTATGTGTACTTGTCTAGTTTAGAAATATTTGTATACCCCCTCTCTCTCTCTCTCTCTCTCTCTCTCTCTCTCTTTCTCTCTCTCTTCTCTCTCTCTCTCTCTCTCTCTATTCTAATTAGTATGAACTTTAGTTTTTCAATCTAAACTGCTTCCCTTTGAAACGATTAGTTTTCCATACGCTTATCCGGCAAAAGTAATTTGTAATTTTTTCAGTTATCTATTCTCAACTACCACGCTGTTTATCCTTTATTCATTTTGTGTAAAGTATTCTGGTAAATCGATTTAGTTGTGTTTGTAGTCTTTTTTATAATGATTAATATATATTTTATATTATATCTATATTAATCTTAATAATACATTAATAAGTTATGCTTTTTATGGACGCATTGTTCCAGAAATTAATCTTTTCTATTTAGCAATTTTTTCTTATCCGGGCATCTAATTATCGCTAAACTAGACCTTACTAAATTTTAAACGTGGCGTTGTACAAAATCAAAATTTAAAACTAGGTTTGCAAACCATAAACAAAATAGCTTGAGGGAGAATAGTTGGATTCATTATTTTCCCAGGGGTATTAGTACTATGAGAAATGCAATCAGCCACGTCCCAAATTTGAACTCGGATCGTCGAGTCCATTTCATACGACGACAACGAATCCACCACGCGCCTCTTTTGTGTATCCATTTTAGATCTGAAAATCTTTATCATTTTTTGTAAGTGTTTAATGCATCCAGAAATCAAAACGCAATTAAAACTCGTGAAAATTAAATGCATCGTCGAAACATCATTTCGACATTTTATTTATATCAACATTCAAAAAGGTTTCGTTTTTTTATTGTTAAGTGCAGTTAAAGTTTCTTCTAACATTCGATTCATTTTCTCTTTAGTCATCACACTTTATTCTTATTCTATATATCATGCATACAAATATACACATGAGCATGCACACACATGCATATATATATATATATATATATATATATATATATATATAAGAGAGTTTTATAATTTGCTTGAAGCATTGTTTATATATTGGTTTGGAGGTTGATTTTGAAGACTATCACAATGCATTGTGATGGCCTTCAAAATCAACCTCCAAACCAATTATATATATATATATATATATAATATATATATATATATATATATATTCGCTTTCACATGCAATGATCGTGTCATCGGCTTTCATATAAAAACACCAAGTAAATAAGGGTTTTATCTAACCTTTTATCCCACATTCAACATACACTGAACATCTTTCATCTTTTACTCATACAAATATCCAATGTCTTGAAGAAGGTCTTAATTTAAAAAAAAAAAACGAAATACTTAAGTATCGACATAAAGAGTTTCCATCGTTCATGACATCCTGTGTTTGTTTATCTTTAAAAAATGTATCGAACTCGTTAACAGTAGTATACTAGCCTAGCTCACTAACTATTAGACCTATACATAAATGCATTAATTAATTGATTGACCACATACATACAACATATAATATTGTGAATAGAAAGATGTAAAAATCGCAAAATTAATAGAAAGATAGATATAAATTATACTATATATTATATTATATATATATATATAATATATATATATATAATAGACATATTAGACAAGAGAGAAGAGAGAGAGAAAGATAGGTAGATAGATAGATAGATAGATAGATAAGAGTTAAAATATTATAAACTCCCAGATAATAGTAGGAAAAAGTTAAAATATTACATAATACATACATCGATAGACATATAGATAGAAACAATCCAATATATATATATATATATATATATATAGAGAGAGAGAGAGAGGGGGGGGGAGAGAAACAAAGAAAGAAAGAGAAAGAGAGTGAAATAGGTTGAAAGTTACAAATAGCCCAAGATAGATATATTGATAGATATAAATATCCCCAGATAGATAGATAGATAAATAGATAGATAGATATAAACATCCCCAGATGTATAGATAGATAGATGGATAGATAAATGGATAGATTCATAGATGAATAGTTTCTTATATTAAAAGTTTTAACAAAATCCCTGAGAGGATAATTTTACTATCTATTACGAAGCAATATTCAAAATCTTTTCATGGTGATTGAACATCGACCACAAGTGCAGATGGTTAGATTGATGAATATGTCTTTCGTTGAGTTAGAGGAAACGAGATTAAAAATTGACAAAGACACAGTAGGCCACTTGCCGTGGTGATTAACACATTAAAAACCCAGACAAGTTGTCATTGTAGATTAAGGTTATGATAACGTTGAGAAATAGAGTCTGATTAGACCATTTATTGAGTAATGTATTCTGTAATGCATTATCATGTTGCGGTATTCTTAAGAGGTAGCTCTATAGATAAATCTACTGGATGTATTTTCCATAAGTGCTTCTGTTCGTACCTATGGTTAATGTACTCGGTGATACATATCTGAACACACACACAACACACAACACAGACACACACATGCGCGCGCGCATATATATATATATATAATATATATATTACGTATGTATGTGGCCGCACGCAGATACGCTAGGTACATAGAGTATAAACATTCCCATATATATATATATATATAGAGAGAGAGAGAGAGACAGAGACAGAGAAAGAGAGACAGGAAGAGAGAGAAAAAAGAGAGAGAGAAGCGAGAGAAGTGAGAAAGTTAGGTAGGTGAAATATATATATATATATATGTACGTGTTTGCATGTATTGATAGATAAATATAATATATATACATATATATATATATATATATATTATATATATATATATATATATTAGGGGGACCGGGTGAGCTCAGTCGGTAGAGCGTTCAGCTAGAAACACAAGGTTCCTAGTTCGATACCGGTCCTCGCCAACTCAGCGTATGAGTAGCACAGGGATATGTGCGTAAAGTAAGGAGCTGATGGTAGTGTGTGGCGCTCCACCTCAGATGCTAAAACAATCTACTTGGTCTAGCGCTATTTAAAGGGGATAAGACTCCTCGCTGTATGGGCTGATACCGACTTTAGGCCGCCCCGTCGACTTTACTTACTTTACTTATATATATATTATATACATATATATATATATTATATATAATATATATATATAAAGATCTACATATACATATGATGATTGCATATAATGATTACCACTTCTTCACAGAAGAATGCTATTTTTACAAGCAAGCACTTCGGTTGTGAGCACGCAGATGGCTCAGCCGTCTAGCTTTGCTTTTACGCGCACTGTTGTACATATGACACGGGAGCCTCTCGGCTTGCTCTCGTATCTGACCGTACGTGACTGAGATACCCAGCACTCGACAGGCAAGCCCTGCCACACACATCACATATATGGCCAGGCTTAATTGTAGGAAATGTATCCTGGACGTAGGCCATGTGTCGCTTACGCAAAGTCACCTTCAGGATGTAGGGCTTGAGCTGCCTTTCCTCTCTAATCGCTTACAGCCACCAGAACAAATAACCCCAAACCACAGAATTCGTAGCTATTCTCTACCACACGTGAACATTTATATCAAGAGATTTAAGGTTGTTTTTATGACATCCCTAAAATGTTGTTTTTTTTGTGCTTGTGCCTCGGACGTTTCCCACATTGCAGTTTTCCAGATATCAATTACTTCAGGAGTCTGCCATTTTCCATTCTAGCAAGATGTCCAGCCCAGCGCACCAGGTTTCGGATGATACGCATTTTTATGCTGGACACATTGACTTGTTGCAGGACATCGGCGTCTGGCATGAGGGATTGCTACCCAATGTTTAAAATCTTTGAGACATGTCTATTGAAATCTCCTTAAGGCTTTGATATATATATATATAGAGAGAGAGACAGAGAGAGAGAAAGAGACAGACAGACACAGAGGGAGAGAGACAGACAAACAGACAGATGCTTATAATCATTCTCAGAGTGATAGATAGAGATAGTCTCAGAAAGATAAATGTTTACAGAAAGAGAGGGAATCATTGGTAGACACACAGATAGATAGATAGATAGATAGATAGATAGCGAGAGAGAGAGAGACAGACAGACAGACAGACAGACAGACAGAGAGGGAGATAGACAGACAAACAGACAAATGCTTATAATCATTCTCAGATTGATAGAGATAGTCTCAGAAAGATAAATGCTTACATAAAGAGATGGAACCATTGATAGACACACAAATAGATAGATAGATAGATATATAGCGAGAGAGAGAGAGAGAGACAGACAGACAGACAGACAGACAAACAGACAGATGCTTATAATCATTCTCAGATTGATAGATAGAGATAGTCTCAGAAAGATAAACGCTTACAGAAAGAGAGGGAACCATTGGTAGACACAAATAGATAGATAGATAGATAGATAGATAGATAGATAGCGAGAGAGAGAGAGGGTGTATTCTAAACATTCCCTGATAACATAACCAGATAGATAGATTTCGAAAGATTCTCGCTGTAATGTGTGGAATATGAAGATATAATCAATTTAGTTTTCCCTAATTAATTTAAGACATATATCTAATTTAACAAACTTTGTTTTGCATTATTCTATTTTTATTCTCCTAAATGAATAAATTTTGCTAAAACGTTTGTTTGCGTTGGAAGGAAAATAATTGCTGAATCTCTAATTGCAGTCGATGTAGCTTGACATTGTTGAATTGAAATCTGATAATAAATTATCGATAACATTGTAAATATGCTTTAAGCATATATAAACGCAAATATACATGTAAGATCTTTAAACGTATAAACATATGCTTTAAACACATACGCAGGTAAATATGTTTCCGCATATATATATATATATATATATATATATATATATATGTGTGTGTGTGTGTGTGTGTGTGTGTGTGTGTGTGTGTGATCCCGCCCCGGTAGGTCGAGCTCTTTGGAGGGTATTTAGCTGACAGTCGCCAATTTTGCTTAAAGGCAATTCTCTCCTATAAACCGAATGGACCTAGTTCTGGTAGTCTTTACATATATACATATGTATGTATTTATCAGTTAAATTCTCAATCCGGTTTTCAGGTGTGCTGATAGTTATGAATTCTGACTGAATGTATCAAATTGAAAATCTAATTCTCCAAGACTAAGCACAGCTTTTGGTAAGACACAAATTAAATTGAATATCATCTGTTAACTTAAACTGGATTTAAACTGTCGAGTTTTGAAAATCTTTTGGATAGTCAGCACTCTAAATTGCATTAACATTTTAAATTTGAATTTCAAAAGATTTAAGCTTCAATATGGATTTTTTTTAATAATGTATTGAAACTCTCTAAAAACAATATTAATCTCAAACGTAAGGTCTCCAGAATATTTAGAAATCACAGAAACGTTTAGTTTATTCTCAATGATGTTCACATTTCAAATTTGAAACATGTATCTATTTTTCAACTATTTAAGTCAGTCAGTATACTGTTTGTTGTGAACAACACCAACAGACTAAGCACAACTGAACCATTGCCAAAGACAGTTGGTATATGGAAATCAAGAATAGTCCATTCATGTATTTGGGTGATTCCATTCCTTGAGTCCTGATTGATTGCTTGGTTTCTATGATTCTGTGAGGCTTCATAAATACCCTGGCATTCTGGAGTAATAAGCAGCAAGATAGATTCGTATTCAGTTACGATTATTTGTTGTATTGTCTTACCAATTCGACGGTAATTGGAACTTAGTTTG
Source organism: Doryteuthis pealeii (assembly GCA_023376005.1). NCBI lineage: Eukaryota > Metazoa > Mollusca > Cephalopoda > Myopsida > Loliginidae > Doryteuthis > Doryteuthis pealeii. The sequence continues at coordinate 54,901,024 of CM042152.1, forward strand.
ATTATTTTACATCAACACAATGACAATCTCTGTCGGTATTTTTGTTGGTACTGTGGCAGTATTTGTATGCCTATATTATACCAGCTCGCCACCATGTCGTTGAGGAAGCGTTGAATCACATTGTTGTTGCAACCTCCCTACAGCACTTGCGGATGTTTTTGACATCCATGCAAACTCGCCGCACACTTCCGTTAATTGGCGATGAATTTCATTCGGTTTAATGAATTTTGCATTCTAAAACTGAATAACAGCGAGGATTTCACACATGGTGGTAGCGTCAATCAGCTGTTACCTCAGAAACGACTGCCAAGCTAAGACATGGCAGTCGAGTACGCAGGGGCTGGCGCATACTCAACAAACACAACAGTAGTCCCAATAGCCGCACGAACAGTTTCCCTGTGTCCCAATCGCTTTGGAGAACTCACTTTTGGAATTACCCTCGTATACGTGTATGTCGATAACTATGAGAGCATTTACAGTAGAAACTCACTTGATTTGATCCATAAAAAGGCAAATGAAACATTCCCATGCTTTTTACTATTTAACTGAACAGATCGAAAATACAAAATAAGACACTAGCGTGCATATAGGAGTCCCGCATTTTTTTTACAAAGGATTATTAGTAGTAGTCACTTAAAACCATATAGTTATTTATTAAGCTTAGCTTTGATGTGGTACAAGGCCAGAATTATGGGGCACCCAGTGAGAATCGAACTCACTAACAATGGTCTGCTAAGCTAGCTTGCTATTAAATAGGCTATATGAAGTGCCTAACTTGAAACGATATAACTGTGTGCAAGCAAAGGATTATATTTACATTAATACGCTAGTGTCTACATACGTTTTCAAATAAATAATGGACCATTCCGTTTTGATTCATAAGTTATGAATGCACGTGTTCAAATGTTACGCCCTGCCATCACTTCAGATATACAATGGACCATATCGTAGTAATTGTGAGGAAAGAAAGAGAAGAAAGAGAAAGTGGTACACATCAGAGGAAAAATGAAAGAAAGAAACACAAGAAGCAAACAGAATTCATTATCGGATAAATTATAGATAGAAAATATTTTGCAAGATCACAAAAACAAATAGGATATATTATAGGATATAAAATGTTTTTTAAGGACACTAGAAAAATACGATATATTATAGGATATAAAATGTTTTGCAAGGACACAAGAACCAAATGAGATATATTATAGGATATATTATAGGATATGAAATGTTTTTTAAGGACACGAGAACAAATACGATATATTGTAGGATATAAAATGTTTTGCAAGGACACAAGAACTAAATGGGATATATTATAGGATATATTATAGGATGTAAAATGTTTTTTAAGGACACGAGAACAAATACGATATATTATAGGAAATAAAATGTTTTTTTAAGGAAACTAGAACAAATACGATATATTATAGGATATAAAATGTTTTGCAAGGACACAAGAACTAAATGGGATATATTATAGGATATATTATAGGATATAAAATGTTTTAAGGACACTAGAACAAATACGGTATATCATAGGATATAACATGTTTTGTAAGGACACAAAACCAAATAGAATATTTGATAAGATATAAATTATTATGTAACGACACGAAAACCAAATAAGATATATTATAGGATATATTTTAGGATATATCATAAGATTTATAATGTTATGTAAGGACATGACAAGTAAATAGAATATGTTATACGATATATTAAAAATATAGTATAGGATATAAAATGTTAGCTAAGGATACAACAACTATATAGAATATATTACGTGGTGATTTATGATATAATGGCTAACTAGTCTCGCAGATCCATTACTACTGAACAGCAAGTTCAATCCTCGCTAGATTGTTAATACTTGTGGCCTTGTGTCACATCCTAACCCCTTGCGAATGGATTGGGTAAATACCTAGCCTACGTGGTATTCAACGGATTCAATAGCCCCAACATGAACCTTTTACATAGAATGCACTGATCAGCTTTTGAGAACGGCGAGAGAAATTTGAATTGTAAATATATCATCACGTCGCTCGAGTTGACGTCATAAAAATACGGCCCGGATGATAAATTTACTTTTCAAATTCCAGGTCATGGGGATTTGAAATTCCTTTTAAATATAAACAACTTGGTTAAAGTATTTGTTGCCTATCATCTGATACTGACAAACTTTTCTTTATGAACAGATTTACAAAACCGACAGAAGAAATCATAATATAAATCAATTTACTGATAATAGGGTCGGTTTAGCTCAGTCAGTAGAGCGTCTGACTAGGAACCACAAGGTTCCGGATTTGAAAGCGGCCCTCGCCAACTCAGTGCATGAGTAGCACAGAGATCTCTGCGGTAAAGTGAGGATAGGCGCTCCACCCCCAGACGCTAAAACAATCTCCTTGGTCTAGGGCTTGTATGAAGGAAATAGACTCCCACGCTCTCTGGCTGATATCGACTTTAGTCTACCCCGGCGATTTCGCCTATTTAATTACTGATAAAGATAGAAAGTTATTCTTAAAGTTCAAAGAATCAAAACTTAATGGGAACAAATTCACGGATGTGTAAAATTACTAGTCTGTCTATACCTGGATTCTCAAAGTTGCCAACAACGACCTCTGTTAATTGATTATTCCGTTGGTTGGATTTTACTGCATGTCAACGCTTATTGGGTTATTATATATATATGGAGAAAGGTAGACAAACACGGTATGTTGTAGAAAATGGATGTTTATTGTAGGTAGTGATGATGTTGTAACTTTTCGGTCTGTTAGACCTTGTTCAGGACGTCGACATCACTACCTACTATAAGCATCGCATCCATTTTCTAAAACATCTCGTGTTTGTCTACCTTTCTCCACATACAGTCGGATTCATTTCTATCTAATTTATCCCATATATATATATATATATATATATATAAGATGTTTTATTTATTCATTATTTATGGCTACTCAATTTTTTTTAAGCAGATTGTTTTCAAACACATGTTTTCTATTTAACCAATAAATGGGGCCTTAACAAGTACTACCGCTTCGGATGAGTGTGGACCTGGGAATAATGGTCATGAAGGGGTACTCCACATTCCCCAGAGCTCCAGAATTGGGACTTCATCATCAGATAGTTTAACGTCATACCCAGGACAATAAGACCCTCACCCACCGCCTTCTCGCATATATATGATAAAAAGGTTTGGGACCTGCCATAAGGGCAATACGGTGAGGGTGTGTTTCTATTTATACTTTACCAATTCTTTTCACATGTAAATTAGGTGGAAAACTGCTAAATAGTTATCTTTTGAATGTTAATATTCAATTAATTTTGATTAATTTATTTGTTGGTTAATGGAAATTAGAATTGGTTGCAAAATCAAGTAGTTACTTGCTTAACCCGTCATCCAGAGGTAAGGTGTACCTCAATGTCACATGGGGCCTCCGGCAAGGATCGAAATCGCTATTCATTTGAATGGATAGACGAGACTAGTTTGCCAACTATTACACCATGATGAGATGCACCAGGGTGTGTGTGTGTGTGTGTGTGTGTGTGTGTGTGTGTGTGTGTGTATATATAATATAGAGAGAGAGAAACATTTACCCAACCCCTTTGCCAGAGGTAGGATGGGACACAAGATCGAAAATATGGGACATCCAGCGAGGATCAAACTCGCTATTCAGTAGTTATGGATAGGCGAGACAAGCTTGCCAACTATTACATCATGATGAGATTCGGCAGGATGTGTGTGGGGGAGGTGAAGATATTTACCCAACCCGTTTGCCAGAGGTAGGATGAGACACAATATTGAAAATATGAGCCCTCCAGCGAGGATCGAACTCGCTATTTAGTAGTAATGAATATGCAAGACCAGCTTGCTAACCATTACATAACGAAGGGACGCCCAGCTAGTGCCCCAAGTTTGTAGGACCCCAGGCCTTTGCAAATGTACTCAATCTTTTACCAAATTCCGATCGAGAAATACGAAACACCTGAAGATGACTAGAGAATAGTAAATCAAAATACTCGAAACTCTAAATATACAAATCAACAAACATTCTACTAATCTTCTTAATTTCTCGGATTTTCCTTCTTTTTTCCGGGGAATAATCTGAATTTCATTTAACCCAGTGTTTATTTTCGCTGAAGTCTTATTTCAGCTATTATTCTCTTTTTAATATTTTTTTTATTGTTTGCTTCCTTCTCGACTAACAAATGTGTGTCTTACTGTATCCCCCTCCCCTCCATACATCTCTCGTCTTACAACTGACAACTAAATAAGCTTTTCGGCTTATCCTCAATTCTTTTTTAGTTTCTTTTATTACGACTGACCGTAAATCCGAGAAGAAAAGAAGAGTTGTCTCCCGTTAATATTACCGAAATTTATGGGTCTACAATGTCAATCTCTTCTTCTTCAATTCGGATCGCATCGAGTTGGCGCTCAGCCACTTTGATTTATGACTGTGATTTGCAAAGGTTTTATCATTATTTATGGTCGGGACATTTTTCTTTCATTCTTCTTACCCCACGAGACGTGTCTTTCCCTCTTTTGCTTCCAGAAATAAAATATACTATAACGAAACAAACCAACGTAACAGGCGTCACTTGAGGAAGATCCCCTTGTGGGATAAGAGATTTAAAGGTGGTACGATGGTCGTAGACTTTTGTAAAATCCTTGTAGAACTGCAGCACACCACGTTACTAATGGTAATGTGTTTTCAATAATAAATAGGATTTTATAGATTGGAGTTCCTTACCTCCCACAGCCCCGTTAGATGGGGCTTTAGAAAACACCGACTGCACTTCTACAGAGTGGTAAGACCCATCACTAGGCCCATCTGTTGGCCGTGGTGATGTTTAAGGATACAACCTTGGTTGCTGAGCAGTCCATGGTATGCAAAATTCCACTTTGGCCCTTAATTAGACTAGATGTGTGGTCAGAAAGCCCCCCCCTCGATCAATCGTTTGAGTTTGAGTTTTGTTTAACGGCATATCAACTTCTGTGGATCATTTAATGCCAAAAAGGTTATTTTGGATTTCAGACTTTAAAGTAGTGGTTCTATGGAGATAATTGGTTATGTTCTGTTATATTTTGTTGAAAAGGTTGCTTTTTTTAATAAAATTTAAAATGTTTTCAGGGTTTGTATTCTTGAAGATGTCTTTCAGGTTTCTAGCTTGATAGTAATTTGCGCGGATATGTTTAAGTCTGTTACAATTTAGAAGGATATGCTTGGTTGTACGTTGTACTTTGCATGTTGGGCACACTGGGGCACCCTTCCCTTTTAACAGGTACGAATGGGTAATGTGGGTGTGCCCAATACGCAATCTGGCGATCAATCGTTTGATAGTCATTTGACTATCATTATGTAAGTTAGACCTGTAGAGTTCAATCAACAGTACTATTCCAGGTTCGGTTTTTCCACGATTGGTGGGTTTTTTTTTGTTGTTTTTTTTGTTTGTTTTGTTTTGTTTTTTTGTCTTTTGCGTCTTGCAGCCTGTAACCTTTTTGCCTCTTCGTTTATCTTGATTTCTGTACATATTTCCTAGCACATAAAACAAGCCTATCCACTTATTTCTTCTAACTTATTGATACCCATGAAGCTAATAAAAATAATTTCTACCAAATTACTTATACACATGGATTTAATGAAAAATCTAACAATATAGTGAAGCACATTACGTTTCTACCAGTTTATAAAATCAAACCAAACAAATATTTACCAACAAATTATTCGAAGTTAATGTAAATTATTTCTACGATCTATTAATACTCATGAAATAATAAAAAGATCTAACATAAACATGTTATTTCTTCTTATACATTCTTATACATGAAATTAAGGAAAGTTATTTCTACTAATTTATTTATACACATGAAGTTAATGAAAAATCTGACATATAATACCTTCAATGGATATATTGATACACATTGAGTTAATATAAAAATATATGTATACTAATTATAAAACCAAATTGAAATTCACTAGCTTTTCACTTACAAATCATATAGCGAAAAAGACAGGGCATTAGATAGCTCACAAGATTTGATATGCCAGTAAACAAATAATACAAATCATTATGTAAGGGGAATTTGTTGGTGATAAAACAACTGACTTGCATTTTCTGGTTTCAGTTGAGATAAACAAAAATGAAAATAAGAAAAAAAAGTGGGTGTAACGGTAAACTGTATCTAAGGCTGAAATTCGTTTTTGGAGTTCTCGGGAGTGGGGAGTATCCCTTCATCACCATTACTCAGAGGTCAACACTGACCCGGAGTGGCAGTACCATTTAGGGTCCCATCTATGATTTAATAGAAAGAAATTATTAGATTAATAGAAAAGATGAGTTTTCAAAAATATATTGTTTTTTTAAATTGAATTAAAAAAATTTTTTTTCAATACCAATCAAGAATGGAAAAAAAATATTCGGCAGAAAATAACCAAACAAGAGTTGATAGGCCGTAAAATCCAACCATAAAACCAACCAACAGATTATAAAAGCTGTTTGATTCCCTTAAGCAAGACTAACCATCCTTTTAGCAGTTTTTTATTTATTTATTTATTGTACCACATTGGCAACTAGAACGAAGTAGATCACCAACATCATTGGTTTGGCTCTATTTCTGGATCATCCTAACAACCTGGCTCAGAGCCACTCTAAATTGAGTTGTAATATATTGTTCAGAAGCAATCTTGAACTATTTCCCCCCTGACTGACATTGACGTATAAAACAACAACAAACGTTATCTTGGCGTGTAACATTTATGAGAACACGTGGTCTTTCTATTTGATGTCTTTTTATAGCATCCTAAGATAATCGACTGTTGTACCAATAAATTCATATCCACTGCTTATCTCATTTGTATACAAAGAAGGAGAGATTATGATATGTCATTATTAACGATATGTAGAAAATAGTTATATATATTCACCAAAACCTCCGTACGTGCAGGATGTGACACAATGTCAATTTTTTAAGCAGATTTTAACAGGTTTCAATTCAGAGTTTTCCTCCGCCTAGAATGGTTAACTAGGCACGGTTAAAGAGCCCAGTCTGTCCTACTATTTACTCATAGACAGAAAAAGAGTACTTGGATACATACCTTTCCAAAGGGTATTAGCTCTATATGAAATGCAAATAGCCACCTCTCGGATTTGAACTCGGTTTGAGTTCATTTCCTATGACTCTAAACATTATACCAGGCATCTCTCTCTCTCTCTCTCTCTCTCTCTCTCTCTCTCTCTCTCTCTCTCTCTCTCTCTCATATATATATATATATATATATATATATATATATATGGTGAGTCTAGTTCTCAGTGTATATATCAATTTTGTATATATGTTATATATGTGTATAATATATATTTGGGAGATTTTGTGTGAAGCATGCATAAAGTGTGAAATAAATGAGAAACTCCGTTAGATATTAAGTGCTAAGTTTCATTTTATTTCATTCAATATTTCGTGGGGGTGAGTACTTTTTTCAGGAATTTCAAGACTGGCAAGAACAACATATATATATATATATATATATATATATATATATATGTGTGTGTGTGTGTGTGTGTGTGTGTGTGTGTGTGTGTGTGTATTAAAGACAGAGAGAGAGAGAGAAAGAAGATAATGAGAGACATGGGGTAGAAATAAATTGGTAACGTTCATATTTGTCTCCCAGTGATTCACATATTTTGGAGATTACTACTTAAATTATTTGTACATCACTAACTGCGTCATATCTTAAACCTTGCACCATACAATTCTAATAGTTATACTAATACCGTTATGTTTTATTTTCGTATTAATGCCTCTCAACATTTCTTCTGCCAATTCATCTAAAACTCTAGCAAGAATTATTCCGTCAAGTGAATCGAAACACGTCCATCCGCTCTCTAAAGCATAACAGTTTACTTAGCCGGAAGTTAAAAATAAGAAGGATTGCAAAAACAAAACTCTGAGAGGACTTTACGCTTGGTATTTTTAACCAGCGCACCAGTTCCGGGTCTATGAGTACGATTTCCATTCAAACGGTCCTCCCGTGACAGAGTAAGGATGTAGATGAACAGGAATATAAACAGAATTGACAACTCCAGTTGCCCCCACCCGTCATTTATATCCTGTTGTAAATATGATCCGCACTCCATGCACAGCTGTGGAAATAGTTTCATATCTACCTTTTCAGGCATCCACAAATATGATCTCCGCTGACAATTTTGTTAGTCTGTACAGAAAAGGTGGTTAAATCGAACTTAACGGACCTAAATTCTACCATCGTATGTCACCCCACCGAAAGAAAAAAAAACGAAAAATCAGGGAATTAACCAAATGTAATGAAATTTTCAATGTTGATATCTTATTATAATGGAGATTGTGTGTTTTTCTGTCTGTAACCGAAACTATATTACCACTCAAGTCACAATTCCCTTAGTTATTAATGTCCCTTTCTCAATGATTTTATTTTAATTTAACCCTCAATTATTAATAAAATTGTTTTACATTATTAATACTGTTAACCATATCTACATACTAACAACATGCCATTATATTTATATATACAACA
>CM042152.1:54914569-54934569 GCA_023376005.1 Doryteuthis pealeii
GAAGGCGGTGGCTGAGAGGTTTCATGTCTTTGGAATGACATTATACTATCTGATGGTGAGGTTCTAGTTTTGGAGGTTTAGGATGTGTGGAGCACACCTTTATCACCATTGCTCTCTGGTCCATTCTGATCCCGAGCGTTAGGGTTTCATCTGTGTGTTAAATAAAAAATGTATTCATAAAAAAGATTGAGTATCCATTAAGAATAGATTTATTTCAAAACTCTGTCGGCATTAAATGACCCACTGAGGTTGATAGGCCGTAAAGCAAAACAAACCAAAACTAACCCAAACCGGAATTTTAACTCAGCTCATCCATCTCGTAAGACGATAGCCGTTATGCTTAGTGCTTTACCTTTTGAAATGATTTTGTTTTGAGTAATATTCTGGATTCTATTCAGTAATGTGAGTGCTAATAGGTAAACACTGAAGATTTGTATTTGTTTATTTTAAGTTTGATCCGAAGCAAAAGGATACCTTAGTGAAGCGGCCATGCAAGACGTGATTGACAGGTTCAACAATGCACACATCGTAGTGCGAAGTTTGAATAAGAACAAAAAAAAAAAAGAAGAAACAACTTGACGTATTTAGATTGTCTCTTCTACGAGGGTGTTTCATGTACACCTGTTACAACAATCAGTTTCAAGGGTGTATGTTTGCATTTTATTTGCTCTATTACCTTTACTTATGTAAACATAGGCCCCTACCTTTTAGCTTTCTTTTTTTTTTCATCTCGTTTTTTTTCTTATCTTATTTATTTATTTATTTATTCATTTATCTATTCATTCTTTTGTTACACTATCAACTCCAACTCCAACGCCACAGAGGGGCTGGGCTGCAACCAATGCCGAGAATACTATTCGAACGACTCTCCCACTCCTTGAAGGTATAGTAGAATGAGCAATTGCGACGTAAACAATCCGCTCTCCCCCACCCCACACACACACACCGGCCCTGCCACTATTCCTGAGAAACATGTTTCGCTTAAGCACCTTTGCTCGATCCGAGAAGCGTTAAGGCAGACGTGAAAGATGAATAACAGACAAAAGGAAATACGCTCTTCGTCTGACATGACCGAATCTGTTTTGCACTTGTTCTTGACAAAGTGCTACTTGAGAGCAATGGCGGAACAGAGGCAATCTTTGCTACTCTTTAATGTATATATATATATATATATGTGTGTGTGTGTGTGTGTGTGTGTGTGTGTGTGCGTGTGTGTATATGTGTGTGTGCGTGTGTATGTAATCATACATACAAATTATATACATATATATATACATACATATATATAATGTGTATATATATTTGCTACGCTGATAAATATACATATATGTATACATATATAATATATATATATATATATATATATGTGTGTGTGTGTGTGTGTGTGTGTGTGTGTGTGTGCGTGTGTATGTAATCACACATACAAATTATATATATATATATATATATATATATATATATATATATATAATGTGTTTGTATATATTTGCAATGCTGATAAATATATATCCACACGAATACATATCATATATATATATATATATATATATATATATATATATATATATATATATATAATGTGTGTAATATATTTGCTACGCTGATAAATATACATATATATATACATATAATATATATGTGTGTGTGTGTGTGTGTGTGTGTGTGTGTGTGTGTGTATATACACACACATACACATTATAAATACACACACACACATACACACACATATGTATATATATATATATATATATATATATAATGTGTCTGTCTGTATACATTTCCTACGCTGATAAATATATACATATATACATATATATATATATATATATATATATATATATATATATATTATATATATATATGTATGTGTGTGTGTGTGTGTGTGTGTGTGTGTGTGTGTGTGTGTGCATATACTTTTATCTTATTTTCTTATTTGCTAGAGAAACGTCGAGGCGTTAATTTGTGCTACTCGAATTTAACATGAGGATATTCAATAGAAGTCCATCTCCAAATATAACTATTTGCTGCCGCATCCAAATATCTGGGCTTCGTCCACACTTCACTGAACGATTTCCTTTCTCTCACACCGAGTCACTTTTTATTTTTTTCATCTTGAATCGCTTCTAATTACAGTTAACTTTGGCAGGTCTCAGACAGAAAATGCCAATAGTATCCCATTTCAAAAAATAATAGATTAAACTAAAATTACACCAAAAATACTAGGTTCTTAAAATAGAAAAAAAAGGACTTTTTTGCGCAAGCACAGCCTTCCATATCTCATCTACGAAATATATGTGTCTCTCTGTGACCCAAACTATATCACCCCCGAAGTCAAACTTCCTTTAATTGTTTACGTTATATTCTCAAGGATTTTAAAATAATCCATATTTCATCTAAATTAGCATCTTATTTATTAACAATGTCTTTATAAAATGTAAAGTTGAGTTAGATTGGCCTCAAAGCAACCATTGTTTTTAAAGGGTATTAAAATCTTCTCATGTTTTATATGTATATCACTAAGAAATAAAGGTTTATACGGTATATAATGGGATAATTTGCATACTGGTTTTAACAAAATTGGGTTTAATAAAGGGTTACTTGATGTTTAATTTCTCATATTGCTTTTATTCTTAAACGCATTAAAAACAATCCTATGTATAATTTTATATAGATATCATTGAAATAAATATTAAAACAACTGTAATCATTTTTTATTTGCGTTCTTATTTCGTTTTGTTAGACTTTCTAATTTATCATAATTTAATCGCATCCAATTGCAGTAAAAGAAAGAAACCTACTTGGTTCTTAAATTAGAAAAAAATACCTTTTGATTTTATACTTTTAAGGAACACAAATATTAATATATAGATATTTTTCTGAGAAAATCTGCAATTGCACATGAATCATAACAGGTCACAGACAATTCTCGATTTAAGAGGAAAAACGGTTATTTCCTATAAGTCTAACATGAACAAAGGTGAACCACTCTTGACCGATGAATTAATTATTTATTTATTGATCTACTATGAAAAAAGAAGACGTGGTTAGGGTTAGGGTTTAGGTTTAGGGTTAGGGTTAGGGATTAGGTTTAGTTTAATGGGGAAATAAATAATTTATCAGTCAAGAGTAGTTCCCCTTTGCTTATGTTGGACTTATAGGAAATAACCGAAAAAAAATTGCTTCCTACTGTAAATTCCATAGGCAAGACTCAGCTTATTTATAAATGGGATACCCGGCGTCGCCTGGGTAGAGGAAATGAAATCATTATATCAATATAGTAAGAAATTTTAATTCAATACTTTTTTGAAAATAATACATAAATGAAACTGTTGTGAACATGGGTAAGTAGAATTCAATGATATTACTATGTAAGTTTTAATTTAATCTTCAGATATATATGAAATCCTCATAATTTTTGGCGTAAGAGCTAGTTTTGGGGATAGTAAATGTGTGTGATCTTGAACAAGTCGTGGAAACAATATCCGTCAAGGAAGCAGCTGTACGGCCACTTGCCCCCTTTCTCACAAACCATCTGAGTAAGACGAACAAGACATGCAGGACACTGCTAGAGAAACAAGGACGAACTTATAAGGGACATTACCCTGTGGAAACCAGTACATGGACATGCCAATGGGGACCTACATTGACCAGCTCTGTACGGATACTGGACACAGCGTAGAGGACCTCCCGGGGACAATGAGTGATAGAGAAGGTTGGTGAGAGATTGTTATGGATATCGGTGCTAAATGTGCAACATGATGATGAAATTTGTATATATATTTACTTTGCCGTTAAATGTTTTATTTTTGTTGTTTTAGCTGGACATACATACATACATACATACATACATACAAGTCCCCTTTATGTATGAATAGATAACCCTTGTATTTACATAAAAAATGTAAATGAAATCTTATTATATTGGAGATTGCGGGTTCTCTGTATGTAACCGAAACTATATTACAATACAAGTCACAATTCTCTTTGTTATTTACACCACATTCTCCATGATTTTATTTTTTATTTAAACCTCAATTATTAGTAAAATTGTTTTACATCATTAAGACTGTTAACAATATCTACATACTAATAACATGCAATTGTATTTATATATATAACAAAATAGCGGTTTACAGTGTGAATGGGAAGGCTTATTTGCATATTGATCTTGAAAATTTGATTTTAATAAATATATGCTTAGCATTATTGATTTCTAATTGTTTGGTTTTATCTTATTGAATATGAGCAAAGATCTCGGGGATAAATCTTAAAAGAAATCCATTAACAAGAAGAAATAACTGTAATTTTATTCTTTACTTCCTATTTTAACTAAATAGTTAAATTAGGAATATTTACCACTGAAAGACAGGAGTAATGGAAAATGATGGAAGAGTTAGTTTCAAAGTTGTTCTAATTTTCGATTATACCCCCTCTGTTCCAAATCTTTTTATCTGCATTCTTATTCAGTTTCATTAGCCTTTCTAATTTAACATGATATTTTATTATATTAAAACTTAAATACTTGCACCCAGATGGTGCATATATTAGCTAGTATTCATAATAGATATTTATCTGAAAAACTTAATGGACCAAAAATCAAGATTTGCACTTGAATCACAACAGGTCACAGTCAATTCTCGATTTAACCGTTTCCAATGGATAAAGAAAACCTCTCACTTAATTTTTAAAAACTTTCTCTTTTCTACATTTGATTAACGTACGTTTCCAATGTTAATTTCCTAACGAAGACGAAATCAAATTTGGAATTGCTTAACAAATAAATAAATAACAATTATCAATAATCAAGATGATCAGATTGTGTAATTTCAATGTTTAATCAAATAGATATCTGCACAGAATCTAAACACAGAGTTCAAAAAAGAAAATGTTCTCAGATTTAAATGTTGCATCACTTTTCCTCGTTGACGTTGAGGATGAAGAAGTAGATACAGTTCTACTTTGACTTACGAGTTTTCCGAGTTACGAGCAGTCGGTTCTTTTGTCTTATGTTGCGAGCTAATATTTGAAGTACGAGCGAGTTTCAGATACGCTTATGTTGATGAGTTCAATACATCATTTAGGTATGCAAATTTATTACGCCACCAGAAATATATTATTTAGAAAACAAGAAGCATCAAAGAAATATTACAGCACATAATTCATTACATTCTATTCTATTATATTTTATATAATACAGTGCAGTCGAAAATTCTTCGACCACAGCATATACTTACCTAACTTTCTGGCCCTGTGTCCAGTGGTTTCGGCCTCTGAACATGTAAGAAATATACTATTAACGTTATCCCAGTGGGTTATCCCCACAGGCATCACCTGTTCCCTTGATTAAAAGGGCTTGTTTTATTTCCTAGTGCCTGAGGCGCGTCAAAATACAGATACCGAAGGGATACTAGCAAATTTTAACACTGGCCACTGCACGAGCTTTGGTTTGTGCGTAGCTCCCCACATTAATCATACTTTGTGTTCAACTAACATGGTGGAATGTCAGTAAACACTTACAATACCCTGCTGTTTTCCTTATTTACAAGACGTAACAAAATCATTGGGATGTTTGTTTTTTGTTTTTTTGTTTGTTTGTTTTTTGTGGAGTTGGAATGGATAAATTGAATTTCAGTTTATTTTAATGGGTTAAATTTGCACCAATAACTTCGAACACGGCCACGTTATCCATGGTTTTCGGTCTGACTGATACTGGGTGCCCTAGAGGACTTACTAAATACAATTGTGGATAGGATTGTGGATAGGAATGGGTGGTGAGAGCAAAAGGAACGTGTTCTGTCGATACATCTTGATGATGATGATGATGATTGGCATAATTTTGTAAATGTAACATAAAACGTAAAGGCTGTTATATCTTATTATAATGGAGATTGTGGGTTTGTATGTCTGTAACCGAAACTATATTACTATTCAAGTCACAATTCCCTTTGTTATTTACATCACATTCTCCATGATTTTATTTTTTATTCAAACCTCAATTATTAATAAAATTGTTTTACATCATTTAGTCTGTTGACCACAACTACATAAAAATAACATGCAATTGTATTTATATATACAACAAAATAGCAGTTTGCATTGTGAACAGGAAGGCTAATCTGCATATTGATATTTAAAATTTGATTTTAATAAATATATGCTTAGTATTATTGATTTCTAATTGTTTGGTTTTATCTTATTGAATATGAGCAAAAATCTCTTCAATAAATCTTAAAAGAAATCCCTTAACAAGAAGAAATAACTGTAATATTATTCTTTACTTTCTATTTTAACTAAATAGTTAAATTAGGAAAATTTAGCAATGAAAGACGGGAGTAAGGGAAAATGATGGAAGAGTTAGTTTCAAAGCTGTTCTATTTTTCAATCATACCCCCTCTGTTCCAAATATTTTTATCTGAATTCTTATTCAGTTTCATTAGCCTTTCTAATCTAACATGATATTTTATTATATCAAAACTTAAATACTTGCACTCGGAGGGTGCATATATTTGCTAGTAAAATATAATAAAAAATGGTCAACTTTTTATTTTCTCTTTTCAAAATCTGAGAAATTTACAAATGGACGTATAATTGAATATTTTAATTCAATTCTTTTTTAATTGTTTTATTGAATTTCGCTTTACCTTGATTATAAACTGAGGACAGCTCTGCTGTATTATATGAATACATTTTTAGAGTCAAAATTTCTGCAATATTTTAGTAATGTGAGGCAGAATTTGGCAGCTCCTGATGCTTTTCCTAAGATGCAGATCTCACCTGATACTTGCCAGATTTTTTAGGTTTTAGGCTCACGACTTTGTCTGATCGTCGAGTTTCTTGCAACAAGAGTGGCATTTCTTGCATCATATGGTTACTGTACTGTGATCAACTGCGCATTCACTTTATACACAACAAATGTTTTCGATTGCTTACGCTGCCTTATGGCCCAGTTCGAACTCGATCAGAATTTGTGACAATCTGGTTACTTTACTGTTATCAACTGTGCCTTTACTTTTTGCACAACAAATGTTTTGCCCGTCCTGTCAGCTGGGACTTTAGAATACACCGACTGCACCTCTGCTGAGGGATAAGACCCCTGCTCAATAGGACCAGCTGTTGGCTGTTGATGGCGACCCATGATGCCTAAGGGTGGAACCCTTGTGACTGAGTAGTTCATGACCTGCAACAGTCCACTTTGGCTGCTATTTAGACTAGATGGGTGGTCGGAGAGTCTGCCTCCGATCAATCGGTTGGTCACGTAAAGCTATAGCACTAATCACACGCCTTCAAGGGGTTAGGTAAAAGGTCACTAACCGTCCATAACCGGCGAGTAACTGTCCATAGGACCCCGTTATTTTAAGTCTACGGACCCTATTCAAATTTCTAACTAGAGATACGTTCATAATTTATGGCTGCTCATAAATTATGCAACAATAATACAAATTATCAAAAATTCAAACAAAAGTGTAGCGTAATTATTAGGGTCTACCGGGAATTTGGGGATTGAAACGAGAAAGAGAGGAAAAAGAAATAAGAACAAACAAAGGTTAAAATTTGGAAGAGTAAACACTCAACGGGGTGGCAGTAATTTGACTGACGAATGACCCTGGAAATGGATTTAAAAATAAAAACGGAAGATCCAGGTTTTGAGCGTAAACGGATGTGACGCCGATGTGAGAAACAAAAGAGGAAAAAAATACTTTTTTCGGCCAGGCTCTGGTGGATTGAGACGTAGCTCCCGGTTCCCCGCATAGTTCTGATGATAGTAGTACAGAACATGATACTATGTTAGAAGATAGAATAATGTGACCATATACTCTTTCTCTCTCTCTCTTTCCTTCTCTCGGAAAAAGAACCCACGAGCGTGAAAGGAATAAACAGCCCCATGTGACTATACAACCAGCGTGTGTTGTTTCTGAACTAACGACAACTACTACTATTAAACGACTACTACTACAACTCAAACTTGGCTCTCTGTGATATATATATATATATGGTACAGAAGGTTGACGTGACATAAAATCTAAGAAACCAAACCAAACCAATGATAGTGAAGATTTGATTCTCCCCAGTATTTTAGATTTCTGAAAAATATTTTCGGAAAGCGTTTGGCGACGTATATATCCAAGGGGAAAAACACCTTGGATCCATCATCCTAAATCTGTTGTTTTTGTTGTTTTATTTTTTTCGGGTGAGATTTTGTTCTAATGACAGTTAATCTAGAAAGTCACTTTCTTATCTTATTGACCAGATTTGAATTAGACTCACGGCCTCATCCTTTTTTTCCTCCCTCCTTTGAATAATGGACAGTTCGACTTTATTTTCCGAAAGCATTGTTTGCTGCTCTTAGTAGAGAGCATTTTCTTGGATGATGATGCTTGGGAAATAAGTCAATTCAGCAGATTCAAATGAAAAGCATTTGGGTCAAGGTTAAAGGTATTTGCTTAGACAATAACGGAAAGAAACACGCCAACGGAAATTAATGGATGGACGATACGAAGAAATGTTGAAAATGAAAGTAAATAAAAATAATTACTATAATATAAAAGTAATATAAAGGCTAATATAAAATAAATAAAGAGAATGGAAGGAAATAAATAAATAAATACAGAAAGAAAGGAAGAAAGAAAGAAAGAAAGAAAGAAAGAATGAAAGAAAGAAAAGTGCAGTCAAAATAGAAAATCTAACATGGAAGAAAATAGAGAAAGGCTGAAAGTATATAATAATAAAGATAGAAAGAAAGAAAGAAAGAAAGAAAGAAAATTGTAATCAATAGAGAAATCTAAAGAAAGAAATAAAGAGAAAAATACTTAAGATAAAGTATGAAGACAGATTGAATTTTAAAAAAGAGAGAAAGAAAATACAATGAATACAGAACACCAAAATAGAAATTTGTTTGTTTGTTTGTTTTGTTTTACGGCATATCAACCTCAGTAGGTCATTTAATGCCGATAAAGTTTTGAAATAAATCAATTCTTAATGGATAATATCATTTTTTTATAAATACATTTTTTCTATTTAACCCATAGATGGGACCCTAACAGATACTACCACTCCGGGTCAGAATGGACCAGGGAGCAATGGTGATGAATTCCCCAAATCTCCAAAACTGGAACCTCACCATGAGATAGAATTTAACGTCATTCCCAGGAGATGTACACCGGCAGTCACCGCCCTCTAGCACCCATATGATAAAAAGGGGTTGGGGCTTGCCATAAGGGCAATAGGGTTGGGAAAATCATATAGGTGCTAGGGCTTTACGTGACCAGTCGATTGATCCAAGGGGGCCTCTCCGACCGGCCGTCTAGCCCAAGATAGGGCCAAAGTGGAGTATTGCATGTCATGAATTGCTCATCGATCTGGGCTCTATCCTTAAGCATCACGGGTCGCCAGCCACGGCCAACAGGTGGCCCCATTGGGGGAGTCTTACCCCTCTGCAGCGGTGCAGTCGGTGCATTCTAACGCCCCAGCCAACGGGGCGGCCAAAATAGAAAGAAAAAAATAGTAATCACAACAGAAACACAAGAAAAGAAAGTAAGAAAAGCCCATTAATTTAGATTGAATAAAAAAAGAAAAAATAAAGAAAGGAAATAACAATGAACACAGAAGACCAAAATAGAAAGAAAGAATGAAAATAGTAATCACTAGGTGGCAATAGTATAGATTCCCTTGACTATTTTTCTGCTAGATATTCTATTAGTTGATAATTTGTTGGTTTCTAAATGAGTGATTGTGTCAGGTGATCTGTTTCCTACTATGTTCGCGTAAAGCAGCGTAACTTGGGTTCTTGATCCGTTTCTTGCACAAATGTTTGATGTGAATGATTTAATCATATATATATATATATATATATATATATATATATATATATATATAATGTATATACACATATAGATGCATATATATAGATACATATACATATTTACATACATGTATATATATACATTCATATATAAATATATATATATATTCATACATACATACATATATATATATTCCTACATACATAGATATATATATACATTCATGGATATATTCACACATATATACATAAATACATACATTCATATATATATTCACGCATACATACATAAATATATACATTCACACATACATACATACATAGATTCATATATATATATATATATATATATATATATATTCACACATACATACATATATATATATATATATAATATATATATATACATTCATATATGTAGCAATAGTAAACTCTTTACAGATCACTGCCGTCCCCCACAATCCTTTAACCCCACCACCAGAACCTTTCGTTCATGAGGCTTCAAATGACTCATCAAACCCGCTGCAAATCCACAAAGTTTGATGCAGATATGACATAGGAAGGACGTCTTCCCGTTGTATCAGATGGAACAGGTGATAAAATGTCATGCTTATACACCACCATATGTCCCTTAAGACCAGAAGCTAACTTACAGAGTCTGTTACAGATTGCACAAGACACATTGTTTGTTCCTGGAGTGTGCATGAATTGTCCCTGATGAGATTTCATATGATTGACATATCCAGCCTTAGAAAGCAGAATTCGACCACATGTCTGACTTTTCCAACCCGCCATGTTCAACCAATATGACAGATGTATCCCTTTCGAATTTGAGGCTTGAGGTTTTTATGCTCAATTTTTTCACTCTCAAAACTGTTACAACCATCATCCACATGAATTCTCCAGTTAGTTTTCTTCAATGCCAGCTTTTCCCAGTTGTGAGGATCTATTTTTATTTTTACAAGATTGTTGAACAGCAGATTAGATAATAATGAACGCTTCATTTTTTAGCGTACCTTTTCACAGTACATATCACATCTTCCATGCTTCAGTCACAATATTCACAATAGGACTATTTTACCTATACGTTCTCTATTATACACATCAGTAGGACTCACTCATCATACAGAGACAGGTACATGTAAACAAACACAATAACCCAAACAGACACATGCACCCATCACAACTTCAGCCTAACAGACACTTGCCGGTGCCTGGCACCTCCCCCCATCCATGTCTTTCAATTACCCTGACCGCACAGTTTTGAACTTACGAGCCACCGTATAGTTGGTGACACCTCCCTCTCCCATTATCTCTTTTTCCCCTGTGTCAACCTCTGCCTCAAACCTTCAACACATCTACCCTCTCTCCTCCTTTTCTCCTGCCCTTCGTCCACCTTTTCAATATAATATGCATAGAAGTTTCTTGTCTCAAAGTAAAATTCTCATGAAGCCTCGTTGATACATCGAGACGAAATATTTATTAAATGAAGTAGTTTGTGTTTTATCCGCTTTTATTCCTCAACTTTTAATTACACACATACAACACCACACAAGCACATACACACTTTACTCGGGTTTTTTCAAATTGGTCTATATAAACCCCCTGGGCTCTATACAGCAATGCAGAGGGTCTGTAAGTATTCTGTGGTCTGTAAGGGGTCTATGAAAACTACTAAGCCTTCTTAGTAATTAGAAGAAATTAATTCCACATGAATCCTGGAGAACATGCTCATGTTGATATATTTTCAAAAGTGTAAGCCCAATATTCATGAACTTATCAAAAGTCATCAGCTTCCCCCATCACATTAGGAAATGTGCTTCCTTGGTAAGTTATTAAGTTAGTATTAAATATTTGCAGCTCTTTCTTACCTGTTATGCTTACTTTACTGTTTATTTTAAAGTTATTTTAAAATTAACAGTTTTACATAAACGTTTGTGTAGAATTCCTTAATTACATAATTGATTGCAATAAAACAACTGCAAGGTGGACTAGGGTATATTAGGAGGGGATCCATGATGGGGCAATCGCATTTTTCTAGGGGTCTACGGACTTAGAAGTTTGAGAACCCCAGCTCTACACACAAGGTTTTACAGCTGATTGATAGCACGTATCATCCTGCCACTCACAGACATCATTTACGACTTGACGCTCAATGTCATAACACATTGAACTTGTCATCAATAACGACACAAAACTCACGAACATCTGTCAACTAACCCAGACATAAACTCAACTTAGATACTTACTCGCTAAATATCATGTTCAAAATCAATAATTACTCAACAGACTTAACTCTTCATACGAAAGTCTAGAACTTCTAACCAGTTATGTGAACTCAAATTCTTTCAGGAATGTGGGCTATATATATATATATATATATATATATATATATATATATAATATAGAGAAGAAGAAGAAGAAGAAGAAGAAGAAACCCAAATATAAACCACTCTGTCGATGAGGCAGAAAATAAGCTGTATTTTCTGGAAAAAAAACCAAATGCAGTCCTGTGCATGACACTAAATTGCTTCTGATGTTGAGGCTCCAGTTATAGGGTTCCAGTTATAGGGCTCCAGTTATAGGGCTCCAGGTAATTTTGGAGAATTCCTTTATTATCTCTCTGACTTTGGTCAGATAGACCTATTTGAACATTATTTGTATTAGATTGGAAGACCTAATACTATATCACTGTATGTAAATTTTTTGCAGTACAAATAGTAACCTGAAGTTATCCCGCCCTGTCGTCTGGGGCGTTATAATGCACCGACTGCACCTCTACAGAGGGATAGGACTCCCCCAATGGGGCCACCTGTTGGCCATGGGTGGCGACCCGTGATGCTTAAGGATAGAACCCAGGTGGTTGAGCAGTCCATGACTTGCAATACTCCACTTTGGCCCTTTCTTGGGCTAGACGCGCGATGGCAGAGCCCCCCTCCGATCAATAGGCTAGTCACATCAAGCCCTAGCACCTATATGATTTTCCCAACCCTATTGCCCTTATGGCAATCCCAAACCCTTTTTATAATATGGGTGCTAGAAAACGGGGGCTGAGGGACTACATGTCCTGGCAATGACGTTAAACTCTATTTGATGGTGAGGTTCCAGTTTTGGAGGTTTGGAGAATGTGAAGCACTCCTTCATCACCATTGCTCTCTGGTCCACGCTGATCCGGAGTGGTAGTACCTGTTAGGGTCCCATCTATGGGTTAAATAGAAAAAACATGAGTTTATAAACAAAATTGAGTATCCATTGAGAATTACTTTATTTCAAAATTTTATCGGCATTAAATGACCCACTGAGGTTGATATCCCGTAAAACAAAACAAACAAGCTGAAGCTATTACTGTTTACTAAGGATTATTATTATTATTATTATTATTATTATTATTAATTACTTGAAACCATATAATATTTGGTTGGTTATATTTTACGGCATGCCAACCCTTGGGTTATGTTATGCCAAAGAGGTTTTGTTTTATTCATTCTTGATGGATACTCAATTTTTTTAAATCTTAACTTTTTTTAACTCATTTTCTTA
Source organism: Doryteuthis pealeii (assembly GCA_023376005.1). Classification (NCBI taxonomy): domain Eukaryota; kingdom Metazoa; phylum Mollusca; class Cephalopoda; order Myopsida; family Loliginidae; genus Doryteuthis; species Doryteuthis pealeii. Next base: position 54,927,909 of record CM042152.1, read on the forward strand.
TTTAACCCATAGATGGGACCCTAACAGGTACTACCACTCCGGACCAGAAAAGGTCTGGAAGTAATGGGGATAAAGGGGTACTCCAGATTCCCCAGATTTCCAGAATTGGAATTTCACTATCAGATAGAGTTTAACATCATACCTGGGACACTATGACCCTCAGCCACCTATATGATAAAAAGGATTATATCTTGCCATAAGGGCAATAGGGTGGGTGCAATCATATAGGAGCTACGGCTTGACCGACTGCCCGTCTAGCCTAGATAAGGACCAAATTGGAGTGTTGCATGTCATGACTGCTAGTCCATCAGGGTTCCATCCTTAAGAATCACGGGTCGTCACTAACCGCCAACAGGTGGCTCCATTGAAAGGGGCTTACCCCTCTGCAGAGGTGCATCGATGATTCTAATGCCCCAAGCGACAAGGCTAAATCCTTCCAGGAATGAATGCACTCTGTCAATATACGTTTAACGAAAATAAGCCCAAATGTTAACCACCCTGTCGACGAGGAATATAATAGGCTGAACCCCCTGAAGGAGGGTACGAATCCCCAAAAAGTTGGTCCTGGATATGACACTAAATTACTTTTGCTGGTAAGGATCTAGCTATGAATGTCTAGGGAGTTTTAGAGTATCCTTTTATTAAAACCCTGACCAGTAGAATATCTCTTGGTCATGCAGATCAGTTTGAACATTACTTGTATTAGATAGAAATACTAGATACCATATAACTGTATGTGAATTGTATGCAGTACGAATAGTACCTTGGAACTATAAGTTTTTACTTAGGATTATTATTCACTTGAAACTATATACCAGTGTGCAAACAAAATGATTATTATTAAATAGAAGTTGCCATACAATTGCGCATAAATTATTAGTATTACAGAGATTGAAACCATACCACATTGGGCAGATTATTTTTATTAGTAATATCATTGGGTAATTATGGCATTAAATAACCCTTGAAGGTTTATATGTCATTAAACAAAGAAATCAAACCAAACCTTGATTTTTAAAACGTTAATAAAAGATATTCAGTTGCCAACTACAAAAGGATGAAAGAAACAATTAAGATATATTTCGCGTATATATACTAACCTTTTCTCACTCTGGCACACAGACATCAGAGTTATTGTCGAGGGGTCACTCATCTCACTACTGAACAGGCTCATCGTTGCTTTACTTCGGTGATGCGAAGGAAATCGGTATCGACAATAAATAAGCCACATACAATTGTCATTTTTTGTTTTGTTTCTTTGTTTAATGGCATATCAATTTCCATGGTTTATTTAATGCTAAATCAGTCCTTGTAGAAGCACAGTAGTGGTACTATTCATCACATCGCTGGGTGTTGAGAGGTTTCATATGGTATGAACTTGAATGATCTGAAAGAGAACGTAATACCGCGATTGGAGTGCAAATTCGTTTACTACGATGTTATAGACCACGGGGTGTTCCCCACATCTGTTTGGGTATATGAAAGGTATTTTGTTTTTTAAATCAACTTCGATTTCATAGCAAATCTTACGGGAACCCCAGTGTGTTTTTCTAAGTTCATACAATGCTCTGCATATGGTATATTCGGTAACGTAAGAGTATTAGGTTCGCCGTTGCATTGGCTTTTTGCAAGGACTCTCGGTGCAAGATTTAGAAAGATCTTTCACTTCCCGTAATTTTATCGGTGCAGTAGATGTGGTCGGTTGAGTTAGAGAAGCATCGGCCTGAGAGACGTTAATATATATATGCATATATATATATATATTATATATATAATATATATATATGATTTGATAATTTACCTTATATTAAAATATACAAAATTAATAATTTAGTCCTTTCAATTTCTCAGAGAATTTTATGTTTATGAAAAGGGGGTGACTGAAGAGAGAAGGCAAAAAATCGAGCGATTCACAATTTTGATTGTTGATAAAATTAATTAACCGAATAACTCGTAATTATGAATGAATATAAAAGTGATCAATACATTTGTAGAGCCAGCTTAGAAAACCGATATAGTCAGAGTAATCCTACTCAATTTTCACACTTGTTATGGCTATTCTTCTTGTACCTATTTAAATAATTCCATGCACAATAGCCCCGATGATCGTTTTGTGAAACTCGAGTAAGCTTACTCTGACTATACCGGTTACACACACACACACACATATATATATATATTATATATGTGTGTGTGTGTGGTGTGTGTGTGTGTGTGTGTGTTGATAACAAAGTTTGCTAGATTTCCGAATAAAGAGTGCTCAATACTAGTGACAGAGCATATATATCAGTTAGGATAACATATGCATACGGTTGACTATACTATGTCTATCTTTGGTGTGCATTCAACAGAACTTGGCGACTGTCAGTTTCTTGTCTTTTTGATTATAAAACTAAAATTTGGTACGAGAAATTGGCAGTCATCAACAAGCTCCGTTGACTGTATGCTTACACTATGCTTAATTTACATATATGACTTTTCACCGATATTAAGCACTTTATTTAAGCGATATTGAAAACTATATATATATATTATATATATATATATATATATATATATATATATATGCGTGTGTTGCAGATTGACTGTTTGTTTTGCGCGGGAAGTCGAAAAGACAAAGGAAAATTGAACTGAGAATACAATAGATAGGCGAGACAGAAATCTTAGTATAACAAAAGAGGTGTGACAAAGGACTCATCTGGACAAACGCTAACTTGAACAAAGGGAAAGGACTTCCGGTCAAGGAACAAAGGAATGTGTGGGCGGTCGTCGGTACTTAAGCAGACCCGGACAGACCCCACGAGGAGAGACCCTGAAGAGACGGCGAAGAAAGCACAAGGTGTCGGACCGTCGATACGGTCGGGCGCCGCTGCGAGCAGTGAGGCTCGCCACCACCTTCCACCACATAAGTATTCGTAGTGTCATTACCCATGCCCACCACTCACCTACCACACACCGAAGAAAATAAAGAAGAGTCATCTTTTGTATACGCGTATCTGTTGTAATTGAAGTAGCTGACTACTAGCATACCTGGCTAGTGGGTTAGTGACGATGTCCGCTGTATACCCGCAACGTATACGAGTCAGAGTAGCGTGAGCTTGAAGAAGCCAGTATGCAACACGTGTGTGTGTCTGTAATATAGTGAAAAATTGAAAAAGCACAAGTTCATAAAACGAGTGATGTTTTTTCAATTTTTCACTATATAACAGTTATCCATTATATATATATATATATATATATATATATATATATATATGAGGAAAAAATGAGTAAAGAAAAGAAATGTAGATGGATAAAAATGAATTTTATCGATATAACTTTTAATTGATATCACTTACACGTGTGTTTCGGTCTGTTTATCAAAATGTATACGGATTTACGTTATTATTGTTATTAAAATAATCAGATGGAGTTGAACTGATGATGATAATAATAATAGGAAAAATGTATGAAATGATTATTTTAATAATAATAATAACGTAAATCCGTATACATTTTGATAAACAGACCGGAACACATGTGTAAGTGATATCGATTAAAAGTTCATATCGATAAAATCCAGTTGAAAAGGGCTTAAAGAAAGTCCTATGTTACAGAATCCTTTGGTAAGCGTATAAGTCCTATCCTGCGTATTGGTAAAGGTCCAGTAATTTAATTCTATGTCCATCATCAAAGAACGCTGTAGTAATTATGACCAGTAGGGTCGGTTAAGTATTGTATCAGCCTCAGAGTACTGCCAGTGGTTGGCCAAGAAATAGATCACATGATCTCGCCTAGTCTATGTATGAGTGACGATCTAGCACACGCCTTATATACCAAAAGAATCTCAACAGTTTCCTCCGGCCTTCTTCCGGTATTTATTGTAGGACTCGGGAACCCTCTTTTCGACCTCGGGAACCTTTTTGTCGTAATCGGGAGCCATCACGGAACTTTGAACCCAACCCTTTATTCAATCCACGGGTGTATCCCGTTCTCATTCCACTGAAAATAGCTGGGTATAAGTGTTAAACTGTGTTAATTATAATTGTATGTTACTGTCTCCCTTGACCAGGATTGAACCATGCAGCCTAGCTAGAGATAACTGTCACTTAGATCTGTCTTAAACCCAAAGCCTTTATCCTCAACGCTGTGTCCAAGGGAAGAATGCCGGAGGGCATATCAACTGAAATGTTGTACATATAACAATACAAATGAGGACAATAGTCTCAAAATTTCAGTGAAATAATATCAACAATGTTGTCATTAATTCAATTGGTCGTAAGTAACAGAATGCTCGATATGGAAATTCATTAAATTTGCAAATCTTTACTGATTATCGTCTTCTAAATGGAATCGGCGACGCTAGTTCAAATCCTGAACGAGGCTATTTGCATTTCACTTCGAGTTAATATCCCTGGGAGAGGTATGAATCAATTTCCTCTTCCTACTAGTATGTATTAAATACGTGGGCAAACTGACTTAACCTTGGAATGGTGACTACTCTCAGAAAAGAAAACTTTGACTTCAAAAGTAGCTGGACCGCCGCTTAAAAAATGGTCTTGTATTGTATACTGCTCGCTACGGAGATTTTTTGGATATATACATTTTAAGTTTGCAGAGTTTTCTATTGTCGGCATCAGCAGGCCAACGAGAGAGTCTATCCCTTTTTCGTTAGCGCTAGACCAGGGAGATTGTTTATACAGATCTGGTGCGCCACTCATTCCGTCAGCTCCGTCTTTACTGCACAGATAAAAATACTCAATCTGTACAAATCATGAGCTGAGTTAACGGAGACCAGTATCGAATCAGGGACCTTGTGATTCCTTGGCCCATGCCCTACCGACTGAGCTAAACCAGACACTTTTACAACTCGTCTTCTCAGTGTATCTAAAGTATATTTAGTCATTTCTTCTCTTCTCACTACAATCAATTTCTGTGTCTTTCAGGTGAGTAAGAAAAGTTCAAAGAGTTAATCTTTGATTTGCAGGAAAGCCACTGGGAATTCTTCAGTATGTTAACTGGTAAAATGTCTAACCAGCGAACACATTGACAGGGAGAAATGCGAATTATTATGGCGAGTTTCTTGTGAGTGATTTTGGATCGTACTGGATCGTATTAAATGCCGCAAGCGGACACAATATTTCCTGACGCAATTTACTCTTATTCTCGGCTAAAGTAAGACAATGCAGCCTTTGAACAGATTAACGGTATTATATTAATTTATTTCATGCAGAATCACACAACATGAAATCGTGTCTCTTCTCTCTTTTCTATTAGATTAAAAACCTGTCTAGCATTGGTTCCGCTCACTTAAGATGCAGGGAAATATAGTTACATCATCATCATCATCATTATTATTACTAGCAAGAATATGCGTAAGTACTTAAGTTTTAGTGTAATGAAATATATTGAATTAGAAAGACTAACTAAAACAAATAAGAACTAATATAAAAAGTATACATTTATTCTAATTATATCTTAATTGGTTTCTATATAAAATCATTCACAGGATTTTTTCTAATAATTTGAAGAAAAAAAACAATAATATTACAGATCAATAACACCAAGTAATTATTTATTAAACCCAGCTCATTAAAACCAGTATGCAAATTAACCACACCATAATTTTGTGTAAACCTTTATTTCTTATTGATATATAAGACTCGTTGCAAGATTTTCAACGCACTAATAACATGGACTGTGTTCAGGCAAACTTAACTCAGATTTTCATAGATTGATTCTATATATTAATGGTAATGATTTGACTATAAATTAAATACTCCCTGATGAAATTAAGCAATTCCTGAGGGTATTATAACGTAAGTAGTGACGAAGTTTTGGTTACAGATTTACAGACACCGAGTATCCATTATAAGAAGATAAATCATGATAGTAGGGATTAGTTTCATTTACTCTCTCACACTCTCACGTTTTTTCTCTCTTTCAGCATCCGACCCAATCGAATTTATTGAAGCTCCTCCTGAAGACATCCAGTATCCATATTTGGCAAATGTAACTTTTTTGCTAATTGACCAACACTGGTGTAACCATATGTAGGTATCTACCAGAGAACTTCTACAACAATGTCCAGGATTTATTTAAAACAGTACACAGTTTCCTATGTAGTTCCCGTCTAGCATCATAGTGTAATGGTTAGCAAGCTCGTCTCACAGATCCATTACTACAGAATAGCAAGTTCGATGGTCACTGCATGCCCTACTATTAAGATCTTGTATCACATTCTATTCGTGGCGAATGGCTGGAGTAAATAAATACCAACTCTAGAATACTCGTTTTACGCATCATATAATACGCAGCGCAACTTTCTTTATATTCTACCCCAAAGTATATTTTGGGCTAATTGAAAAAAATATAACCAAAGAACTATATCTCTATTATGCTGACTTATTGTTGCATGATTGATGGGTATCCTATAAAGTTTAGGTTGCGAATTTATTTGGATTCAAAATAATGGTTACAGGGGATCTTGATGGATGTCACTTAACACTTTTTGACTTACACTTCCTGTCTCGAGTTTGAACCGTGAAAAGTGAGTTTCAGATAATCAGTTTCTGGTCGAATGCAAGGGACGGAATGGCGGCTCTCATTCGGTTAGCTAGATTCTCACACGCGTGATTGGGATCCCGATCTTAGGAGAAATAAAATGTGAATTCAACAAAAG
>CM042152.1:54937069-54969569 GCA_023376005.1 Doryteuthis pealeii
CCATTATAATATATATTATTAAAAATAATATATTCATTTTAAAAATAATATATTAAACATTAAAAATGATACCGTCGAAATGCAAAAGTCCTGATTATCTGGTGTTGCTTAATTGCTAAGCTGCTATAAACAGATTGTCTGTCAAATGGAAGTCCGATCTCGCTGAGAGGTTTAATCGACAGTTCTTTCAAGCTGTGGTTGTGTCAGTGCTGCCGTATGGCTGCACTACTTGGACCTTACGAGGCGCCTGGGGAATTAGCTAGATGGGAGCTGCACAAGAATGCTGCGTGCAATCTTGAACAGGTCATGGAAACAGCACCCCACAAAGTAGCAGCTGTACTACCACCTGCCCCTATCTCACAAACCATCCGGGAGAGACGAACAAGACATGCTGGACACTGCTTGAGAAGCCAGGACGAACTCTTAAGCGATATTCTCCAATGGAAACCAGCACATGGGTATGCCAATGTGGGCTGTGCAGCAAGGACCTACTTTGACCAGCTCTGTGCGGGTACTGGATGCGGCGCAGAGGACCTCCCGAGGACAATGAATGATACAGAAGGTTGGCAAGAGATTGTCAGGGATGTCCGTGCTAATGACGTGACATTATAATGATGATGAGTATCGTCACCTCAGCTAAATAATTGACGATTCCATTTTTTATCAAAGAAATGTAAGAAAAATGACATGCTACACAGAAACATTATAATAAGAAAGAAAGAAAGAGTACAGAGGAAAGATAGAGAGAGGAGAGATGTAGAGAAAGGGGTGTGTGCGGAAGTGATAACGCTACTCTGTTTCAACCGAACATAAGGAAAAAATGAAAGAAGGAAAATAATGAAAAAAAAGAGTGAAAGAGCTAATCAAGATTATTATACATTTTACACATCGAAGTATTTCACAATAACTCTTAAGTAAATATATCAAACGTTGTAATAATAAAACTGTGATTTTATCAACAATTCTGCTAGTTTTTTGTAATATTACTGACGTTTTTTGCTTTGTCGTTTTTTCATTTTTTTTTCTTGTTTCTTTAAATTTTCTATTTTCTCCTCTGATTTAGTAAATTTGTAGCCCCCTGTATATTTTCTAAGTATATAGTTAAGAGACATCGTTGCTATAACAAATAGCAATGGTTATAGGGAATCTTCATGGAGAAATATTATTAGTATAATTATCATTTCATTTCTTCTGATGGTCCTTCAGTGGGATCTGAGTGATACAAAGCCACCCTCAGTCTCCTGGATTCTTCTGAGTATTCTAGTTGTTCTTAATATTGCTATTGTTTGGATGGTTTCAATTCTTCCTCTGATTTTCAATTACTCTAGTCTGTTTTTCTAAATTTTGGGGAACCGGTCCAAGTGCACCAATTATGACTGGTATCACTTTTACCCTCGTATTCCACATGTTTTTTTCTATTATATAGCGAGGGCAATGTATTATTATTATTATTTGTCATTTTTTTTTCTCATTGGGAATTTGTTTTCATGTTGAGAGATTGATAGGGTTGATATACGCGGGAAAGGGAAATCATTCCAGCATTGACACAAAATCGATTACAAAGTCATTCATAATTTCACGATTTATACACATATATATATAAGAATATGTGTATTCATGCGATTCATGAATTATACATATAGATATATAAATATATGTATAAAATTCATGAATCACACACACACACATATACATATAATTAAAGAATCACACATACACACGAATATATATATAAAATTAATGAATCACATGAATCACGCACACAAACATACACACATATATATGTAATTCATGAATACACACACACACATATATATATGTAATTCATGAATACACACACACTCACACATATATATATATATGTAATTCATGAATACACACACACATATGTATATATGTAATTCATGAATACACACACACATATATATATGTAATTCATGAATATACACAAACATACACATATATATATGTAATTCATGAATACACACACACACACATATATATATGTAATTCATGAATACACACACACACACATATATGTAATTTATGAATACACACACACACACACATATATATATATATATGTAATTCATGAATACACACACACATATATATATATGTAATTCATGAATACACACACACACACACACATATATATATGTAATTCATGAATACACACGGACACACACGCACACACACACACACACACACACACATATATATATATATATATATATATATATATATATTATATATATTTATATAATTGCTTATTCATCAAATTTTAATAGCGATGCTCTGAGAATTAGTGAATGTTTCTCGGCGTCCATCATCAACTCCCAAATGTTTTATATAACACAAATCAAATAATTGAATTCCTAACTCACCCGATGTAATGAGGACAATTTCCGAATTCAGTGAAATGTCGACCGTTATCATTTTACCCAGGGACATTCCTCGCAATATTTATCCTACCCACAAGGCTGAGAGAAGCTAGACACAAGACTCCACCTGTAATATCGCTCTCGGGGATTTTCCCGGAAAAAAACAACAGAGACGTATATTATTCTTTTTCTATGAAGCTTTTAATTTGATTGTTGGTCGAATATTTTTTCTTCTTTAGATTTTAATATTCCTGATTGCACAAAAATACCATTGAGATATTTCGTATGCTGCAATATACATTGCCAGTTTGACGTGAGTTAATATAATTCTAGAATGTTATCTATATCTATATACATATATAAAGGGCAGTTGTGTGCATGTGTATGTCCGGAGGAAAATTCGAAAATAAACAATTAACAACAAAGTAAATATATATACACATTAAATATCACCAGGGCTTGGTTTTTGAGCAAAAATAATGAAGATTTTATTTATATTTGGGAGATTTTTAAAAATTGCATAGTAACCAAAGGTAAATGAAATACGATGTTGACTGATTGAATTAATCGCCTCATTTATATTGTATTTTTTTAAATTGCAAATTATTGAATTAAAATTTCTGACCATATTGTTATATATTTACGTGGGGACTATGGGGCATCCAGTGAGGATTTAACTTGTGATGAGAAATAATGGATCTGCGAGACCCAGGCGACGCCGAATAGCTGCTACTAGTACATAAATAAATTATTGCGATATATATATATATTGACGGATATATATATATATAATATATATATATATATATATATATATATATATATATATATATATCAGGACCGACATGAGTCAGACACTATCTACCTAGGTATCACCCGAATGGTTCTTCTGGATAATTCTGACTGAAGGAGGTTCCAAACGTCTTTTATCATGGGATTGGTTATCTGAGTGGATAAAAATTAGCATAAAAAGTTAAAAATTCGTAAAAAGGTTGTGTTATAATTTCTTTTATTCGGTAAGGAACCCTGCTTTTCAATGTCTACATGAGTTTAGACTCATGTAGATCCTTATAATTATGGTCTACTTAGCGTATTGAGCACTTTTATATATATATAACTTTAAAAATTCCTCCGTTCTTGTTTTTGCTTTCTTTTGGCCACTACATATGATACTGATGATTATTTTCAGAAAGTACGGATGTGCTGATCTTTTCTTTTTTTTCTTTTCTTTTTTCCCAGATGCCAGTTTGAAAAATTGTTTTTATTTTGAAAAATTGAATAAACCGGTGTAATTTTTCCACGGCGGTAGAGTAAAAAAAATTCAAATAGAATATTATATATATTATATATATATATATATATATATATATATATATAATATATATAATATATTATATATATATATATATATATATATATATATATAATGAATAATGAATCCGACAATATGAGGAAGAATATTCTTCCTCATATATATATATATATATATATATATATATATATATATATATATATGTAGATAATACGTGTGGTATATTGTAGATAATACGTGTGGTAACACCTGGTTACTGACAGATTGTTTTGTCTAAAGATCACATAGGCAATTAACTGTCAGTAAACAGGTGTTGACTCCATGTCCACGCTACCTTAGCTCAAGTATATATAGAGAGAGAGACAGACAGACAGCGATTTGTTGATTGATTTAGGGTTGGTTATTTGGTTGGCTGGTAATAGGTTTTACGTCATGTTCTAACGTAATAGGAATGTAATAGTGACGGTCAAATTAGCACGGAAATGTTTTTTAGGAGGAATCATCATAACACCACGTGCCATTTTTTCTATTGGATGAGACGTGTGACGTGGCGAAGTGAGAGGGAGGATGAGTGGGAGGTGAGAATGTTAGCGGAGTTTGGAAAAATTCGCTAACTGAGCGAGACGTGGCTCTCGTACCGGGCAGTTTTGGCTTTGGTAAAATAGAAATCTCATAAAAAATAAGTGGCCTTGTGTTATTGCTAAAAACTATAAATGGTACAAGCAAAATTTTCCCCAGCACCTTAAGTTTGTTTCCAGACTCTAAACATCAAGGCCATGTCAGCCAACTGATTATCCGTCCAGCAATCAGATTCGAGCCTCTCCAAGTAGCGCAGAAGATGAGATAAGTAAACAATTATTTCTACTTTCAACACTTCAATCCATTCCGATATGACACAATGTCAATACTTGTTGATTCCTATATTGCCAAACTCAGTTATTTTGTTTTGCTTTGTTTTGTTTGGTTTGTTTTTATTTTGTTGTATTTGCAAGCAATGTAAGTTTCATTATATTACAAAATGATATATGAACAACCTAGAGTTCGTTCTAAAGAATGAGGGTCATGAAATTATCCGGTATTTTGAGATACAAACATATCCTCTAATCCCGACCAGAAAACTAACCAAGTATTAATTAACAAGAAAAAAAGCACTTTTCATCTAGTATATATTGCCGTTCAGGTGGACAACAGAGTAAAAATAAAGAATAAAACGAAAAGATATACAAATCTTGGCACCGAGCTGAAAAAGCAATGCACCCATTGTCCCCTATGGAAACATTTCCATACTGAATGGTAAGCCTCTGAAATTAGTAGACTAGTTCAAATACCTAGGTAGTAATATATCATCTACAGAAAGCGATGTCAATATACGGCATGGATATTTATAGACACTAGCAAATATATGCACCCTCCGGATGCAAGTATTTAAGTTTTGATATATTAAAATATCATATTAAATTAGAAAGGCTAATGAAACTGACTAAGAATGCAGATAAAAAGATCTGCAACAGAGGGGGTATAATCGAAAATAGAACAACTTTTAAACTAACTATTCCATCATTTTCCATTACTCCCCAATTTCATTGGTAAATTTAACTAATTTAATTATTTAGTTAAAATAGGAAGTAAAGGATAATATTACAGTTATTTCTTCTTGTAAATAAATTTCTTTTAAGATTTATCCACGAGATTTTTGTTTATATTTCTTAAGATAAAACCAAAAATTAGAAATCAATAATACCAAGCACATATTTATTAAAATAAAATTTTAAATATCAATATGCAAATTAGCCTTCTTGTTCAAACTGTAAACCGCTATTTTGTTGTATATATAAATACAATTGCATGTTATTAGTACGTAGATATGGTCAACAGTATCAATAATGTAAAACAATTTTTATTAATAACTGAAGGTTTAAAAGAATGAAATCATGGAGAATTTGACGTAAATAATTAAGGGAATTGTGACTTGAGTAGTAATATAGTTTCGGTTACAGACAGAAAAACATACAATCTCCATTATAATAAGATATTATCTATTATACGGAAATCTGATCTCTCTGATTATATAAAGTTAGAATTCTTCCAAGCTGTAGCCGTATCAGTGCTACTTTATGTGGTGGTTTGACTTGGACTTCAATTAAACAGAAAAAAAAGGCTTGATGGGATCAGATCCTACAAGCAGCGCCTTACAAAAAACAGTTGTACAATCACTAAGCTTTTATCACAGAAACCATCCAAGTAAGATAAATAAGACGTGCTGCACACTGCTAGAGAATTAAGCACAACACATAAGTGATGACCAGCAAAAACCAACATCAATCACCTCTGTGTGGATCCCATGCGGAATATCTGGCAGGGGAGATGACCAATATGGGCGGGTGGCGAGAGATAGATAGACAGACAGACAGACAGCATCATGGCTATATGTGCTATCAGCGCGGCCTGATGATGATACATATATTTTAAAATTCAATACGAATGCCTAATTTTCTAAAAACAAGGGCCGAATTATATATATATATATATATATATATATATATATATATATATATATATATATATATATATATATATAAAGGATATGAAAACACACAATGCTGTTAAAATGAAATATTTTTATATCATATTCATATCTAATATTGAACAATATTTCGATTTATAAAAATCATCATCAGAGCTTATTTTTAAACCAGACTCATCGAGAGAGAATGTGAAAATAATTTTAACATAAATAATTTTAACAGCATTGTGTGTTTTCATATCCTTTTATCTATGCTTATTCGTCCGATATATATATATATATATATATATATTATATATATATATATAACCATTTATTCATCCCATACGATTTGAGAGCCCCGACGGCTGAGCCTATAGAATATGCCTACTCCAACTCTGCAGAGGGGTATGACCCCACATTTGGCAACCTTTTGGTCGTGAACGGCGACCCATGATGCTTAAGAAAGGATCCTGGTGGATGATTAGTCCATGACATGCAACACTCCATTTAGGCTCTCACTTAGGCTAGACGGGCAGTTGGAGAGACTCTCCCCAAACAATCTGCTAGTCACGTCAAACTTTAATACCCATTTTATCATATATGTGCTGGAAAACAGTGGCTGAGCATCTTAGTATCCTGAGTATGATGTTAAACTGCATGTAATGACGAAATTCCAATTTGAAGCATCACCATTACTATCAGATCTACCCTGACCCGGAATGGTAGTACCTGTTAGTGTCCCATCCATGGGTTTTATTGATCAAAGTAGGAATTTACACAAAATGTATTTTTAAAATTGAGTTTGAAAAAAAAATTGAATACGCAATAAGAATTAATAAAACAAAACGTCTTCGGCATCATATAAGACAGTAGGTTGACATACCGTAACCCTAACCAACAAACCAATCCTACTGAATAATACACATATCTCTTTGTGAAAGAACGATTTAAATCTTATTATAATTGAGATTGTGTGTCTGTCTGTAACTGAAACTATGCCAACAAGAACGTCACAATCCCCTTAGTTATTTATGTTTTATTCTCAGTTGTTATTAAATTATCATTATTTAACCTTAATCAGCATCTTATTGATTAACAATATCTATATTAGGGTCTAGCTGAGATAGATTTGTCCCAAATCAGCTCATATTTTTAATGGTTTTAAAATCCAGTGATGAATGTTATATGTCATGAGAAATTAATGTTTACATAGTATACGCTGTGAATAATTTGCATACCTGTTTTAACAAAATCCTATTTAATAAATAATCACTTGGTGTTATTGATTTCTGATAGTATTCTCAAACGTATTGAAAGCAACCCTATGTATAATTTTGTATTGAAATCAATTAGAATGAAATAAAAATAAGTATAATCTTTTTGTGTTCGTATTTGATTTAATTAGTCTTCCTAATTCAATATCTTATTTGAATATATTAAAACTTAAATACTTGTGCCCGGAGGTGTTGCAGTTTTTGTTGTTGTTATAAGACGTGCTGGAATCTACCACTTAAACTTATAGAATCGGCGTGATCACGTGGATTAAACCACAACCAATCAACATCTCAAATACGTGACTACTTAACTATTTAATCGTCGATATGGACTGCCGTTCATTTGAAAGTAATTCGACATTAACGAACGGACATGCAACGAGGGACTTTGCTGAATGCAAGGACTTTAACCAGCATCAAGGAACAACCAAAGGATCATACCCAACACTGATGGATACCAAGGTTTTTACGTCATGATAACCAAAAGATCATACCCAACACTGAGGGACAACAAGAAGCAACCAAAGTTTTCTTCACTAAGGATGGCGTTTAGTTTAACACAAGGGATCTTCAGTGGAAAGTGTTCTTGCTTGAAGATTTAGGATGGCGACAATAATCGTAACAGGCGGGCGCATATATTTGCTACTTTGAATAATTGACATTTGTTTTAACAGTGTAAAATTGAGGAAAGTAAATTTAGAGACAAGTAAGCGAAACAAATAAATAATACGAACTACACGAGAGTGTTAGTCGAGTAATTGCTAGTGTGCTACAGAGATGTAAATATTAAATATCTAAGAGTAATAAAATATCTAGTAGTAATAAAATTTCATTACACAATTGCTTATTGTCTACATATTTGTTGACTATCTGAATATGATTTCTGTTGTAAGGGAAGATATTTCCCTACAAGAAAGTTGGATTCGTCCAACGAAACACATAAATAATACGGACGATGCGAGGGGGTGGTCGTGTAATAGCTAGTCTTGTTACAGAAGTTTAATTACTGTTGTTAAAGAGCTGTGCGTTGGATTCTCTTATATTTTTTTAATATCAAAAGGGTAATAAACTTATGTTAACCTTTCTACCGGATTTCCATGTTATTTGATAAAACCTAGCTATGATAGTAAATTGCATCTGGTAATAAGACTTTAGTTTGGGTGGCCTGGGGATTTGTAGGATTTCATTGCCATTACTCCCATGTCAACTTTAAACTGTAGTGGTAGTACCTGTTAGTTTCATCTCGAGATCAAATATTTCTGTTTAAGAATTATTTGTTTTTGATAAGTCCGTGTGCAAATAACAAAAACATCTTCAGAAAGAACTACACACAATGTAAAGAACATACAATGAGTGCGATTCTCTAACCTCTATATATAAACTAACCCTAGACAGGCTGACATGCCATTAAAAATTAGTCAATCAAATACTGTTCTTGCTTGAAGATTTAGGATGGCGACAATAATCGTAACAGGCGGGCGCATATATTTGCTACTTTGAATAATTGACATTTGTTTTAACAGTGTAAAATTGAGGAAAGTAAATTTAGAGACAAGTAAATCTCTCAAAGAGGCTTAACATTTCTTTAAACCCAGAGACAAACCAATCATTCAAAACGTATTACGTTGCCTTTGACAAACACTTTATAAGTTGACAAATACCATTGTCTTATTTTACTTGATAATTAGTCGCATCTCCAATTATCTAAAAATAATTTGATCACTTTTATAATTAAGACGAAACCTTACAATGAAAATCACCCAAAAAAGCTTCAGTGTTGTTTAACCTCAAGTGATCAAATGTTTTTCTGTTGCACCCAATCGCACGTTCTTAACTGACAATGGATATAGAAGCCATAAAACTGTATGTAACTTAATTACAGTAAATTGGATTAATTCCTTTTTGTATGTCATTGTGACATTATCAGTTTTACTCTCCAGTCGTTGAACTTGGGAAACTGACAATTAGCTGATTTTAAACTATTTACTACTTGAGAATGACCGGGTTTGCTCAGTAGGTAGAACACCCGCCTACGAATCACAAGGTTCCTGGTTCGATACTGGTCCCTGCCAACTCTGCGCAGGAGTAGAACAGATTGGGTAATCCGATCTGTGCGCTAAAGTGGGGTGCTGACGATAGATGTGGTGCTCCATCTTAACAAGAAAGAATCACCGCGGTCAAGCGCTAGCGAAAAGGGGATAGACTGTCAATTTACTACTTGAGATGGATTTAACAAATGTTCTATTGTAATGAGGTCGGGTTATTCTATCTTCTCACTAATGCGAAGGAATTGAGCTGTGACGAAAGATTTTTGGTTGGTTGGGTTTTACGTCATGATAACCCATTGGGTTATTTTATGCCGAAGACTTTTTTGTTTCATTCATTCTTGCTCGGTACTCAATTTGTTTTAAACATTTTTTCTATTAAACACGTAGGTGGAACCCTTACAGGTACTTCCACACCGGCTCAGAGTGGACTTAGGAGCAATGGTGATAAAGGAGTGTTCCATATTCCCCAGCCATCCAGACCTGGAACCTTACCATCAGATAACCAAGGTTAAAGAGCCCAGTATGCCCTACTATTTATCCATAGCTGGAGGGAGAGTAGGATTCATACCTTTCCCAAGGGTATTAGCGCTAAGTGAAATGCAATTACCACATTCAGGATTTGAACTCGGGGCGATGAGTCCATTTCCCATAACTTTAACCATTACACCACGCGCTTCCCACTAGCACATATGATATATGAAACTGAAAATTCCCGAGCACAATTGACTGAGTTTATGCTATCCAAGCACACACACACACACACACACACATACACATGTATTGTAGTTAATATAGGTGCTATATTTCCAGGTAAACAGTGTTCAATATCATTGACAGAGCATTTATATTTAAGTTGCGTGTACATGGATTCACCACCTGGTTAGCGACAGTTTCTCGCCTATGTGATTATCAGACCATATGGGAAATTGGTTTAGCGGTTTGTTTCTATATGATGTGGTTTGGTCTATTAATGACGGAGAAGGGAAGGGACTAGATTTTTCATTGGTCAGTTGTTATGTAAAGCACGAAGTTTACCCAGATACAGTTATTTAATCCGCTTAGTGGTGATGATGGATTTAGTAGGCGCTCTCTCCACTTGGTGAAGGTGATAGATTCTGTGTGTAGCTCTCGCTAGTGATGGTTGACTCCATGTCCATACTACTTTAACTTGAATATATATATATATATATATATATATATATATATATATATATTCTAATGGTTAGAGTCGAAGGAAGTGGACTTGTTGACCAGAGTTCAATTCCTCGACGAAGCTGTTTGCATTTCATATGGCGCTAATACTCTTGAGAAATGTATGAATCTAAATTTCCCTCCTGCTATGAGTAAATATAGGGTAGACTGGGCTCTTTAAACCATGGCTAGGCAACCAGTCTAGTAGAAGGAAAACTCTGAATTCTAACCTGTTAAACTCCGCTTAAGAAATTGACCTTGTGTCGTATCCTGCTCGTGCGGAGGGGTTGGTAAATAAATAATATATATATGTATATGTGTATGTGTGTGTGTGTGTGTGTGTGTGTGTGTTTGTGTGTCTTTTGTCAGATATACTCATACACATTTCATATAACACACATGCGCAATTGTGGATAATTTCTTTAACACCTTTTCATAATTCCTCAGATTTTGTGATGTTCATGACGTTAAGAACAATCGTATTTTCCAATTTCCATCTCTGTTCCTCTTCCATCTTTCTTCTCTTTCTTCATCCCATTTTTCGTCACGTCACAAACGACGAATTCTGTGACGCCAACATCAGACGCAAATTGAAGGCAGAGGAAAGTGTGGGCTTTACACTCCTGGTCGAATCACGACTCACCGTATCAAGAGAGAGAGAGAGAGAGAGAGAGAGAGAGAGAGAGAGAGAGAGGGCGAACAACTAGAAAGGGAAAAGGGCTCAAGGTAACCCGCGCCTTTTTGAAAGTGACTTTCATCTCTGAGGATTACCGAGAAGAAAGGAAACGCTAAGTAAATACTCGCCGAATGTGACATTCGACGAAGACAGCAAGGATTGGCCCTTTTTCCATCGGAGTATCAATTATCTCACAAGCGCCTAAAAGTAATAGTACAAAAGCCGGATGGAATAAGAGGGCACCATCTCGCATTTATCTAAATAGGAGGTGGCAAGGTTAGATGCTGGTCACGTGGTATACGCAAACACATAACATATATATATAATATATATATATATATATATATATATATATAGATAGAGAGAGAGAGAGAGAGAAACTTAAAAAGAATATATATATTATATATATATATATATATATATATATATATATTAGTAGATATGTATGAACGAGGATCATTCAATACATAAAGGGATTTTGGTAGAAAAAAGCATAATATAAATATTTTTTGTTTTTCAGAATTTTTTTTACAGAAAAATGAATTCTGCCTCGTTTAAATTCGTTTATGGCTAAAATTATTTTAATCCGAAAAAATATTTGTTTTGAAGCTATTTAAAATGACGGCAAATGAAACAGAATACTCCAGGATTGAAAAGAGGAGTATCATCTAATTTTGCGTGCTTCAAAAGTACAAACCATGTGAAATTTACTGTAGAATGTCTGATGTATATGGAGAAGCATATTTTAGTAAAAAATGTTTTTGTATGGTTGTTTTGTTTTACGTCATATCAACTTTGGTGGGTCATTTAATGCCGACAAAATAAAAAAATTGAAATGAATTTATTCTTGATGGGTACTCAAATTTTTTATGAAAAGATTTTTCTATTTAAACTATAGATGGGACCCTATACCACTCCGGGTCAGAGTGGACTTGGGCTTAATGGGGATGAAGGGTACTCCACATTCCCCGAGCTCCAAAACTGGAACTTCACCATCAGATAGAGCTTAACGTTATACGTAGGAGAATAACACCCTCAGCCACTGCCTCCTGCACATATATAATAAAAAGGGTTTGGGCATGCCATGAGAGCAATAATGATAAGACAATCATATAGTGATAGGGTTTGAAATGACCAGCCGATTGATTGGGGCGGGCCTCTCTGAGTACTCGTCTAGCCTAAGTAAGGGCCAAAGTGGAGTGTTGCATGTGCTGAACTACTCAGCTACCAGGCTTCCATCCTTAAGCATCACAGTTGGCCTTATGTGCAGTCAGTCTATTCTAAAGCCCCGCAGGCATGGTTTTAATGTTTTTTTTACAATTTGGTTAAATATGGGTTTTCACGACGAACTTCAGTTGAAAAGACACGTCATGGATTTTTTTGGATTATTCCTGTATATAAGGCGTGCTGTAATCCACCACTTAAACTTATAGACTCAGCGACGTCACGTAGTTTAAACCCCAGCCAATTAACAGCCCGAATACGGGTTAGTTAACTATTTAATCGCTGATATTGACAGCCGTTCATTTGTACTTTATTCGATATTGACGAACGGACATTGCAATAAGGGACTTTGCTGAACGCAAGCATTTTACCCAACACTAAGGGACACCAAGGAACAACCAAAGGAACATACCCAACACTGTGGGACTCCAACGAGCAACCAAAGAAACATACCTAACACTGAGGGACTCCAACAAGCAACCAAAGGTTTCTTCACTAAGGATCCGCTCTGCTTAACACAAGGGATCTCCGCTGGAGAGTGCTCTTGCATAAAGCCTAAGGATGTTCACAAAAATCGTTACAGATTTGAAACACACTGACTTGCCGAAAAAGAAAAAAGTTCTTGGTACAGCAGTAAGTAAAGAATGTCATCTTAATAGCCTTCTGAGGAATGAAAGAAACCATCATTACTGATTTCCTTCAAAATGTTCAACTATAAATAGGGATTCCTATTAAAATCTCCTGAGCAAAAACTCATCTATTTGGCAATAGTTCTTAAATAAACATATCAAACGTAGTAATAATTAAATTATCATACTGTAGTATATCCACAGGTCGTGATAGTAAACTTTTCTTCAAGCATACTGTTAGTTTTTGAAAATACAAATTCATTTTAGGAATAATTAACATAACAATTATCAAATTCAAATCCTCGATAAGCTGTTTGCAATTAACTTTGCACTTGTGAGTTGTGCGAATAAACAAATATTAAAAAAAAAAATTCTGAAATCAAGAAAGTTTTCAAATATATTCCAAAATAACAAGATAAAACCTAAAATAATCTTATCTCAGTTTCTCATGTTTACTTCATTACTAATAGTTTCATGTATTAAAGAAAAAAAAACAAAAAAAAAATCATCAGATAAAACACACACAAGGTGCGATGAGTAAATTTTCGTCTAAATGAAAGGTTCTTAATTGGTTACACTTTAATCCTAGTTTGATAATAATACTCATAGGTAAATATTACCCATGAATCTAAATTCCGATGGGGATCTTTACGTATATAATATAAAAGATAAATTTAATTACGAATAATTTGGCATTAGCATTTCCAAAAAGAACAAGATCAATCATTAATGCTTCTATTCTTATTAACATGCTACAAACGATGCAGAACATCTTATTATAAGGGAGATTCGGTGTCTGTTTGTAATAGATAGATATAGATATTTGATATTCTGCATTGGGTCTCTATGAAAATCCGAGTTATATTTGACTCAAAACACCCATGTTATTAGTGCGTTTAAAATCCTGCAACGTGTCTTATATATCACGAAGAAATAAAGGTTTTACATAAAATATGGTGTGTAATTTGCATACTGTTTTTAACAAAACCGGATTTGATAAATAATTACTTGGTGTTATTGTTCTCTAATTTTTTTTTATTCTCCAGCATATTGAAATAAGTTCTATGAATGATTTCATATAGAAATCAATCAAAATACAATTAAAATAAGTGTAATTATTTTATATGCGTTCTTATTTAATTTCGTTAGTCTTTCTAATTTAATATATTTCATTACATTAAAACGTAAAGACTTACACCCTGAGGGCGTTTATTCTTGCAAGTATATATTCCTTTAATGGAGATTTTACTCCAAACTAATGTACTATACCAAGCCATTTCAAGACCTAAACAAAACACAGAAAAATATACATTGGTGTAGCTAATAAGCACCTGGAATCAACGAATTTACGCACAGAAGATATCATTCACACATAAAAAAAAACAATATAAACACAGCCCAACACTATCCAAAACATTTGGGAAACCGGAAATTCGAACCCAACCACACCAGGAATAACTTGGAATATAAGGAAAATAACCTGTGGCCAGATTTTGCAAACTTTGCCTTGAAGAGAAATTAGCGATAATAACCTTCCAGGAGAAAAATAAACTACACAAAAATGATCAGAAATCATATCAAAATAAAAGATGAATTTAATTACGAATAATAGCAGTTCATAAAAGAACAAGATCAGTCAGTAATATATCTATGCTTATTCACATTCTTTTGGAGGCGCGTGGCATAACGGTTATGGTCGTAGGAAATGGCTGTTTGCATTTCACATTGCGCTAATACACTAGAGAAAGGTATGAATCAATAGATTCTCCCTCCAGCTATGGGTAAAATGGACTGGGCTCTTTAACCTTGGATACGTAAACAGTCTAAGAGAAAGAAAACCCGGAATTTGAAAAAACTGAGGTCAGTCGTTGATTGGATTTGTGGCATTCCTTGTGCTTCAATTCTTTCCTATCGGCTGAGACAAAAGGTGCTGATGGTTCAACACAAGCCTTCACAAAATACTGTGTAGGTTGTTCATTGGATGAACCCTCATGCGTCGAAATCGACGAGAGAGTCTATTCCATTCACATTGTTACAAACGATGGTACTAATTAAAAAAATAGCGTGCAAGTGATTATATCAGATCATGTATTAAAAAAAGGGTCCAGTTTAACTCTGTCGATAGAGCACCCGTCAAGGAATCGCAAGATTCCAGGTTCGATAACGGTCCTCGCCAACTCAGCTCATGAGTACACAGATTGGGTAATCTTATCTGTGAGTTAAAGTGGAAAGCTGACGGTAGTTGTGACGATCCACCTTGGCAAAAACAATCTCCCTGGTCTAGTGCTAGCGAAAAGGGGATAGACTATTCGCTGTCAGGTTTGATACTGACAATAGGCCACTCCGCTAACTTTTTACATTTTACGTATAAAAAGCATTACATTTCTTTACAGAAATACCCGAAACCTTTGAGACGTTAGGGTTAGGGTAAGGGTTAGACTACTTATAGGTTATGGTTAGTGTTAGACAGTTTGTACGTAAAATGGATTCTAATGATATTATATTTTGCGCGCTATTCTGCATTTATAATCAAACGATGCGAAATATCTAAATAATAAGAGGAGAAAATTAATTCGTATTGGGTTGCTTATATTCGTCAGGAGATTTTTGAAACTGGAATGTTACGTGGGCAGAAGTCAATGTTTTACGGTTACCCAATAAAGAAGTAAAAACAAAATAAAAATAAACATTGGCCGGGTTCGCCAGTTCGTTCCTTTTTCGAAGCATTAATACCGACGATGAAGCGTAGAGCGGCAAAACGGTTGCTGCCCGCTTTTAACCAAGGAAATGGCGCAGGTCAGAAGCCGAAACTGGAAGTTTAAAATGGCGCACGTGACCAGCTCACCACGAGACGTTCTTTCCGTTCCATTATCTCGAGTGTTCTTGGCGTGTATGATTAAATGGTGAATTTCGCCCGCGGAACACGGGGGCCTTTTCCGCCACAGATGAAATGATCTTTAAGTGATCAGAAAAAGCCCATCAAGTCGCCGGGATCGGCAGAGTAAAGAAAGGTCTTTTTATTTGGCGAGTCAGGAGGAAACTCTGGAAATACCGGCATGCGGCGAAAGAGGGAAGAGTTTTGTAAGAGAGATGTAAATCGCAATAGATTAAAAGGTAACATGTCAATAAATCGATAAACACCAATATATATATATATATATATATATATATATATATATATATAGATATGAGAGAGATATGTGTGTGTGTGTATATATAAAGATGTGTATATAAATATATAGAGATGTGTGTGCGTGTCTTTAAAAGAATATATATGTGTGCATATATGTGTTTATATATATATATATATATATATATATATATATATATATATATATATATATATATATGAGAGACAGAGAGAGGTAGATATATGTGTATATATAGAGATGTGTATATAAATATATATGTGTGTGTGCCTTTAAAAGACTATATAGTGTATGCATGTATGTGTGTTTGTATATATATATTATACATATATGTCTATGTATATATACATATATGTGCGAGTCTTTAAAAGAAAGGTAACATGTCCATAAATAGATAAACAGCAATATATATATATATGTGTGTGTGTGTGTGTGTGTGTGTGTGTGTGTGTGTAGATATGTATATGTATACATGTGTGAGGTGAGGTAAAAGGAAATGTGAACAAAGATAATGACGCAAACAAGTCCAAGTAGCAGAGAAATATTTCGTCCATCTTACGCGAAGAACATCTTCAGTCTGGCTTTATTCAAAGCAAAATACGTACATTTGTGTTTATAGAAGAGAAAGTGAGTTAATGGTGGAATTGAAGGGTAGGGAGGTTACGTGTGTGTTTTTGTCTGTCTTTAAAAGAATATACATGTGTATGGTCGTATATATATATATATATATATATATATATGTGTGTGCGTGTGTGTGTCTTTAAAAGAATATATATTATATATATGTATATGTGTGTGTGTGTGTGTGTGTGTGTGTGTGTGTGTGTGTTTAAAATAAAGACAATAACCTTGTATTTAAATGCTGAATACTATAACAAGTGTTTGAAACTAAAACGGGAATCTTATTTATTATGTTTTTAAAAAGTCATTTTCTACTGTGAAATCTGTATCCATACCAGTGTTAGTGTACAGCTGCACTACTTTGACTCTCACGAAGCACTTAGATAAAAGGATAGTTTAGAGCTACACAATGATGCTGCGTGCTGTCTTAAAGAAATCTTGGAAGCAGCACCACACAAGAAAGCATATCTATGGCCACTTGCTCCCTATCATATAAACCATCTGAGTACGACGAACAAGACATAATGAATACTGTTGGAAAAGCCAGAACGAACTCATAAGTGGCATTATATCAACCTTTTAGGGTCATTTAATACCGAATCAATCATTTTGATATCAGGTTGCTTACAATACGTTAGAGCGTAGGATATGGAGAGCTGATTTTCAGGAAGTCATTATCTCCGGCGGTAGCGATAATTTAAAAATTATTACCTTCCATTATGCCCAAAATAAACACCAACAATGGCGCTCCACTATATTGGCCATGTACCATACTAAGTTAAGCTTGGTGAATATTCCCATAGCACAATTAACATCAACTCAGAAGCAGACTTGTTCACGTATGTACACTATCAGTAATAAAATTGACATATCATATTTACATAAGCACAAACATAGAAAGAAGAAACATACACTCAAACGCACACACCACAGCATATGCACAAGTACACACACACACACACACACACACACACACACACACACACACAGATGCATTTACATTGAGTTAGATAACCTGATAAATCACGTGATTATTTGCTAGAAGCAGAAATTAATGTGCTCAAAGTAAAAAAGATGCCCTCAAGAAATGTTCATGAAATAATGCAAAAGGATGAAAATATTGACACACATAAGAGAATTGAATAATCTTGACAACTTAAAGGGAGACAACGTAGGCACATTGCAGAATATAAACAATGATTCGGAGACTAATAGTTCATATCATTACCTACATTTCAATATATGTATATATCAATAGCTATTATAACTAGATAGCTGACTACGTAGCAAAATAGATAGAAATAAAGAAACTCCCTCAGATAGAAAGATATATATATACATATATAATATATAGAGAGAGAGAGAGAGAGAGAGAGAGAGAAACACACTCAGATAATTAAAAAGAAAGGAAAAAATATAGAAAGAAAGAAAGAGCCAAAAGGGATAGATAGATAGATAGATAGATAGATAGATGGAAACACATTCAGACAATTATACATAAAGAAAATAGAAAGAAAGAAAGAAAGAAAGAAAGAGAGAGACGCAAATTGATAGATAGATAGGTAGATATGAACACGGCTTGATAGATTGATAGATAGATAGATAATCTGGTAAAGAAATAACCTCAGGTAGAAAGAAAAGAAACTCATATAGAAAGAGGGAAACTCAGGGAGAAAAAAGGAAGGAAGAAAATACAAACGGTCTCAGATGGAAATAGCCTCAGATAGATAGATAGATAGATAGAAATTTATTAAGTTTCCAAGTGGAAGGTAATCCTACAAAATCCCAAATGAAAAGAAAATGCAGGTTTTAAAATGTCGATTCTAAAAGGCAATTAATTTCCCCAAAGCAGTTCTGATCTTGAACATTTCACACAAGGTAGACAGACGAACCTTTCAGTTCTACGGACAAATGCGTGCGTTACCAGACTTGTTTTTCATTCTGATTAAGTGCGTATTTAATCGTTTTGTCCGTGTAAACATGTCCTTTTTATTGTTGACATATATTAGAATGCATTGATATGAATCAATAATTCCTACACACAAACACACTTATTTAATGAAAATGAAGAAAAAAAAAGTATATATATATATATATATATATATATATATACCAAGCTTGTTAGTAAATCCTCGCGGTGAGAAAAAAACCAGCAAATAGTTTGATTGTAAAAATATACTACCAAACATCAACCGGGAAGAAAAACATTTTTGGAAAAAAGACCAAGATAATCGTACCAACAAAAAATAATCTATTAGTACAATATTTTGGCCAAAAGAAAAAACAATTTATATGCATATATATTCAATATATATATATATATATACATACAAACCCGCCAGGAGACTAAAGCTAATAGTAAAAAGTGCTAAATACCTAAGTAGAGCAAATAATAAAGATAAATCTAATGAGTCAGATGAACCTACAAAAAGTTTCGCTTAATGCTCTTCAGGGCTAAGATGTTAGCCCTGAAGAGCATTAAGCGAAACTTTAGTAGGTTCGTCTGACTCATTAGATTTATCTTTATATATATATATATATATATATATATATATATATATATATATGTATATATAAATACTCATATATAAATATTTATATATATATATATACATAAATATACATTCAAATACACATATATATACACATACATACGTACAAATACACACATTCAAATGTATACATATATACGTACACATACAAACATATAAATACATGCATATATACGTACAAATACACACATAAATACCTACAAATATACATACAAATACACACATATAAATACATACATATATACGTACAAATATACATATATATATACACATACAAATACATATACACACACACATATATGCATACAAATACATACACAGACATATATATATATATATGTATATATATATATATATTATACATGCATATATATATATATAAATACTCATATATAATATATATATATATATACATAAATATACATGCAAATACACATATATATATACATACATACGTACAAATACACATACAAATGCATACATATATACGTACAAATACACACATATAAATACATGCATATATACGTACAAATACACACATATAAATACATACAAATATACATACAAATACACACATATATATACACATAAAATACATATACACACACACATAAATATATGCATACAAATACATACACAGACACACACACATATTATATATATATATATATATATATATATACATATATATACATAGTATATATATATACATAGTATATATATATATATATATATATATATATATATATATATATATATATATATATATATATATATAAGGTTGTCTTTAAAATTGTTCCTGCAGATACAGATTTCTATTTCTGAAGAGTTGAACTTTTGGTCTTTGCAATTTATTTTGAATGAATATTAATATTAATGTGTCCTTTCCTCTAACCCTAAAGTCTGGCTGGCTGTATCTCTGTTAAATGCCAAATGACATCCTCTCAGCTCAGTATGTAAAGGGATGAATAATAAAACATAATCGAAACAATATTTGTTTTAAACCGGCTTTAAGCTGAATTATCATTGGACCAGAAGTGAAAGTGCAACTGTATATGAGAATATATGTGCCATTATTATTTGGATACATTAAACTTTCATACCAGTATCAATTGACAACGTCCATTGCAGGTCATGTGACAGCAAACCAACTCAATCATTTGGGACTCTCCTTAATATTGCTCATTACCGTCAATATAAAGTTCACGATTGTTGTTCATATTTATTTTTTATTTACTTCTTTTTATGTTATTTATTTATTTATTTATTTATTTATTGTAGAGCGAAGTTTTTTTTTAAATATTTAGACATTTTGTTATCAAGGGTTTTGTTGGGTTTTTTTTTTGGCAAAGCCAGATCCTTGTATTTAATTATTTTATTGTCTCTTTTTCAAAATCCTTAGGGAATTTTCGAACGGTACCAACAATGATAGGTACTACCTTCACCTCCATTTTCCACTGTTGTCTCTTCTTCTATTTTTATTTACTCCCTTTGAGTTTTCATATCAGCAGTAGCTGATGGTCTTTCACTGGAGTCTGAGTGACATCAAGTCTCCTCAGGTCTCCAGGACTCTTTTGAGTATTCTGGCAGATTGCAGCAGTGCAGTGTTCTGAATGTTTCAATCCTTCCTCTGATATCCAAATTTTCCAAACCCTTTTCAATCCCTTTTGGGACTGTTCCAAGTGCACCAACTACAATTGGTATCACTTCACTTTCATATTCCATAACTTTTTCCGTTCTCTGGCAAGGTCCAGATATTTGTCCATTTTTATTTCAAAGTCCCAGAAAATGTTATGCGTTTCGTTCTCAAGAACAGATTCTGTTTTATGCATATACCATTTTGTTGTGTGGTCAAAATTTAATTTTTTGCATAATTCCCAGTGGATCACCTTCCCAACCCAGTCGTGTATAGTTTTGTATTCTCGTTGTTCTAGTTTGCTACATTCGCAGAGTATATGGTTTACATTATTATTATTATTATTATTATAAGGTTTTCCCATCTGCCGTAGCTGGTGGTTCACTAGATGTTGAGTGACAACAAGTCTCCACAGGTCTCCATGACTCTTCTAGTATTCTAGCCGATCCTAAGTGTGCTGTAGTTTGGAAGTTCTCGATTCTTCCTCTGATTTCAAATTCACCAAAATTATTTTCCAGATCTTTGGGGACCGTTCCAACGTCACCAATTACAATTGGAACGACCTTCAGCTTTATATTCCACAGGTTCCTCAATTCTCTTTTTCCTGACGATTAATACTAGGTCCGGTCTCCTGGCCAGGTATTATTATTTCACTCCTTGTGAGTTGTTCTCACCACCGTTAGCTGAGGGTCTTTCACAGAGTCTTTGGGACAACAAGTCCCTCCAGGTTTCCAGGATTCTTCGGAGTATTCTAGCCATATTATTATGTGAATTTATTTCACCAGCGTTAGCTGATAGTCTTTCAATAGAGTCTGAGTGACAAGTCTCTTCATGTCTCCCTGGCTTTTCTGGGTTGTCTAGCCGATTGCAGCAATGCAGTTGTCTGGATGGTCTCAATACTTTCTCTGATTTAGAGTTCTCCCAGTCTTTTCCCAAGCTTTTGGGGATTGTTCCAAGTGCACCAACTACAATTGGTATCATTTTGACTCATATTCCACAGTTTTTTTAAATTCGCTGACAACTTCTAGATATTTGTCTATCTTTTCGATTCCTGTCATCTTCACCCTATGATCTGCTGGAACTATAAAATCTGCCAGATGACAAGTTCTCACTTTTTTTAAATCAATACTAGGTCTGGTAGTTGCTGGGATAAGGTGATCTGTTTTTATCTCGAAGTCATTCGACGTTTCCCCAACACGTTGTAGCCCTCTTGGCTGGGATTAAAGAATATGCTTGCACCTCTACAGACTCCTCCCAATGAGACCACCAGTTGGCCGTGGTTAGCGATTTATGATGCTTAGGGATGGAACCCTGGTGGCTGAGCAGTCCCTGACATGCAACTCTCCAATTTTGGCCCTTACTTAGGCTAGACGTATGGTCGGAGAGGCTCCCACTGATTAATCGACTGCTCGGGTCAGACCCTAGCACCTATAGGATTGTCCCAACCCTATTACCCTTACAGCTAACCCTCAACCCTAATTATCATATATATGCTAGGATGAGGGTCTTAGTGTTCTTGGTATGACGTTAAATTATATATAATGTGTGATAGGGGTAAATAGCTGTACAATTGCTTTTTTTAGTGCTGCTTCCAGGATTTGTTCAAAGACAGCAACTATCATCCTTATTTAGTTCCCATCAAGCTTTTTCCCTGTTTCGTTAGAGTCCAAGTATATAGACTCCTAGAATATCTATCTAAATGCATTAGCTAAATATGGCCTCTTAGCAATCAGTGTATCAGTGCAACTTGTTTACCGTGTTCTATGTGCAGCAAGATTTGTAAATGGCTTCTAAGTCCATATGTCAAAAGAGATAACGACAAAGTAAAACTCGGCTCAAAAATGCAATTCCTATTTGTAGTTTCCAAGTTCGCCTCATAAATATATGCATATGAATTTGGAAACGAGCAGATTTTTTCCTGTTCAATATATATATATATATATATATATATATATATATATATATATATATATATATATATATATATATTGAGTAGCTAAAATAAATCATACAATAATTTCGACTTTGCTTTTTTTCTGTAAATCTTTTCTGCTTTGATCATTTTCATTATTCATTCTTCGTTTAGGCATTATTTACTCCGCCCCCTTTTCTCTCTCACAATATCCCCACCCTTTCAGCTGAGGCTATAAAATACACCAACTGCAGCTCTGCAGAGGGGTAAAATCCCCACATGGAGCCAACTGTTTTCTGTGGGTGGCGACCCATGATAGTTAAAAATGGGATCCTAGTGGCTGTGCCGTCCATGACATGCAACAGTCCAATTTGGCCCTTGCTAGGGCTAGACGGGCGGTCGGAGAGGCTCCCGTCAATCAATCGGCTGGTCATGTCAAGCCTTAGCACCTATAGGATTGCCCTTTCCCGCAGAACCACAGACCCACAACCCTTTTAATCATATATGTGCTAGAAGGTGCTGGCTGAGGGTCTTAGTGTCCTGGGTCTGGCGTTAAACTGCATCTAATGGTGAAGTTACAGTTCTGAAAATCTAGGTAATGTGGAGTATCCCTTCAATGCCATTACTCCCAGTTCCACCCAGACCTATGGTCCAATTGAAAAAAATGTGTTTAGAATAAGTTTTTTTAAATGTTCAATACTCATGACTAAAACATTATCTTTGGCATGAAATAACCCAACAATGCCATTAAATCGAACCAACCTAAACCTCACAATATCTATCGGAGCTATTTTCTTTTTTTATGTCTATTCACTTCTACTCATCCTGACGACAGTGCTTTAAATACATTGCAAAGGTTGTATGACCCCCAACAACAACAACAACAAAAAGTGATAACTAAATGCAAGTGAGGCTGAAGCTCCATTTCTGGTATTTTGGAGGGTGCGATTTTTATGTGACACGAGGTCAATATTTAAATGGAGGTTTAACAAGTTTGAATTAAGATTTGTTTGTGAAACAAGCCTCTGAAATTAGTTGACTAGTTCACATACCTGAGTAGCAATATCTCATCTACTGAAAGCACTTAACAAATGCATAGGTAAAGCATTAACTGTTATTGACAGGTTAACGACCCTATGGACATTTATATCTCTGATAAGATAAAACAAGAATTCTTTCAACTAGTAACCGTGTCAGAACTACTGTATGGTTTCATCACTTTGAGTTTAATAAAATGCCTGGATAAAAAGGCAGAATGCTGTGAAAACCAGAATGCTGTGAAAACCAGAATGCTGTGAGCTGTTTTGAACAAATCCTAGAAACATCACTCTACAAAAAAGGCAACTCAACGGGTACTTACCTCTCATTTCATAAACATCAGAGTAAGATAAACAAGACATGCTGGAGAAGAAAGCTAGGCTCATAAGGGACGTTTGCCTATGGACTACAGCACATGGACACACTAGACCAGTTGCCGTACATAGGAAAGGAAACCCAGTCTGATCTACTATTTACTCATAGCTGGAAGGAGAATAGTTGGATTCATACCATTCCCAAGCGTATTAGCACTATGCGAAATTCAACGGGTATCTCCAATTAGATCACGGACACCATGTAAATTATAAGCAGCAGTAGGTAAAAATAGTTAAAACCATATGGGTTTAAAAATTAACTGAATCTTTATTTGTTTCAGGATTATTATCATCATTATTATTAATAGCTACTTGAATCCGTTTAACTAATGGATATTTTTAAAACAAAGACTCAGTAATAACTATTCCACGTTTACATGTCGTAAAACCAAACCAAACCTCACCTTTTCGGCATGGCGTAGAATACACTGACATCATCCTCTGTAAAAGGGTGAAACTCCAACAACAAAAATGGTACTGGGTATGGTGTGTCCACCTTTGAACAGCAAGGATCGTACCTCATGTGGTTCCAGCTATTTACCATCTATATATTAATACGCTTGTTGTCATCTTTCAACACCACCAGGTTAAAAATGAGACCATCCAAATCGTCCAAGAGGAAATGCAAAAATTGTAAATTCTGAGTATCTAGTGTTGCTTATCCGCAGAATTCTTTATGATTGCCGTCACCTCAGCTAAATACTAGACCATTTCGTTTTTCATTATAAAGAAAAAAGTGGAAAAAAGGAAATAGTACATGGAAAAATATTATTAGAATAAAGAAAGAAAGAATGAAAGTGAGGTAAAGAGAGAGAGGGAGAGAGAGGGTGAGAGAGTAAGGTGATAGCTTTAATCTGTTTCAATCAAACATAATGAAAAGGAAGGAAAGAAAATGTGTGAGAGAGAGTTAAATCAAGAGTATTATACATTTTTACATATTGTACTTGGTAATAGCTCTTAAGTAAACATATAAGACGTTTTAATAATTAGATTATTATACTGTGGTATATCCACGGGTCCTGCTAGTTACAATTAATTATATAAGTTTATAAATCTAAATACAACAATCAAACCTATGTCTTGATTGATCGGATGATTTTAACGACATGCCGACCTATCTAGGGTTATGTTATTCCAAGTGTTTTGGATAGCGTTCAGGTTGACATTCTTTGTGTAGTCATTAGGTTTTTTTTTACACAATTTTCAAACGGATATATTTGACCCATAGATGGGATCATAGCCGGTACTACTGGTCCTGAGCAATTCATGACTTACAACACTCCATTTTGGCTCTTTCTTGGGTTAGACCCCCTGTTCAATTGGCTGGTCTCGTCAAACTCGACCACTTACATGATAGTTTCGACCATGTTGTTCTTACAGAAAATCCCCAATACTTTTTATGGTATGTGTGCTAAACAATAGTTGCTGAGAGTCTTCGTGTCATGGGTGTGACGTTAAACTGCATCTAGTGGTGAGGTTCTTATTCTGGGGGCCTGGAGAATGTGGATTACCCCTTTATTGCCAGTGAATAAAACAAATTCTTCTTCGGCATAAACTAGTATACCCAAAATGTGACTAATCTGCGTTTTTGATAAGATGACTTTAGCCCCCCCCCCTATAGAAAATAATTTACCAAATCGGGGAATTATCAGATTTTAATGAAATTTTCAGTGTTTAATTATCAAAGAATGATCTTTATAATGCATTATTTATTTTATTTCAAAACTTTCTCATTTTTTATCAGGTCCCTTAATTTTGACCCCCCCCCTTATGTTTGGGGCATAGCATTTTTTTTAAGTTGGTCTTATAGTTTTCTAATTACAATATAAATAAAGAGATAAAAGACCGAAGTTATGAATAGAAACAAAACAAAAGATTTACGGTGGCTTTTCTATGAGAAAATAAGTACTGAAAATCTAAAAATAAAATGTAAAAAAATAATAGATAATTAATTATTTGGAGATTTCTTTTTTACTCATTTCGATAATTATTTAATTGGCTATTATCTTATAAAAGAAGAAATTATACATCGATATTTTTTCTGCTTAAAAATGGGGTTATATTTTCAATCGAGTTTTTCTTCAAAAAGTATACTTTGATGTAATAAAATAAGGTTTGCATTAAATAGATATTTATTTTTAGAATCTAAAAATATAACATTTTAAACTTAACATCAGTCTTTTCATATTTTAAATGAATTTTATATATTAATTTTCATAGCAAAAATACTAAATTAAAGTTTTGAAATAAAATAACTGATGCATTATAAGATTCATTAATTGATAAATCAATACTGAAAATTTCATTAAAATCGATTTTTTTGGGTATACCTAGCATAAACTAACCAAACAAGATTTGAGATGTCGTAAAATCCAACCAACCCATTTAAATAATAAACATAGCCAATCTATTATTATCTGAGAACAATGACAACAAACGGTTGTCTCCATCCTCCAAAACGCTCTAAAACTTCATCGGGAACAGTATAGTGTCATGGCGAGGATGCGTTTTGTCTTGGCTGTGAAACGTTGTCTTCAGTAAGGGAAGCAGTTAATATATTCTATGTCCCATCGACTCGTATATGGGTGTTGTGGTGAGATTAAAATATAAGTGTATATGAGAATAGAGATTTATTTATATGCCCATTGTCTCACAATTGGGAATCATGAACATATGCCGCTGAGAAGATAACAAGAAAATATTCAGATTTATTTTTATTGCATGTATTCATTCTAATGTTCCTTACATATTTGCGGTAATAAATATTCACTATACTAAGATACATATGATTGCATTCAGATAGTCATGACAGACTATATTATATATATGTATATATATGTGTGTATATGAACTATAATATACATATGTGTGTATATTATATGTAGTATAAATATAAATGTATATATAAACTATATATACATATGTTTGTATATATATATATATATATATATATATATATGAACTAAAATATATATATATATATATATATATATATATATATATACATATAAATATAAATGTATATATGAACTATAATATACTTATGTGTGCATATAATAAGTACAAATATATATAAAAATATAAGTATATATATAAATATATATATGAATTATAATATAGACATATGTATATAATACGTACATATGTATACATATAAATATAAGTATAAATATAAATGTATATAGGAATTATAATATACACATGTGTATATAATACGTATATATATATACATATATATAATATAATGTATATATATATATATATATAATATAAGTATATATATAAATGTATATATGAATTATAATATACACATAAATATATACATAAACACACACACACACATATATATATTATATATATATATATATATTATAGTGTGTTATATTCATAGGCAAATAGCCCTCAATAGCATTGATAAATCATTTATATCTAAATTAGGGTAGTGTGGACATGAAGTTAGCAGCGCTTAGTCTCTCATCTATGCGATTTTCAAACCAAGTGACTGTGTTTTTATTTCTCCCTTATACATTGATGTCTAGTGCTTTCTAGGGATGGAGAGGATTATATTAATATTCGTGAGGGAATAATTGTTCATTTTTAAGGTCCTGATTGGAGAGGGAGAGAATTTCCGTTTTATGATTTTGTTTAATCCTGGTCGTTCTGTTTTTAATTTTTGAAATTTTTAGGGGGCTATCTCCTGTTAACCGTTTCACTTTGTTTTTTTTTCATTTTTTTCTTATATCTGATTGTTGTTTACTATTTACCTTTGTTTCTTTGCTTTTATACGTATTTATTTTTAAGAATTTTAGTTATTATTGTTGTATTTGATTTTTGTTGCTTTGTTAATTTATTTTTATTTTTATTATTTTTATTTCTAAATATTTACTTTTTACAATTTTATTCAATCTTGTTATATACAAAGTTTTGGGAATTTGTTTAGTCATTGCAGTCGTTAGTCGTAAGTATTTATTTTCATGCCTATATTTTTATATTATTTCTGATCGTTTGTTGCGTACTTTACTTTGTGGAAGTTTATTATCACTAATTTTTCTTCTCGGCAAAGTTTGCTATGTCTGGCAAAGTTGTTATATGCTGGTGGTATTTTCCTTATTTACCAGGTTATGTCTTATGCGTTTTGGTTTGAATTTTCTGATTTCCCAAATGTTTTGGGATAATGTTAGGCTGTTTTTTTATTTGTAAATGATGTCTTCTGCGCGTAACTTATTTGTTTCCAGGTGCCTTTAGCTACACCAATGTATATTTTTCTGAGTTTTGTTTAGATTTTACAATGGCTTGTTATAGTACGTTAGTTTGGAGTCAAATTTTATTTAAAGGACATTATATGTACTAGCAAGAATATGTGCAGCTCTGCGTGTAAGTATTTAAGTCTTAATGTAGTGAAACATACTATTTTAGAAATACGAACAAATTAAATAAGAACGCATATAAAAAGATTACATTTTTTAAAATTTCATTTTAATATACTTCTATATAAAGTCATACTTAGAATTGATTGTAATACGTTAGAGAATAAAACAATATTATTAAAGATCAATACCACCAAGTAATTATTTATTTAACCCGCTTTTGTTAAAAGCAGTATGCAAATTAACCACATCATATATTATGTAAACCTTTATTTCTTAGTGATATATAAGATACATTGCAGGATTTTAAACGCACTAATAACATGGGCTGTTTTGGATCAAATCTAACTCATATTTTCATTGAGATATCATTAATAAATAAATTTATTCTAAGTACAAATGATTTTGACTAGAAATTACATCCACATTAACTTACGCAATTCCTGAAGGTATTTTGACGTAAGCAGTGACATAGGTTTGATTACAGACCGACAGAAATAAATCTCCATTATATATATATATATATATATATATATATATATATATATATATATATATATATATATTACATCTAAACTAGGAATAGACCCCATCTTAAAGGGGAAATAATAAAGAAATGCAATAAATATAAGACAGATTTTGCCGACTTTGCATGGAGGAAAAACTCACCATACCTAATTACAAAATAGAAAAATAAAAAAAACAACAAAAAACAAACGAACTATTAAACCACAAAACAGAAACTCTAAACGCATGTAGACATAAAAAAGCACGGCTCCTCAGCCAATAGAAATAAAAATAAAAATGATGATATCAAAATGTTTACAAATTTTAAATTTTTAATTTTATGCCCAATATACCCAATCCCATAATAAAACACTTATTCAGAATTATCCTAAAGAACCATTCGGGTGAAACTTAGGTAGATAGTGTCCTACTTATGTAAGTCCTTAAATATATATATATATATATATATATATATATATATATATATATATATATATATATATATATTAGGCGTTATTAGATACTACGGAATACATTTTGTTCATGATTTTTAGATTAATTTTTTCCAGTTTCCTGGCTATTTTTCTAATGTTGTTACAGGATTTTACCATACTTTCGACCCGAGCGCTTTCGACCGTTTCCTCAGTCGTTATCAGGGATTAAATGTTTTAGTGTCAGTTTTTTTTTCTTCTTTTATCTATTTTGTTTTTAAATTTGGAGAGTCCATCATTTTTTATAAGGTTGCTATGATTAGTGTATTAGTTATTAAAGATATTTAGTATATAATAACCTACGTTGAATGCTATTTTATTAATGTTAGGTTTTTCATTTTTATGCATATCGTCTCAAGAATTTGTAGGCGTTTCTTATTGTTATTTTTATAGATAATTTTTATATTTACAGTGAGGATTTTTTAATGTCGAAGGAAGAGAATCTGTCTGAATGTTTTGTAATTAAATGTTGTTTTATGGCACTAGTATCGGATAGATGGTATATAAAGCGACTGGAGAGTTTTGCAGGGGTATGTCCAATGTAGGTTTTAGTATTTGATCTGTTTTCTGAGAAGCACTCTCGAAATGGGCAAGTAAATTTATACACTACATTGATTTGATTTAGGGAGTTTGAGTTATTTTTGACGAGGAGGTTTGAGGTTGTAAATTTGGTGTAGTAGAAAAGCTGCCAAACTACACAACATTTGATATATATATATATATATATATATATATATATATATATATATCATCATCATCATCATCATCATGTCGCACTGTCAGCGCGGATATCCATTTCAATCTCTCTCCATCCGTCCCTATCGCTCATCACTCTCGGGAGGTCCTCTATGCAACATCCTGTACCCGCACAGAGCTGATCAATGTACGTCTTTGCTGGTCGGCTCACACTGGCGTGTCCATGTGCTGGCTTCCACAGGAGTACGTCGCTTATGAGTTCGTCCTTGCTTCTCCAGCAGTGTCCCGCGTGTCTTGTCCTGGGTGATATGTGGCAGGTGACCGTACAGATATATATATATATATATATATATATATATATATATATATATATATATATATATATATAGCACTGAAATCACTGGCAAACTTTTTTCCTTTATAAGATATTCATTTCAATGTATGAATTTACAACCATATATATATATATATATATATATAGTGTGTGTGTGTGTGTGTGTGTGTGTGTGTGTGTGTAAAGATGCATGTTCATATCTGTTGTATATTCTACCTAGACTAGGTGTGGAGTGATATAATAAGAAAAAATCGAGTTGTACAGACTTATAAATGGCAAAACCTACTCCAGAAAAGAGACACACATTCTGTCACTTAGAATCCGTGTGGTGATGGAGCTTGTAGAAATAAATGTATACGAAAAATCACTACGTATATTTGATACTTTTCTTAAGAAATTTTACTTCCTAACAAAAGCTGGCATCACCGGTCTGTATTGTCGAAGTCTTATTTGTTTGCATGAAAATTGGGGAAAAATAGCCAAATGTAAAAATAAGATCAGAAGTCAGCTCTGTCTGTTGGTCTTTAGAAGACACATACTGCATCTCTGCATAGGGTTAAGACCCCATCCCCAATGGGTCACCTGTTGGCCGTGGGTAGTGACCACCATACTTAAGGATGGAAGCTCTTAGCTGAGCAGTCCATGACATGAAACACCTCATTTTGGCCTTTACTTATCCTGGACGGGCGGTCGGAATCGCCCACTCTGATTAATCGGTTGGTCATGTCAAGCCCTAACACTTATATGATTGTCCTGATCCTATTGCCCTTATGCCAAATACCAACCCTTTTTATCATGTATATGTTAGAATGTGTTGGCTGAGGGTCTTCAAGTCCTGGGTGTGACGTTAAACCCTATCTATGAAATTCCAATTCTGGAATTCTGGGAAATGTGGAGTACTCATTCATCACTATTACTCCCAGGTCCACTCGGACCCGGAGTGGTAGTACCTGTGTTACATAATTCATGAGTAGCCTGTGAATTATATAATTAGTGCAGATATATTTGAATTGAATCGTTGAAGCTTCAAAATCGAAGGGGTTGAATGGAAAATTACCATAACCGTTATGATTGGCAGGTGATAATACCTCCCGAATACCGCCAATAGAACTCGTGAGATAGAAACCAGTTTTTAGTTAGTTGCAGCCAACCAGTCAGTGAGTGCAGACGTTTAAGGATCACCGCTCTCAAAATGCCGAGTATCATCCGCGCCATTTCGAGAAATCCTTTCGGCTGGGGTTGTTTTAAATAAAAACTAATAAAAAAGTTTTGCGTATTAATTAAAACAAGAAATGAACAGAAAAATAGAAGAGCTCAACGACTGACGAAGTAGACAAGAGCAAAGATGAAGAACCAATCCATCATCTCTCTCTCTCTCTCTCTCTCTCTCTCTCTCTCTCTCTCTCTCTCTCTCTCTCTCTCTCTCTCTCTCTCTCTCTTTTCCCGATGAGTATATAGTACCTGTTATGATCCGAAAACATGTTTAAAATCCTCTAATAACCATCAGGAATTAACAAATCAAGATGTATTAGGCATAAATTGATCCTACAAGTGTCGATATGCCATACAATCGAACCAA
>CM042152.1:54972069-55009569 GCA_023376005.1 Doryteuthis pealeii
ACACACACACACACACACACGAAGAATTCAGAGTAATAAGACATTATCAAACAAGCATACACACAATCACAAACTACAACAAAATGAGCAGATTCTAGGAACAGTCAACATCTCTCATTCAGAGCTCGATGTTTTCAGAATTCTTCTGTCGAATAGATTTTTTTTCATCATGAAATATCATGGAAATAAATAACAGGTAAATAAACAACATCATTCGTATTTATTTACACTTGTATTATGATAGCCTTCAAAACCAACCGGCAAACCAATATACACACAATGCTTCAAGAAAATTATTAAAACTCTTATATGTATATAGTAATTTACTAAAGTTAGCTTAGATGTGACACAAGGCCAGGACTATGGGGCAACCGGTGAGAATTGATCTCCCTATCAATGGTCTCCGAATTTAGGTCTCTAAGAATTTCAAACCAAAAGTATCGATGTATCTTTTAACAAACCAAATAATCTCATTTTCGCATTCACGTGTCGTTGAATATGTTTAGAGGAACCGATTTGTTTTTTTTTAATACTGTGCGATGCATATATATTTGTATATATATATATAAAGTAAAACCGTCAGGGTGGCCTATTGTCAGTATCAGCCAGACAGTGAGGGAGTCTATCCCATTTTCACTAGCGCTAAACCAATGAGATCGCTTTTGGCATCTGAGGTGGAGCGCCACACCTACCATCAGCTCCTCACTTTATCGCACAGATCTCTGTGTTACTCATATCCCGAGTTGGCAAGGGCCGATTTCGAACCCTGAACTTTAGGGTTCCTTGTCAAACGTTATACTGACTGAGCTAAACCGATATATATGTATATATTCACTAATAAGAGCACACGCACATATAGGCATGCTAATGCATATAATAATGAATGTGTGGGGAAAAATTTTCCACCATTCTCTAAGAATTTCAAACCGAAAATATCGATGTATCTTTTAACAAACCAAATAATCTCATTTTCGCATTCACGTGTCGTTGAATATGTTTAGAGGAACCGATTTGTTTTTTAAAATACTCCATTTATTATTCTTTGATGTTCTTTGTTATTTAGATAAATAAATTATGTTGCTTTTATCGTCTAAAAACTGGCTTGTGATTTTGCCAGTTTTGTCAACTGCATCAAGTGAAGCGACCAATTGGAGCCATTCACCAAAGACGAGAGGAATGGGCCACAAGTGGTTTAGATTTGAACTAATCACACACACGAATCTCTATGTATCGCGGCGGCTGTGAAGGCAAATCTAATTAAACGGGGAAATAATTTTATCATCATTTTCATCTGATTGAGGCTTTCTTCTTTCTTTTTTTTCTTCTTTCTATTTGTCGCGATTATTTTTATTCAAATTAATTTCATTTTCTCCCCACTACCCCCCCCCAACCTCCATCATCTTTTTTTGACGTTGTTTTGTCATTGCCGGACATTTTTAATCAAAATTGGCCAACTGCAAAAAGAATGGACGAATTAATTTCCTGTCTAAAATCAAATGATATATTTTATGATTTGTTTCCGTTTTTATTGTTTGTTAACCTTTTTTTTTCTATGGATGCACCGATTGAAAGTTAATTATCCGATTACATTCGATTTTACATACACTAAGATTTACAGGTTTGGACTAAAAATTGCAGAGAAATTTAAAAAAAGAGAAAATAATCAATAAAAATAATGAATAGCAGAAAATAGGTAGCCAGATAAGTGAACAAAAGGAGAGGGAATAAGATAGTATTTATTTACCAACGGTGATAGATATCTGTGTTCAAGCCCAGGTAAAAACTATTGTTTGGTCGGTGTTTAATGGCATATAAACCTTATTATATAAATATATATATAAATTTGATTCCAAATTATATAAATAGTATATAAATTTGATACCAAATCTTGCTTCATATATGTATATATATATATATGTATGTATGTGTGTGTGTCATTATTATTATTATTATTATTATTATTATTATTATTATTATTATTATTATTTATTCCTTTTGAGTTTTCACATCAGCATTAGCTGATGGTCTTTTACTGGAGTCTGAGTGACAACAAGTCCCCTCAGGTCTCCAGGACTCTTCTGAGTATTCTGGCAGATTGCAGCAGTGCAGTGTTCTGAATGGTTTCAAGTCTTCCTCTGATTTCCAAACTTTCCAAACCCTTTTCCAATCCTTTTGGGACCGTTCCCAGTGCACCAACTACAATGGTATCACTTTCACTTTCATATTCCATAACTTTTTCAGTTCTCTGGCAAGGTCCAGATATTTTCTATTTTTAATTTTCCTTTAACTTCACCCTGTGATCTGCTGGCACTGCAAAATCCACCACTCCTTGTGATTCTTTCATATCAGCGTTACCTGATGGTCTTTCATTGAAATCTGAGTGACAACAAGTATCCTCAGGTCTCCAGGACACTTCTAAGTATTCTAGCCGATTTCAACCATGCTGTTGTCTGGATGGTCTCAGTTCTTCATCTGGTTTCCAGTTGCTCAAGTCTGTTTGTAAGCTTTGGAGGACCGTTCCAAGTGAACCAACTACAATTGGTATCACTTTCACCCTCACATTCCACAGATTTTTAAATTCTCAAACAAAGTCCATGTATTTGTATCTTTTCTATTTCTTTCATCTTCAGACTTGTTATATACTGGAACTGCAAAATCTGCCAGCTGACAAGTTCTCTTTTATTTGTTAATCAATACTAGGGCCGGTCTTCTGGATGGGATAAGGAGATGGGTCTTTATCTCAAAGTCCCATAGAATGTTAGGGGTTTCATTTTCAAGAACAGATTCTGGTTCAAGCATATATCATTTTGTTGCATAGTAAAAAAAATTAGTTTTTTGCACAATTCCGATTGGATCATCTTTCCAACCCAATCATGTCTAGCCTTGTATTCTTGTTGAGCTAGTTTGTCGCATTAGTTTAATATACGGTTTATTGTCTCATTACATTTGCTGTTGGGATGTGTGTTATAATTCTTTTATATACATGTGTATGTGTGTGATTTGTTTAACTTCATATGTATTAATACATCGGTAGCAATAATCTTCATTGATTTTATATGTATTAATGACACTTAGAAATAATTTTCAATAACTTTATGTGTTAATGTGTTGACCCTTAGCCGCAGCCTATTAGAAACTTAAATTAGCAAGATAAAAAAATGGGTGGGTGCTTGTTTTCTATGAGAGCAATTTGAAGAATACGATTGGGACGTCAATCAATAGGTACCAGGGTTTTATATGACCAGCCGATTGATCCAGCTGGGTCTTTCCGACCGCAAGTCTAGTCTACGTAAAACCCCTAATGGAGTGTTCCAGTAAAAGCCAAAATTGGATATAATGATTTCCATTTAGCCAGACAATGCCCCAATGAGATATAGACGCAATAAAATTGATTTTCTAAATATGCAATGTATCTCCTAATGATAAAGGGGTCAGAAAGCTAATCTAGCAGTCGATGTAAATCTCCCGAGACAAATTTATCCCGAGGTTTTTTTTTTTAATGACTGCTGGGATATGTATGTCCTGAAGAGATCTTTTAAAAGTCTAATGGAAAATCAGCTAAATGAGATTTTTAGGCTTTTGTAAGCACAAGATATGACATCATCATGGTATGAAAATTACACAGAAATTATTTCATATGAATTAATGATAAGGAATGGTGTGAGCAAAAGGGTGTAATAATCCCGTGCTTTAATCACCACAGCACACACTATATATAATCATGGGATCCCATTACATTTATACATATAT
The DNA here is from genome assembly GCA_023376005.1 of Doryteuthis pealeii. Taxonomy (NCBI): domain Eukaryota; kingdom Metazoa; phylum Mollusca; class Cephalopoda; order Myopsida; family Loliginidae; genus Doryteuthis; species Doryteuthis pealeii. The sequence goes on from CM042152.1 coordinate 54,975,820, forward strand.
GTGTACATATATAATATATATATATATATATATATATATATATATATATATATGGGGGGGTAATGGGACACATATAATTGACGAAATGATTACCTCACACACATATGAATTTGTAAATGCGTATATATACATGTATATATCTAAAGATGTATATATACATATATGTATATATGCATATTATATATGTGAATATGTGCAGGTTTATTCACGTATGCACACACCACACATACACACACACACACACACACACACGTACACACACACATACACACACAGATGTAGGTTAATAATAAAGCAGACAGGCCTCTTTAATTTAGTATGGCAACTGGTATAGAAGAAGGAAAACTCTGAATTCAACCCTTTTAGACTCTTATATTGCATCATGCTGATAGCTGGTTGAAATGAGTACATGAAGATTTAAGAAGGACTTTCAAAGTTAAGTATATCTGTTATAATAAGATATCATTATTTAAATAAGTAATCTTACATAAAAGTATATTATTTTTTCTTGATATTTCGTTAATAATTAATTTCTGTATTCAAGCTATGGTTAAAAAAATAAAAATAGAAATAAAATCATAAAAGGTACTGTATCAGCCCTATCCTTTATCTTACCCTTTTAAAGACCAAGTTAACAGAAGCTATAATTTTAATTTTGTTAAAAGTTACAGTTTATTCTAACCTTTTTTAAATCCAACATGCACATACACAAACACATATGGGCAAGTCACAAACAAATATAAGACACACACCCAAACACGCTCGCACACAGCAAAAAAGTAAAGGTAAAAAAAGATCAGCTGTGTCTGAAGAACACAAACAAAAAAAAACTCTTATAGACCAAGTTAACAGAAGCTAACAAATGAACGTAATCAAAAAATCAGCAGTGCCTGGAGAACAAACACAAATAAAGAAACAAACTACTAGGCGCTGTCTAATAATAAAACAAAAAACAGGGTGGGCTAAACCAGGAATGATACTATGATATTGTTGGACACACACATATATATACACACAGACTTACGCATATACACCTGCAAAGAATTTGGAAGATATCACCAGTCATATGACAGAATGGACAGATCCTAGCAACAAGCTAATAGCTTCAGACTTTTAAAAATCTTTTGACGAAGGGATCCTTATTTCGAAATATTAAAAATATATCAAAGGTAAACAAACAACATCATAGTTTCCTCATTTTTCTTTGCACTTGCATTGTGATAGCCTTCAAAAGCAACCACCAAAACAATATAAATAAAATGCTTCAAGCAAATTATAAAACATATATATATATGTACATTCAGGGATTGACATTTTCTCGATTTGTTTAGCCTTACATTTGAACATATATTGCCGCCCTAAATTCATTAATCATTAACTAATTAATTTTCAAATTAGGTATGATTTCAATTAAGCACATATCGCGCCAAAATTGTCGGCTTAAAGCCATATAAAAATAAATACATTTGTTGTTTACTTAACCTCATTTATATATATATATATATATATATATATATATATATATATATATATATATATATATATATGATGTGTGTTGTGGGGTATAGATCCTACTTAAGTGCGTCATAAGTGGTGCATGGTAAAAACAAATTATAAATATATGGCTTGCATGTATATATATATATATATATATGTATGAAGTATATGAATGTGTGTGTGTGTGTGTGTGGTGTGTGTGTTGTGTGTTGTGTGTGTGTGTTTACATCACTAAATAACATCTGCAAAGGCCACTTGCCGTCTATTACGCAAACCATTTGGATTTGAATAACACGACAGGTTGAAAAATGCTGGAAGAGCAGAACGAGCTTTATATCCTATAGCACTTGCACATGGACACACAAGTGCGGGTTGAAACAGCAAAAACTTACATTTATCTACTCAGTACGAACACTGGATTCATTGCAGAGGACTACAGGAGCAATACCGGATACGGATGTATGGGTGGAAGAAGAGTCATGGAGATCCGAAGAGTGGGACTGATTATATATATATGAATTCAGGGATATAATAATATATGTACATGGGGTTGTAGAGGAAAGAGAGCTTCAGGGTGGTCTCACCTGGTTTCAATCTAATGATTTCGATCTGCTCTAACCAACGCCTAACTATGTGGGATGTAGGGGTCTTAAATTGAGATTTAATATTTATTTTCCGGATTGGAATAAACGGTTTGAATTTCGGGCTAGGTGTTGAGTTCATATGGGGGTGGGTTTCTGTTTCGTCGGTCAATTTTTTGGTGTGGAGTTAGTTTCTCAGGTTCTGTTCTAGTTGGTGGTGCTGTAGGAGGTGTGGGTGGCATTGAGGGTGGTTTATTATCTAATTCTATTATTGTTGAGATAACATACTAGTAAAAAACAGTAAATTCAATTCTAATTATATTTAGGGGTTGAATATTACTAATTTAATAGTTTTCACTGTTTCTTTTTCAGTATTATTGGCTATGTCAAATTATTAATAACTTTAAATAATTCCTTGATTTTTTGTCAAATTTAATTTGTAATTCTGATAATATTTTTAATGAACGACAAACCTATTGTTACAATTGCAGATTGATTCAATTCTATTATTTCAAAAGATCTTTCTTCTCTGGAATCTAATTATTGTCATTTTTCGGGTAGACCCGTAGGATCAATAAGCATGGAATAATTTAGAGATCCTGCATACATTTGATTTTCGTAAGATATTCCATTCAATAATTAGTGTTATGTTCTTATCGTTTAAGTCCCAAATATACCTAGATAGAATTGTCGCATTTCTAAGCTTAAAGCGGCAATTGGATACTATATATATATCTCGGCATCAATGACGACCATTAACTAAACCAAGCTTAGCGTTGTGACTGAGTAGATCAATAAACAACAGTAAATCTGGAAAAGTTTAACAAATAGGTTTATTACTTGTTTACGACTCTAACCATTACACTACGCGCCTCCCATATTGGTATGTTGTAGAGCAACAAGAATTAATCCACAAAAACCTCCCCGGCATACAATGACCAAGAGTTGACATGCCTAAATCAACCTGCCAGCCTGCAAGCCTTTCTATGCACAACTCCTCTCCCTGTTTAAAAAACTGATTGATGATTTTGGAAAAACAACTTCGTTTTTTGGCAAAATAAATCCGGCTTTCTGGTAAAATCACGAGAAGAAAAAAGAAAATAAGTAAATGAAAGAAGTTTGGATTCTACGCGTGTCCGGCAGTGATCTTTCATGACCCCTGAACCAGATTTAAAAAATAAAAAGGGAAGTCCCAGGTTTTCTGTGGGGAGCGGAAGTGGATGTCTTCCTTCCCCTACGTCCGGGACCACACATGGAAGTAAAAAAAGGTACAAGGGGATATAATAAATAGAACCAAATGCGCAGTTCTTCAGACAACAGTAATCAATACTCTGTTAACAAGACCAGATACTACCGAAAAAATACCTTCCAGTAGTCTGGATCATTTATGAGTTTTGTTCGACGAGTCCAATTTTCTTGTAGGGGAAATATCATCCCTTACAACACTTATCAAATGACTGAAAAGATGATTTATTTAAATTGGTGCAGGCTCATTTTTCGGATGATTTGATAACAGAAAACTGATGCAAAAATAAGCCACGGAGTTTCCGAACATCACTCAAAGTTTAATTTATAGTTTTTTTTTTTCCTTCTTATGGACTGGATGCGCTTCAAATGCTAGTATAATTCTGCATGTCTATGCGAGTCTTATAAGAGAAAAAGGAAATTGACTATGTTATAAAGAAACACTAGCAGTACCTGTGGATATATTCCAGTCGGATAATTCAATTATTACAACGTTTGATATGATTACTTAATAGCTATTGCCAAATAGTTCAATATGTAAAAAGAATTATTATTTTGATTTAACTTTCTCTCTCACTTTGTTTTTCTTTATTTCCTTCTTTTCATTATGTTCGATTGAAATAGGTAAGAGTTATCGCTTCTGTGCCCTCATTTCCTCCATCTATCTTCCCTCCTCTCTTTCATTCTTTCTTTCTTATATTTTTCTATATAGAATGTCCCTTTTCTTCCTTTCTTCCTTTATAATAAAAACGGAATGGTCTATTATTTAGCTGAGGTGATGACACTCATAATGAATAAAAATAGGCGGATAAGCAACAGCAGATAATCAATAATTTACATTTTTGGATTTCATCTTCGACGATTTTGACGGTCTTATATTTAACCAGAGAGTGTTGCAAGATGATAACGGTCGTACAAATAAGGAACACGAGTATTAATATATAGACGAGCAAGACGAATGCATATACTACAGTATGATGATAATTTAGTTATTACAGCGTTGGAGATGTTTACTTAAGAGCTATTACAAAACACTACAATATGTAAAAAGTACAATCACCTTGATTTAAAACTCCCTCTCGAGATCTTTCCCCTACTCTCTTTCTTATTATATTTTTCCTGTATAGTATGTCCTTTTTCCTCCCTCTCTTTCTTTATGATAACAACGGAATAGTCCATTGTTTAGCTGATGTAACGACACTCATTTGGACGGTCTTATGCAAGATGATAACAGTCGTCAAATTTAGGAACACGAATATTAATGTATAGATAGTCATTTTTTCGCTCTTTATGAGTATAAGATTTTGTGATTTTCCTTGATCATTTGATTATGGATATTATAATGGCGTTTTGATATGTTCAGATCTATTAAATTTTTAATTATCTGAAACCAAGATCTTGGTTATGCATTTATGGGGAAAGCAAATGATCATTTGGAACGAGAATCTGGGACAATTAGATAATAATTAACCTTAATGGATCCCCAATAATCGATGTGAATTTTCAACCAAATTTGGCCAAGATAGAGTTTCCGCTAGGTGGAGAGGGGTCCTACTGCCAAAGAATACTTCTGGCAATGAACCATTAATTCATTTATATCTTCGTTCATTTATTGGCCAACAGATATGGATTCTTATTAGAAATTCCATTTCACAGATACTGGGATATCCTTTCTGAAATTGTCTTTACAACCGGCATATGTAAAGACTATTAAGCATATGTTCTAAGACAAAAAGAGATTCCCACCCTGTCGTCTGGGGCGTTAGAATGCACCGACTGCACCTCTGCAGAGGGGTTAGACTCCCCCAATGGGGCCACCTGTTGGCCGTGGGTGGCGACCCTGTGATGCTTAAGGATATAACCCACGTGGATGAGCAGTTCATGACATGCAATACTCCACTTTGGCCCTATCTTGGGCTAGACGGGCGGTCGGAGAGGCCCCCTCCGATCAATCGGCTGGTCACGTCAAGCCCTAGCACCTATATGATTTTCCCAACCTATTGCCCTTAGGGCAAGCCCCAACCCTTTTTATCATATGGGTGCTAGAAGGCGGTGGCTGGGTCTACATGTCCTGGAAATGACGTTAAACTCTATCTGATGGTAAGGTTCCAGTTTTGGGGGTTTGGGGAATGTGGAGCACCCCTTCATCACCATGCTCCTGGTCCACTCTGACCCGGAGTGGTAGTACCTGTTAGGGTCCCATCTATGGGTTAAATAGAAAAATGTATTTATAAAAAAATTGTATTATCTATTAAGAAATTGATTTATTTCAAAACTTTATCGGTATTAAATGACCCACTGAGGTTGATATGCCGTAAAACAAAACAAAACAAACCAAACCAAAAAGAGACTCCTGAAATTGAGTTAATTGTAGTCCCATCTCTCTTTTTTTAACACCGGCTCCTCTAAACCAGTGGTTCTCAACGTTTTTTCACCAATGAGTCTCTTTAATTATTATATTATGATAGTGGGCCAGCGATAGCCATTCTATATTTAAAAATTATCACTATCTTTCCTCCTACTCCGTTTCTTTCTTTCTTTCTTTCTTTCTTATTATATTTCCGTGTAGTATTTCTTCTCTTTCTTTCTTATTAATGTATAAACCGAATGGTACATTATTTAGCTGGGTGACGAAACTCATAAGAAATAAGAATTCGGTGATTAAGCGACACCAGGTAATCAGGATTTGCGTTTTTTTTTATTTCATCTTGGACGATTTGGACAGTCCTATTTTTAAGAGAGTTGCAAGATGATAACGGTCGGAAGTTAAGGAACTGGTGTATTAATATATAGTCGGGAAAAGAAAGAGAAAGAATGAAAGAAAGTGGAAAGAAAATTTTCTTATCGGTCTATTCCTGTATCTACGTTTATGTATAATTCCCTTTGCACACCGGGGTTTTTGAGAGCAAACGTGTTTCGGAATTGTATTCAATTTCAATTTCCTTTAAACGAGTGACCGTTACAAGAGTAATCTTGTGTGAGTTCAAGAGCCTCGTTTTAGATTCACGCATGCGTATTCTACCAACTCTGTTCGAACATTAATTCACAAGTGTCAGCGTCTGTGTTAGCGAAAGTGAGAGAGGGTAAATTTGAATTCATCGGCAAAGGACCCAAGCCCCCGAGGTGACAAGACACGAACGAGAGGGCAATTTTACCAGCGACAATTTAATGAATTATAATTGTGCTTTTCGGATGAACATTCGCCACCGGGCAGCTTTGTGCGGAGGCAGCCATTGAGTTCAGTGAATTGAATTGTTGGACACATTTGCAAGTCAAGCATCACATATTGTCGTTTCCCCGGTCTTTCTCTTGTGCGTCGCAATTTAGCGAGAAAAAACACGATCTATGCTGCATTTTCCTACTTTCTTCTCCTGCTGCTTTCCTTTCTCATCCTCATCCTTTCTCCTCCTTTTCCTTTCTCCTCCTTCCCTTCCTTCACTCAATCGACGCCTGTTCGGGTAAGCAGCTATCTTTTTATGCCCAACCACTTACCCACAATGTATCTGTAAGTAAAGTCGTCGGGGTAGCCTAAAGTCGGTATCAGCCAATCAGCGAGGGAGCCTATCCTCTTTTCACTAGCACTAGACCAAGGAAATTATTTTTTTGCATCTGAGGTGGAGCGCCACACCTACCATCAGCTCCTTATTTTACCGCACAAATCTCTGTACTACTCATACGCAGAGTTGGTCAGGGCCGGTATCGAACTAGGAACCTTGTGGTTTCAAGCCGAGCGTTCTACCGACTGAGTGAACCTGACCCTTGTACTATCCTATTAAAAGGCACCTCTCCTTGTCATTTCCATGGACTTTGTTTTTGGTGTCGCTCTTTAGCAAGAAAAAAAAACTTGATCTATGTTATATTTCCCTCCTTTCTCCTCCTGCTACTTTCCTTAGTCTCCCTTCTTTCATTTCTTCACTCATTTGACACCTGAACGGGTAAGCGTATGTCGTTTATGCTACACTTCAATGCATCTGCACTATCCTATGAGAAGAACCCTATCCTTGTCGTTCCCAGGTCTTTCTCGTTGGTGTTGGTCTTTAGCAAAAAAAAAAAAAAGATTTATGCCGTACTCAGTCTTTTCTTTCTCTTCCTGTTGCTCTCCTTCACTTCCTCGTCCTTTTCTTTTCTCCTTCGCTTCCTTCTTCCTTCTTCCCTCACTGACGCCTGTTTACTGAATGACTCAAACCCTGTACGGATGTAAGCAAATGTGTTTTAAGACCATCCTCTTACCCACAATGTATCTGTACTATCTTATAAGAAGGCACTTTTCCTCCCCTCTGGTGTCTTTATTTGTAAGCATGTCAGGGAACACTCCTCGACTTCACGCCAAGTTTCCGGCACGTTGGTAAGTACTCTTTTACCACACATCTAAAAGTATTCCTTTTAATTCTCGAGGGAGGCTTGACGATGAATTCGGTTGTATTTATATGATTACTCATTGATCAATAATATAAGTTTTTACTTATTTATTCTCGTTCGGTGGAAAAGTTCTCCTACCTTGGTAGTAATATCTCATCCACAGCAAGCGATGTTAATGCACCTATAGGGGAAGGCACGGTCTGCCATAGACAGATTATCAGTCATATGGAAATCCAATCTCACTGACAAGTCAAAGTGACAAATCTTCCAATCTATAGTTGTATCTGTGCTACTGTATGGCTGCACCACTTGGACCCGAATGAAAGACCTAGAAAATATGATTGATGGGAGTTGCACGAGAATGCTGCACGTGATCTTAAACAAATCTTAGAAACAACACCATACAAGAAAACAGCTATACGACCACTTGCCACCTATCACTCAGACCATCCGAGTGAGGTAAAGAAGACACTGCTAGGGAAGCAAGGACGAAGTCATATCTGATATTCTCTTATGGAGACGAGCACATGGAACACCAGTGCGTGTCGCCCAGCAAAGACCTACGTGGATTGAATAAAGGATTCGGATCGAAGTTTCGGGAAGGCTCCCGATTATGACATGAAGGCTGCCAAGTTAAACAAAAGACACATGAAGAAGGCCGGGAGGCACATCGACCGAAACGTTGTGTATATAACAATGAGTAAATAAAAAAGTAAGTAAAGTCTTCGGTGTGGCCTCAACCACAAATACGCACTCACACACACACACACACACACAACACACACACACACACACACACAAACATATATATATATATATATATATATATATATATATATATGTTTGCGCATATATTTGTATGGTGGCCCGTGGTGTAATGTTTACTGTGGTAGGAAATGAACACTGCGAGACAAGTTAAAATCTTAAGACGAGGCTGTTTGAATTCCATAGAGCGTTGATACCATTGAAAAAGGCATGAATCCAACTATTCTCCCATCATCTAGGGGTAAATAGTAGGGCAGACTGGTCTGTTTGACCTTGGATAAGCAACCAGTTTCGGAGAAGGAAAAACTCTGAATTCAACCTTTTAAATTTCGCTTAAGAAATTGACCGTGTGTCACATCATGCTCGTGCTGAGGTGTTGGTATATATATATATATATATATATATATATATATAATATATATATATATTATATATATATATGGTTTTATCTCAGAGATAGAGAAAGAGAGGGGAGAGAGAACGAGAGAGAGAACAATGAGAATGTTTGTGTCTTGTAAATTCCTGTGATGCCTTTTCGACAAAATATCAAATAGTTCGCCAAAGTATTGCGAGCGTATAAAGATTCTTGGATTAACTCAAATAAAAATCGGCTAATCCTGTCTTAATCTGTTAATATCTATCAAATAAATAAACAATAAAAAACAGTAAAACAAAAATAAACTGACTTCACCTTTCTCCACCCACATGTCCTCAAAAGGATTTATCCGTTTGAGGACAGATAGGATGGGGAGCAGTGTGGTGTTTGTGTAACAGGGAATAAAACTAGGGAGAAACAACACAATGAAAAAGTAAAGTTCGAGGGAAACAAAAAGGAAACAAGAAGAAACGTGAGATAACGACGAGAAAGAAGAGAAAAAGAAAAAAGAAAAAGAAAAAAAGAGAAAAAACGGAGAGAGAAAAAGAAAAAAAGGAAAAAGACAAAGAAAAGAAAAAAGAAAGAGAAAAAGCGGGAAAGAGAAAAGGCGAGAAAGCAGAAAAAGCAGGAAAGAGAAAGAGAAAAAGCGGGAAAGAGAAAGAGAAAAAGCGGAAAGGAAAGAGAAAGCAGGAAAGAGAAAGAGAATAAGCGGGAAAGAGAAAAAGCGGGAAACAGAAAAAGCTGGAAACAGAAAAAGAAAAAGCAGGATGGAGAAAGAGAAAAGGCGGGAAAGAGAAAAAAGAGAAAGAAAACGGGAAGAGAAAGAGAAAGAGAGAAAGGTGAAAGAGAAAATAGAGAAAGAGAAAATAGAGAAAAAGGAGAAAGAGAAAAAGAGAAATAGGAAAAACAGAAACAGAAAAAAGAAATAGAAAAAAAAGGGAAAAGAAAAATAGAGAAAAAGCAGAAAGAGAAAAGAGAAAGAAAAAGAGAAGAAAGAGAAAGAGAGAAAGAGAGAAAGCCGAAAGAGAATATAGAGAAAGAGAAAATAGAGAAAAAAGGGAAAAAGAAAAAGTGAAAGAGAAAAAGAGGGAAAGAGAAAAAGGCGAGAAAAGAGAAGAGAAAAGCGGGAAAGAGAAAGAGAAAAAGCAGGATGGAGAAAGAGAAAAGGCGGGAAGAGAAAAAAGAGAAAGAAAACGAGAAGAGAAGTGAAGAGAAAATAGAGAAAGAGAAAATATAGAAAAAGAGAAAGGGAAAAAGAGAAAGAGAAAAAGAGAATCAGAAAAAGAGAAAAGAAATAGAGAAAACGCGGGAAGAGAAAGAGAAAAAGTGGGAAAGAGAAAAAAGAGAAAGAAAAGAGAAGAGAAAGAGAAAGAGAGAAAGAGAGAAAGCCGAAAGAGAATATAGAGAAAGAGAAAAAGAAAAAGTGAAAGAAAAAAAAGAGAAAGAGAAAATAGTGAAAGAGAAAATAGAGTAAAAAGAGAAAGAGAAAATAGAGAAAGAGAAAATAGAGAAAGAGAAAGAAAAGTGAAAGAGAAAAAAGTGAAAGAGAAAAAAGAGAAAGACAAAATAGAGAAAAAAGAGAAAATGAAAACGAGAAGGGGATAAAGAGAAAGAGAAAAATGAGAAAGAGAAAAAAAGAGAAAATAGAGAAAAAGAGAAACAGAAAAAAAGAGAAAGAGAAAAAAGAGAAAGTGAAAATAGAGAAAGAGAAAAAGAGAAAGCGAAAAAGAGAAACAGAAAATAGAGAAAGAGCAAATAGAGAAAAAAGAGAAAGAGAGAAAAAATAGAAAGAGAAAATATTATGCTAAAAAGAGAAAGAGAAATAGAGAAAGAGAAAATAGAGAAAAAAGAGAAAAGAAAGAGAAAACGAGAAAGAGAAAAAGAGAAAGAGAAAAAAGGATTGCGGAAAAAGAGAAAGTGAAAAAGAATAAAGAGAAAAAAGAGAGGTTGTGATATAAAAGGTGAGGAGGAAGAATTGGAACAAATGATATAAGTGAGAATTAAAACGATGGAAAAGTGAATTTAATATCGATTGACAACAACAAGGAGGACAAAAGAGAAAAAGATACGTTAAGTGGAAGAGAGATTCACAAAAGAAAAAAGAATAAAATGTATTAAAGTAAAAGAAAGAGAAAAGAAAGGATAGATTTGAAATATTCTCTGTTGTGAATAATCTTCAAAATTGAAACAAAGATGGGAAACTGAAAAATAATACGTACGGTCTTCCAACAGGTTATGCCATGCTCTAGTAGTCTCGAAGAAAGAAAAGAAAATCTTATAAAGAAAGAAAGAAAGAAAGAAAGAAAGAAAGATTTTTTTAAAACTGAAAGCTAAGGAAAAACAAAAGAAAGAAAGATAAAAGAAAATCTGAGGAAGAATAGAAGAAAGAAAGATAGATAGAAGGAAAAGAATGATAACGAAAAGAAAATCTAAGAAAGAAAGAAAGTTAAAGAAATTAAAATTTAAGGAAGAACAAAAGAAATAAAGAAAAATAAAGAAAATAAAAAACTATGGGAGAACACAAGAATGGATGAAAGAAAGATACACAAAGAAAGATAAACAAAGAAAAGAAAGAAAGAAAGAAAAACAAAGAAAGAAAAACAAAGAAAGAAAATAAACAAAGATAAACAAAGAAAAAAATTACCAAAAGTAAAAGAAAGAAAGAAACAAAAAGAAAGAAAAAACAAAAAAAGAAAGAAAGGTAAAACATAGAAGGAAAGAAAGGTAAAAGAAGAAAGAAAGAAAGAAAGAAAAAACAAAGTTAAAAAAAACAAAGAAAGAAAAAAACTAAGAAAGTAAAAACTAAGAAAGAAAAAGAAAGAAAGAAAGAAAAACAAACAAACAAATAAAGGTCAAACAAAGAAAGAAAAAAACAAAGAAAGAAAAAAACAAAGAAAAAAAGAAAGAAAAACAAAAAAGGAAAGAAAGAAAAACAAAGCCAAAAAGAAAGAAAAGCCAAGAAAGAAAGAAAAAACAAAGAAAGAGAGCAAAACAAAGACAGAAAGAAAAACCAGGACAGAAAGAAAGAAAAACAAAGACTGAAAGAAAGAAAAAAGAAAGAAAGAAAGAAAGAAAGAAAGAAAGAAAAGAAGAAAGAAAGAAAGAAAGAAAGAAAAGAAAGGAAGAAAAACAAGGACAGAAAGAAAAAAAAGAAAGAAAGAAAGAAAAGAAAAGAAAGAAAAAGAAAAAGCAAAGAAAGAAAGAAAAAACATCAGAAAGAAAAGAAAAAAGAAAACAAAGAACAAAGAAAAAACAAAGAAAGAAAGAAAAAAAGAAAAAAAGAAAAAAAGAAAACAAAGAAAGAAAAAAAAAAGAAAAAACAAAGAAAGAAAAAACAAAGAAAGAAAGAAAAACAAAGAAAGTAAGAAAAACAATGAAAGAAAGAAAGAAAGAAAGAAAGAAAGAAAAAGAAAGACAGAAAAATGAAAGAAAAAGAAAGACAGAAAAAAGAAAGAAAAACAAAAAAAAACAACGAAAGAAAAACAAAAAAAAAGAAAGAAAGAAAAACAAAGAAAGAAAGAAATAATAACAAAGTAAAGAAAAAATGCTAGTGAATAAAATAAATAAAATGACATAAAAAAGAAAGGAATTATATTTTTCAAAGTTGGCAAAACATTTCTGTTTTAAACAATTCACACAGTGTGTTGGGGGGGGGAGTTTTTTTTTTTTTGGTTGTATTTCGATCGGAATTATTTCTGACCAAACCGATAAAATCCGACGTGTCAAAACAAATGTCTTCAGTATTGACGGCAACGAATCTAAACAAATCACAACTTCAAAGACAACGAGAGGCCAATGAATAAACGAAAATAAACAAAAAACGAATTAGTCCCGAGAAACCTTGATATTCATAACACGACAGTATCGAGGATTTTATAAACACACAAAACCTGCGTATGTGTATCCCATCACGGTGTAACGGTTAGCAAGCTAATCTCACAGATCCATTACTACTGAATAGCGAGTTCCATCCTAGAAGGATGCCCCATACTTGCCACCTTGTGTGACATCCTAAACGTGACGGACGGGTTGGGTAAATACCTACAAAGAATGAGCGTATTAACTCCCACCTTCCGAATTTCCTTACGAATTTCCATACATAAAAAGAACACCCTCTGTTTAAAAATGAGACCGTCCAAATCGTTGAAGATGAAATACAAAATGTAAATCCTGATTATCGTTTATCCGACGAATTCATATTTCTTATGAGTGTCGTCATCTTATACTAAATAATGGATCATTCCGGTTTTTATTATAGAGGAAGAGAGAGAAGAAAAAAGGATATGTCACACAGAAAAATATAAGAAATAAAGAGAGAAGGGGAAATATACAGAGAGGAGTTGAGCGCTCAGAAGCGATAACGCTAATCTGTTTCAATCGAATATAATGAAAAGAAGGAAAAAATGAAAGAGTGATAGAGAAAGTTAAGATTATTATACATTTTACATATTAAACTATTTCGCAATAGCTCTGAAGTAAACACATCAAATCTTGTAATAATTAAATTATCATACCGTTAAATATTCTCAGTTCCTACTAGTAACATAATAAAGTCTGTGAGAAGTGACAGCGATAAAAATATTCAAACATTAAAATCGTCGTCTGTATTTATTCATTCTTTTCAGTTTTGTTATGTTATATGACACGTACATCGATATTTCTGGCTGTGATTCTCTAATTATAAGTAAATGTTATGTGTTTATCTCACATCTATCTATATATATATATATATATATATATATATATATATATATATATATATATGAGAAGTAAATACACAAGCGATGTGTTTTGATATGGCTTTTTTAGCCGACAATTTTTGGGAGAATATGTGCTTAATTGAAGTCGTACCTAATTTTGAAAGTTAATTAATTAATAATTAATTAATTAGGCGGGCATACCTATTTAAATATAAGGCTAAACAAATCGAGAAAAATCAATCTCTGTATGTACATTTCGGCCTATTAGGCCTCATCAGCAGAGCTATAGATAGGAAGACCGCCTTGTGTGTGATTCGAACCCTGACTGCCAAGCTCACAGGCGAGGACGGTAACCCCTACACCAACCGGACTTTCTTAGATTTTTCGTTTTGTTTAGAAGTAGGCTTTTTATTCCTCTTATAGTGAATTTTTCTACACGACAGTATGAGAAGTAAATACACAAGTGATGTGTTTTAATATGGCATTTTTAGCCGACAATTTTTGGAAGAATATGTGCTTAATTGAAGTCGTACCTAATTTCGAAAGTTAATTAATTAATGATTAATTAATTAGGCGGGCATACCTATTTAAATGTAAGGCTAAACAAATCGAGAAAATCAATCTCTGTATGTACATTTACAAAGTAAATTTATATACACCTTAAATATCACTAGGGCTTGGTTTCTGAGCAAAAATAAAAGATTTGATTTATATTCGTGAAGATAATTAAAAAATAAAATTTAAATGATAACAGCATGGATTTTTTTTCATTTGATATTTTGGATAGTAGACATTAACATTTCTTTTCAGAGTAGCTGGATCAATGCAAGGTCTATTTTTTTACATGGGGATTTAAATGGGGCATCACAAGAGGATTCAACTCACGATTCAGTAATAATGGATCTGTGGGACTAACTTAACAAATCCTCTCTACCCAGGTGATGCCGGGTGGCCACTGCTAGTTATTCCATAAGTGTCAATAAATAGAAGGTTTTTTATCTTATTTTATTGGCTGACCGAAAAATTGGTTAAATCCTACTTAACGGACATTAATTCCACTATCGTATGTCACCCCGCCGAAAGAAAAAAAAATACTAAAAATCAAGGAATTAACCGAATTTAGTGAAATTTTCAGTGTTGATATATTAATGAAGAAACAATATAATTCACCAGTTATTTTATTTGAAAACTCTTACATTTTTTCAGGTCAGTTAACTGTTAACCACGTATCTTTGAGGCGTAACACAGATTCACAAACATACGCGGTTCAAAGTTAATTCACCTGAAAAAAATTAATGGTGGAATTTATGTCGGGTGTAATGTATGTAAAGTAGGATTAAACCGAAAAATTGATACGAGCTATAATCTTTAAAAAATCGAGACAATGTTTGAAATATGAATGAAGATGTTACATAATTCGTGGCTTGTCTTCATGGAGGCTCTTCTGTTTTAGAATAAGTATTTTCTTCCATTTCTCTGAATGTTTGAGATGAGGCTTGAAGATTAGTATTATCTGCGTTATTCGGACAATTGTCCCCATCTTCATTGTTATTTGTACAACGTTTCGGCCGATATACTCTCCGGCCTTCTTCAGGTATTTCTTATCGGACTCGGGAACCTTCTCGGATTCGGGAACCTTCTTTTCAAACTCGGGACCTTTCTTGTATTCGGAAACTTTCTTTCGTATTCGGGAGCCATCACGGAACATTGAACCTTACCCTTCCGTGATGGCTCCCGAATACGACAAGAAAGTTCCCGAGTTCGAAAAGAAGGTTCCCGAGTCCGAGAAGGTTCCCGAGTCCGACAAGAAATACCTGAAGAAGGCCGGAGGGTATATCGGCCGAAACGTTGTACAACTAACAATGAAGATGAGGACAGTAGTCCGAATAATGCAGATAATACTAGTATTTTCTTCCATTTTATGTTTACTATATCTAATCGCATGAATTATATTCTGGTGGCATTTATACTGCTTGGATTCCCCTTGATCTAGCGGTAAGGATTTCAGCTCCGGAACCACGTTTGAATTCAGAGTAATCGTCTGAAGATGACTTATTTAAGACAATTAAAAAACACACACACCTGGATAGAGCTCTAGGTTACAGTACTGAGAATTGTGTTTATACAGAATAAAGATGAGGACAACAGTGCAGAATATCAAAATTATTCATATCAAGCCTCATCTCATAAATACACACAAGCTATTTTTATGTTTTTTAATTCAGTCCTGTCGTTCTGCGTTTTACATAAAGGAGTGAAATTGCGAATCGGCCTTTTGGTCACAGCTCAAACCCTTGGATGAACTCCCCAAAAGGAATTTAACACCATTCATTCGTCGTTTTCAAGTGCAAAACGTCAAGTGAGCATAACAGTAAGGGGCACATAACTCGTGTCAATCATCGTTTTCCATTATTTTTTTTTATTTTATTTCCTCCGTGGAAACTAGACTACTTAAAACCTAAGTACGCGATGAAAGCAGTCACCACGAAGAAATAGTTATGTATCATTATAAACACGGCCTTTTAATTTGATCTCTTTGAAAAGAGCACGGTGATTTTTAGAAAGTCTCTTTCCTCAAGAAAAAAAAAGTGGCACTAATTTATTTACTTAATGCGGGGGAGGAAATAAAGTTTGCACCGAAAAATACCCAAAAAAAGGGTCACTTGAATTTCCAGGTCAACACTGTCATGTAATCAATCAGTATATATTATATATATATATATATATATATATATATATATATATTTGTGTGTGGAGTTATATATATATATATATATATATATATATATATACCGAGAAAAAAGCAAAGAAGAGAGAGACAGAATAAGGGGATAATAGAAAAACAAAGAAAATTATTCAAATCAATGGGTGTCACTAAGATGTGAAAAGGACAATTGGGCCATTTCGGTGATATAAGGTGTGCTGCAATACACCACTTAAATTTATCGACTAAGCGAGATAACGTGGTTTACACCTCAGCCAAACAACAGCCCGAATACGTGGCTGGTTAACTAATTAATCGCTGATACAGACAGACGTCCATTTAGAATCATTCACGAAGGACCTGCAAAACTGAGGAGCACCAAGGAACAAACAAAGGATTCTTCAGTGAGGACCTTGCTCTGCTTAACACAAAGGATCTCCGTTGGACAAGCCCTCTTGCTTGAAGCCTAAAGCATGGCCACAAAAATCGTAACAAAAAATAAGAGTAAAGGAGAGGGAACGAGATGAAAATATCCTGTGTATACTTGCTTAAATAAATATAAAGTAGGTAGGTAGGTAGGTAGGTAGGTAGGTATCTACATACACAAGGTCGCATTTATAGGGTATCGTGCGAGGATAGAACTCGCTTTTCAGTAGTAATGGATCAAATAAAAAAAAAGAAATACCTTAGTAACCCTAAAAATAAATATAAGATACTGAAGAGTCTAGTAATGAATAAATCTAGCAATAAACTTTTTTTAGGATGCATAATGTTCCACGAGAAATCCTGATATTTTTGCTTTAGAAGAAATTTAATTTTTTCTTTGAAAATGCTGAAGCACTATGAATTCAGGATGATTCACACACACAGTGTATATATAAATATATAAATATATATATATATATATATATATATATATATATATATATCTGCATAATAGAATACCAAAGTTTATTCATTTCGGTTTCGTACTAAACCATCTTCAGGGTAATGGTCAGAAGCTATTTTATGTTGCTTCATACAAAAACTATTTACAAATAAATGTAAGGTTTACCGTTGCATATAACCTTTTTGAACTATATTCGTATTAAACCTTTTTGAACTATATGCGTATTAAACCATCTTTTTCGAACTTCGTATATATATATATATATATATATATATATATATATATATATATATATAGTTTCTGACTATCCTGCTGAAGTCCCGGTTTCGATTTCTGTCGGAGGGAAATCGTTAGTATATATCGCTGATGAGACTTAATGAAGTTGAAACAGCCTGTACGATATTCTACACACCGAGTAATTCTTTGCGAAATTCACTTGTCATTATTATCTTCTATAATTATCGAATTTTATGGGATATGTGCATTGTAATTGCCTTCAAGCAAAAATATAAATATTAATATATACTTTATCAACAATGCTTCTAAAATAAACAAACATCCAAAAATCTTATTTCCTTCGCAGAAGAGCATAAAGCCCGGGTTTGTTATTGTTCACTCAGCGCCCCCTTGCCTCATATGGTAGAGACGTCTCAGTATCATTGACAGGTTAGTTTCGCAGGAATTTCTCCGTGCTGTATCGTGGCCGAAGCAGTATAGTTTCTGACTCTCCTGCTGAAGTCCCGGTTTCGATTTCTGTCGGAGGGAAATCGTTAGTATATATCGCTGATGAGACTTAATAAAGTTGAAGCAGTCTGTACGATATTCTACACACCGAGTAATTCTTTGCGAAATTCACTTGTCATTATTATATTCTATAATTATCGAATTTTATGCGATATGCGCATTGTAATTGCCTTCAAGCAAAAATATAAATATCAATATAATATATGGATGGATATGCACAGGTTGAGATAGATAGGTAGATAGATAGATAGATAGATAGATAGATAGATATAAACAGTAATCTGAACAGGATAGATAGATAGATAAATGGATGGATGGATATGCACAGGCTGAGAGAGATGTATGAGCTCCAACAGTAATAACTAGTAAGTACTCCATTGAAATTGCTTTGGTCGTTCATTGTTTTATATAAATAATAGATCTGTTATTTATCAGACTTATGTTTTGTTTCATTTATTCTCATTGTTTCATCGGAATATAAGTTATAGTAAAAGAAACACGATTAATAGGATATTTCCATCACTCTTTAACATTCACTGTTTTGTTTGCTGCATACAGATAGATTACTACCCAGTGGGAATATTACCTAGGTTGCTAATAGTATTTTTTCAGTTGCGTAGGCTTTGTGATTTCAAATATTTTTCACACAGTTGCATGATCTTAATTGTTCCTATCCGATACAAATAATCTGTACAGTCATATGGGTATTTGCCTCATACCCCACTTGTATGGGCTGGGTACAAGGCCTCGTTTTAACGTGGGCCCACCCACAAGCCGATGCTCATGGGTGGGAAAGAACAAAAAAAGTCATATGGTTTCAAGTATTTCTATCTGATACAAATAGCTTATATACAGGTGTCAGATTTCAACTATTCATATCAATACAAATTCATACACAATTATATGGTTTCAAGTCATTATTACTATGTAATAAAAATTGCTTTGTAAAAAATTATATTGTTTCATGTAATTATTAATAATAACAATATTTAGTAATCAGTTATAGAATCAAGTACCTATTCTTAATACAAATAACTTACAGGTATATGGTATCAGGTATTTCTATCTACTAATGAATTTAAAACAGATGTATTTGACACATAGAACGTCTCGGGTAGTATAATGGTTAGCAAGATTGTGCCTCATCTAAGCTAAGCTTAGTAAATAATTATAAATAACTATAACTATTTGACTTAAATATGTGAACAGGTACTACCATACCCAGAGTGGACCTGGGAGTAGTTGCAATGAAGGTCTACGCCACATTCCTCAAAGCTCCAGAACTAGAGCTTCACAATCAGATAAAGTTTAGATTAGTTGGGAGTTTTGTTTTACGGCATATCAACACTTTTCGGGGCATTTAATGCCAAATTTAAAACCAAAGGACTCGGCTTGCTTACAGTATATTCCGTTGCTTAAGTGGTCAACGAATTAATATCTAACAAGCTCATTGCTCCTAAACTTCGGTTATCTAGCGGGGACCGGAGCTTTCAGCGTGAGTTGACCGTAATGATATTATTAGATAGGAATTCTTGAAACCATACTGAGTAAAAATTATTTGTATCAGATAGGAATATTTAAAATCATACAACTGCGTGCAAATAACTTATATTAGATAGAAATAATTGAAAATATACAATTGTGAGCAAATTATTTGTATCAGATAGAATACATGATATCATTCAACTGTGTGCAAAGAACTTATATTAGATAGAAATAATTGAAAACATACAATTGTGTGCAAATTATTTGTATCAGATAGGAATACTTGATATACAACTGTGTGCAAATAATTCCTATTAGATAGAAATAATTGAAAACATACAACTGTGTGGAAATTATTTTTATTAAATAGGAATACTTGATATCATAAAACTGTGTGTAAATAATCATAAAGTTCAGTATCATAAGCAAGACCACCTATTTTGCGGGAGAGGTTTTTTTCTCTCTCTAGAGGCTACAATTGGAGTTTGCATCTACATGCGCGTGTGTGTGTGTGTGTGTATGGGTGTGTGTATGTGAGAGAGAGAGAGTGCGTGTGTGTGTGTGTGTGTGTGTGTGTGTGTGTGCGTGTGTGTGTGTGTGGTGTGTTGAGTGCAATTTTAAGTAAGCATATGCATTTGTATCCAGTAGAAGATGACCTTCAGGTTTGAATGAGCATCGAGTTGAACCTATTAGGCTTGACAAGTATGATTGATTTCATCTCAATCCAAACAAATGGTGGAATGATGCATCCCTATACACACACGCGCATCCACACAAGGTTAAACAGGAAAGCATATACAGAAATAGGCACGCAGAAACACTATACACACATGCACCAATATTAGAGTGTTTTTGCACACTTACAAATGCACACATGCTGCAATATGAGAGTGCTTTTGAAAATATACTCCAGATATGAGAGTACATTTGAATACACACACAAATATGAGAGTGCTTTTGAACACGCGCACACAGACGCATCAATATTAGAGTGATGTTACACACATACAAACTCACATACATGCAGCAATATGACAGTGCATTTGAACACACAGACAAATATGAGAATATTTTGAACACACACATACACACACACTCACCAACATTATAGTGTTTTTAAAACACACACACACACACACACACACACACCAACATTAAAGTGTTTTAAACACACACACACACACATCAATATTAGAGTATTTTGAACACACACACACACACACACACACACACACACCAATATTAGAGTGTTTTTGAACACACACAAAAATATTAGTGTTTTTGAACACACACACATATAGGTGTGCGTGTGTGTGTGTGTGTGTGTGTATGTGTGTGTGTAACCTCTGATCTACGGATCCTCCATCAACGGACTTCAGATGCAACAGTAAAATTCATACATGCCAAAAAAACATTCCAAATAGTCAGCAATGTAATTTCGCAAAATGACTATGTGATTCTAAATTTAGCTACACTTACATAATTCATAGGCTACCCCTAAATCATGTAACATTAGTAGTTATAAAAAATATCCTTATTATAAGTATTTATAAAACCATTTATGCAGAAGACTCTACAGATTTAAATGAGAAATTCAACCCAAACTCATTGTGCAATAACAAATTTTTATAATTTGGAAATAAATTTGGAAATTATCAAAATCAATTGCGAAATCCAGCAAAAGTCACCTATGAAATCGAAGTAATTGTTTGTACGGAAATTAAGGACTTAGGTACATCCTATTGTCTTTAAATTAAGTGGCAGCAGAAGAAGAATTATAGTTGAAATTGTCAAAGGTAAGCTCAAATATTAATGCAATATTTAAATGCAGTGATCAATTTTGAGTTCTTCTGTAGTTTATTGTTGCCTCTCGAATATTGCAGCAATATGCCTTGCAGAATGAATTCTCAAACATATATGAAATTTAATATTGATGTAAGGAATATACATACACCTGGTCCCCCCCTTAATATGATTGGCTACTGTCAACCATAAATACCGAGCCATGTAGAGGTACAATGCCTACTACTACTACGCCTAATACCACCACTACTACTACGACGACGTCGCACCAGTATTCCTACTTGCCTGATCGATGGTACCACACTACTACTTCTACTAATATATCCCTTACCCGGATATATCAAATTTGTAAATACATGATGTGTCATTGTTGGTCCAATTATGAGCCCTTTTCAGACAAATATGAGAATATCAATTGCTGCCTGATAGGGCGACTTTTAAGCTTGTTTTAAATAATGATTTTCAAATGTCGTCATATGGATCGACTACATTATTCAGATCAATTGTAAACATCTTTTGAGAATTATTGTTTGTTGATATTCTTCATCTATTTGGCATTTGAGATCTCCAAGTAGCAAACGTAGAGTCAATCAGCCAACTTTTCAGGAGGGAATTTTGTAGCATGATGGAATCTTTGTTCCGTTAGATAGTATCTCTAGAGTTATTGATAGTCTAGAAAAATTATGAAAGTTTAAAGTTCAGAAAATATAAAATAAAAAAAATAATCGGTTAAATCCTACTTAATGGACATAAATCGTATGCCACCCCGCCGAAAGAAGAAAATACTAAAAATCAAGGAATCAACCGATTTTAATGAAATTTTCAGTGTTGATACATCAATTGATAAAATATATAATTCACCAGTTATTTTATTCAAAAGTTTTTACATTTTTTCAGGTTAATTAACTTTGAAACACGTATTATTGTGAATCTGTGTTACGTCTCAAAGGTACGCGGTTCAAAGTTAACTGACCTGAAAAAAATGTAAGTTTTCAGATAAAATAACTGGTGAATTATATTGTTTATTCATTAATGTATCAACACTGAAAATGTCATTAAATTCGGTTTATTACTTGATTTTTAGTATTTTTTTCTTTCGGGGGGGTGACATACAATGGTGGAATTTATGTCCGTTAAGTAGGATTTAACCAAATAATCTTATTCTGACATGGAATATAAAAATATTTCAAAATGTATTTTTGTAAGGAACTTAAAACATGTTTCATTGAAAGCATCTAAGCACAACATTGAAATATAATTTTTTTTTTTTTAAGTAAAGGGAGGAGGGGGAAAAAGTTCTGCTTGTAGCATTAACCGCATATAGTTCAATTTCCGCGGGTTTAGAGGAACACACTTCTATTTTCTCTTTAACTTTCATATTAGACGTATAGATTTCGAAACCAGCCTCAATAATTATAGAACATTAATATTCATGTGGAAAACACTGAGTAGTGTTCTAAAAGTAAGGGTTCTTTTTCGTGAACGCTCAAAACGGACGTGAGTCACTGCGCTACGAACGAGATGCTTTTTTTTTTATTCATTTGACTGTTGAGCTGATGCCCATCAAATATTAACAAGAAATTTATAATTTGTTATCAATTGACTGCTGCTGCTTACAACAGAGATGTTCCCTTCATTGTATATCTGCATTTCTGTGGAAGTATCCACACACACACACACACACACACACACACATATTTCTCTCCCTCTTTCTCTCCCCCCTCTCTCTCTCTCTCTCGTTCAACCTTTCTCTCTCTCTCTCGTTCAATTGTTCAACCCTCTCCCTCCCCCTCTCTCTCTCTCTCTCTCTCTCTCTCTTCCTCGTTCAATTGTTCAACCCTTTTTTGTCTGTCTGTCTGCCTCTCTCAATTGTTCAATCTCTCTCTCTCTCTCTCTCTCTCTCTCTCTCTCTTCTCTCTCTCTCTCTCTCTCTCTCTCTCTCTCTCAATTGTTCAACATTTTCTGTCTCTCTCAATTGTTCAAACATTTTCTGTCTCTCTCAATATATATATATATATATATATATATATATATATATATATAGGTATATCACATAGAAAAATATGGTAGACCTCATATACTTAGGTACATATATATATATATATATATATAATATATATATATATATATATATATATATATATATACATATATATATATATATATCTTTCTATCTCTTTCTATATCCATGAATATCTTTTTCTCACTTTCTCTCTCTATGTATATTGTATTATAACGGAGATCCATAGTCTCTGTAACCAAAACTACGTTACAGCTTATGTCAAAATAACCTCAGAAATTGCGTAAGTTCATCAATGAGTGTTAATTTAGTTTTTACCGTTAAAAAAACTTTGTTTTTTCTCAAAAATTATTTGTGTAGGTAAAATAAAAGTCTTTACGATAGGTCAATTGTACCTTTGTAAATATTACGACCACAGCAGTGATGAATGCCATTGTTTACTAACCAAAACTCTAGGCTTAAACTCTCTTCTCTGCCAGGTATTCTTGATAAGCTTCAATTTAACAGCGCCACACCAGTGGCCCTTTGATACATTAAAGACATATTAAGATATTGTCATATAATAACCGCTATAACAGCAACAATTCTGCTATTTATTATCAAGAGGCACTTATTGGAACATCATATAACTGTTGAGTGTCTTATGAGACGAGACATTTATGACCCTTATTCACTCCGATTACTTTTATTATGTGTAATACTGGCTATCCGAACTGGCTGTAAGAATTTTCAGTCGTTACTAGCTAGGAGGCGTTCGGTGAGTAATGGGTATCGGCCTTGGAAATGGACCCGACGAGCAAAGTTCAAATCTCCTACCGAAGCTTTTTTGTATAATTTGGATTATTCGAACAATTGTCCTCGTCTTTATTGTTATATACACAACCTTTCGGCCGATGTGTATTGGTGTCTTTTACAAGTATTCCTTGTCGAACTCTTCTGGAAAAAAAACACCTGAAGAAGGCCGTAGAGCACATTGACTGAAACGTTGTGTATATAAGGATAATGATAAGGATGATAGTCCGAATAATGTAAATAATATAAATTATCAAGCCTCACCTCAAAAATTCAGATAAACACAGACAAAGTTTTTTGCTTTTTATTTCACGTTAAAGCTGTTGAGATTGATGGTTACCGTTGGGTAGTGGCTAACGTGCTGGACTGAGATATTGTAGTAAGCGACTTCGATATCTAGTTGCGCCAGTTCGGACTAATGCCATTGGGAAAGGTATTTTTAAAAAACCTCAACCCCATATATGGGTGAAATAGTACCACTAATGTTTTTCTATACAGATAGCGTTAAATAGATTAAATAATCCACAAAAGGTTGATATGCCTATAGAAAGAAAGAGAGCCATTGATTAAGTCATTAATCCGTCTTTCTCGCCATCTATTGGTAAATATTAGGGTATACTGAGCTCTTTAGCTTTAATAAGTTAACCCGTCAAAGAGAAGAGAAAATAATTAAAGAACTGAGGATTACTGTTAGAAGCTTTGGTGTTCTTGTGTCCCGTTCTTTTGTTATCAGTTTATCGAAAATGTATGGATTGTTCGATACAAGTCATCACCACTATAACTAAATGGTTGGTTTGGTTGGTTTCTTTGTTTAATATCATATCAACCTCGGTGGGTTATTTAGTGCCAAAGCCATCTTTGTAAAAGAACAATAGTGGTATGAGTCTGAAATTGAACTTAATAGTGGGACTGGAGTTACTGTCACAATTTTTTTTTTTTTGTTTTTAGTCATTTTTGTTTTCATCTAAAAGGAAATACAAGTTCTGGCAGAATTATTTTTCTGTGTTACGTGGTACATTTCTTAACTTCTTCAAACATCTTTATCAGCTATCTTCATCTTCTATCTTCCATTGGGGTTTCTTCTTGGATCGAGCTGGGTGTCCTCTCAGTCTGTCTGTCTGCCTCTCTTTGTGCATGTGTGTGTTCCATATTTGTGGTCTTTAATCATGGACACAACACGAAGACATTTTGTTGTGTATACTTTTTTGTATCACCCCCGCCCCGCGAATACATCCTTAACCCAAACGCGCGTGAGGAAGCAGAGACAGAAAAACACGCTTACGACAGTTGGAATCTAGAGTTTTCGTTCTTCTAGATTATTTGTCTTACCTAGTTTAAAGAATCCGGTCGGTCCTACTACTGGGGAGGAGGGCAAACGCATTCATGACTTTCACAAAGGCATTAGTGTGATGTGAAACGTAAACACCCCCGGTCAGAATTTGAACTCGGTTTGTCGATTCCATTTCATCCAGTGTTCGAAACTGACAGTGATGTTTGGCATCCATTTCGTGAGCGCCTGAAAACCGGTCGAAATTCACCTTTTCATTTTCGCTTCCTTTTATCTCCCATAACTGAACTGCATTTATGGCATAGTTTCGTTTCTCGGGCAATAATAAGGAGGCTGTGCCCTTTCATAAATGCATATGCACAATTTTCCACTACGAATGACAGTCCGATAAAATTATCTGGCAAGCAACTCATCATTTATGGGGTCTTATATTTCCATCTTTTTTATTTTCCCTTCAATCTAGTTTGAATGCTTAAAATGAACTGAATTTAAATATCTCAAGGTCAATGACTCATGTGGACTCAGGAGTCAAATGACTTAGATACACAGGTAGAACCGTAGTGGTGACCAGTGGCGCATAATACTGACTCAGCACTCAAAGGCTTTGGTAGACCACATACAAAAATATGGTAAACCTCCTATACTTAGGTACATCACATGGAAAAATATGGTAGACCGCATATACTTAGGTACATCTCATAGAAAATTATGGTAAATCTCCTATACTTAGGTACATCACATAGAAAAATATGGTAGAACTATACTTAGGTACATCACATAGAAAAATATGGTAGAACTATACTTAGGTACACCACATACATATATGGTGGACCTCATATATTTAGGTACACCGCACATTAACATTTGGTATATCACATAGTCTTAGGTAAACTGCATACAAAATATGGTAGACCTCATAAGCTTAGGCACACCGCATTTAAAAATATGATAGATCTTTTATAATTACTAGCAATTTTATTCAACTTCCGGGTGGAATGGTTTAAATTTTAATGTAATAAAATATCATATTGAATCAGAAAGACTAGTTAAACTAAATAAGAATGCAGATAAAATGATTTTTAACAGTGAGGTATAATCGAAAAATAGAACAACTGAAACTTACGTTTCCATCACTCCCGTCTTCCATTGCTAAATTTTCCTAATTTAACTATTTAGGTAAAATAGAAAGTAAAGAATAAAATTACAGTTATGTATTCTTGTTAATGTATTTCTTTTAAGATTCATCAACGAGATTTTTGCTCATATTCGTTAGGGTAAAACCAAACAATTAGAAATCAATAATATGAAGCACATATTTTTAACAAAATCAATTTTTTTATATCAATATGCAAATTAGCTTTTCCGTTCACACTGTAAACCGTTATTTTGTTATATATATATATATAAGTAAAGTTGCATATTATTAGTATCTAGATATGTCCAACATATCAAACTTCCGGTTTCGACCGGGAGGCCAGTGAGCTTCGGCCGCTGGACCTTACAAGTTAATAGCGTCGATCCCAGGGGGCTATCCGCCCAGGCAATACCTGGGGGCGGGGCTGGGTTTATTGCCCAGCGCCTGAGGTGCCTCCCTTGAGGGGGAATGCCGAAGGGATCGACGCAATTTTTGTTCTCTCCCACCCATGAGCTTCAGCTTGTGGGTGGGCCCACATTAAAACGAGGCCTTGTGCCCAGCCCATACAAGTGGGGTATGAGGCAAATACCTCTAACTCCGGTTTCGACCGGGGAGTCCAGTGGCTTCGGCCGCTGGACCTTACAAATTAACACCGTTGGGACTATCTCCCCAGGCAACAACTGCCCCCTTTATTTAAAGGGGCAGGGCTGACTTTATTGCCCAGTGCCTGAGGCGCCACCTTGAGGGGGAATGCGAACGGGATCAATGCATTTTTTGCACCCGCCACCCATAAGTCACGGCTTGTGGATGGTTCCACATTAATAGGGCCTTGTGCGTAACATGTACACGGTAAATGTATGTAGATATGGCCAACAGTATTAATAATGTAAGAAAATTCTATTAATAATTGAGGTTTAGATATAAATAAAATCATTGAGAATGTGACGTAAATAACTAAGGAAATTGTGACTTGAGTAGTGATATAGTTTCGGTTACAAAACAGTAGCTCCGAAATAAATTCCATGAATATTTAGCTTTTTTTCTTTTTTATCTATTTTTTACGGCAACATTATTTTGCATTTTAGACATAAAGAAAGAATCGACAAATGTTTTTTTATTAGAAAAGTTTTTCTTTTGAGAAGGAAAACAAAGATTTGTTTGTATGTAACATTACATATTCAACTAAGTAGAAAGGATTTTGTCTCCTATTTAAAAGAAGCGCCTAGCCATAGTTTGTTGACCACTGATAGAGAGAATTACATGTTTAATTTAATTTTAACAACTAAAACCCTCAGACACGAGCAGGATGCGACAAAAGCTCAATTTTTTAAGCAAAGTTTAACAGGTTTGAATTCAAAGTTTTCCACCTCCTAGACCGGTGGCTATACCAAGGTATAGTCAAGTTTCCGTAAATCTTTACCCATAGCTGGAAGGAGAAAAGTTGGATGCATACCTTTTGCTAGGGTATTAGTACTATTTGAAATATAAACAGCTTATTCCAGGATTTTAACTGTGTGTTTACCAACAAATGTGTACAAGTAGGACGTGACACAAGGTCAATTTCTAAAGGGAGATTCAGGCGACTAAATTCAGAGTTTCCATTCTCCTACCCGGTTGCCATACCAAGGTTGACAAGACGAGTCGGCTCTGTTATTTACCTGGTGGCTAATAATTGGTTGCATACCTTTCACAAGGGTATTAGCGCTGTTTGAAATGCAAACAGCAACGTCCAGGATTCGAACCCGGGTCACCATGTCCATTTCCTAAGACGATAACAATTAGACGACAAGCGACGTGTTTTATGTTTACTGCACAGACGGCCATCCCTCTGGGGTTCAGGTTAGTAACTTACTTAATTGAATTGTACCGGAACAGCGCAATTTTACAACTATCCGAACACTTACTAGCGTGTTATCGTTTAGGCATTTTAGAAGAACGATAAGATAACTTAATCTATCGCTGTCGGTTTTCAAACATTGCTCGTGGAACGAATTGATATGTCAGTTTAATTTGATTCATGTGTGTACGCATGTGCGTGCGCATGTGTGTCTATGTGTATGTCGGCTGTGCGCTCCCTTCTGTATGTCAGCGTGACGACGTTTTAAATGTTAACCTACTCAGATTTCAACAGGTTGAGACCGATCTTTTTATAATGGAGATTATGTGTCTGTATGTATGTATGTAACTGAAACTACGTCATCGGCAACGCTACAATTTCCTTAGTTATTTACGTTGTATTCTCAATGGTCTTTGGTTTGGTTTGTTTTGTTTTACGGTATATCAACCTCAGTGGGTCGTTTAATGCCGATAAAGTTTTGAAATAAAATAATTCTTAATGGATGCTCAATTTTTTCAAAAACGTATTTTTCTATTTAACCCATAGATGGGATCCTAACAGGTACTACCACTCCGAGTCAGAGTGGACCAGGGAGCAATGATGAAAAAGTCGTGCTCCACATTCTCCAAACCTCCAAAACTGAAACCTCAACATCAGATAGAGTTTAACGTCATTTCCAGGACATGTAGACCCTCAGCCATCGCTTTCTAGCACCCACATGATAAAAAAGGGTTGGGGCTTGCCATAAGGGCAATATTTGGGGCAATCATAAAGTTGCTAGGGCTTGATATGACCAGCCGATTAGCATTTTATTTATTAATGATATCTATTATTATCTATGTTTGCTTCAAACTAATGCATGTTATTAATGTGTTTAAAACCCTGCAATGTGTGTTATATATCGTTAAGAAATAAAGGTTCTCAAATATATGGTATGAATAATTTCTATATAGTTTTTAACTGCACGTCCTTTTCCTTCATTTTCTTTATTTATAATAAAAAAGAATGGCCTATTATTTATCTAAGGTTAAGACACTCATAAGAAATAAGAATTCTGCGGATAAGCAACTCCAGATACTCAGGATTTACATTTTGCATTCCATCTTGGGCGATTTGGACGGTCGGATTTTTAAACAGAGGGCGTTGCAAGATGATAACAGTCTGAGGATTACGGAACAAGCGTATTAATGTATAGATTCTTTAATGTATTAAAAGCAGTCCTATTTATAATTTTATATTGAAATCAATTAGAATAAATTAAAAATAGGTGTAATATTTTTGTGTTCTTATTTAGTTTCATTAGTCTTTCGAATTCAATATAATATTTAATTATATTGTAGGGTTCCCTTGTTTAGTTGGGGGTAGAGATTGGCAAAGGGTAATCTCCAATTGCCGCCAGGGTTTGCCTCTAAGGGGCGTTGTGACCTGGCTATTTAAACACAGCCCCAGGAAAACTAAACTTCTCTTCTATCTGGTACGCTCAGATATGCACTAGACAAGTTGTGTCTTCGGCCATTTGGATTTAGAGGGAGTGGGCTTGCACCCCCAACTAGAGGCCGTACGCGGCCCGTTTTGTAAACTCAATCCTCATTGAGGGTTTTTGGCTCATCAGCCTTGAATTGATGCATAACACACGTGCATTTTTACACTCCTATGTCAGCATCGAGATGGCTACGAAGTGACAATTTTTCTCATTTAGGACTTTCATCGATTTGTTTAACTCTTCACTCTTCAAGAACTATTTTTCCCTTAGGTCCTATCTGTTTTGTACTGTGTATGTTGAATGTTGCTTAGACAATAAAGCCTGTATTTTTTATCTATTTCTTGGAATTCGTTGTATATTAATATGTAAATTCACCTGCGGTCGGTGGCCTTCTGAGGTCTCCTAACGCCCTCTGAAAAATCAGTGTTAGGTACTGAAGTTAAAACCAACCCTTAATCATTATAATATTAAAACTTGAATACTTGTGCCCATAGGTCACATACTTTTCTCAGTAATAAAAACAGGTATTATTATAAGTTTGGCCTCGCTAAAAAATCGAACAATTCATTTGCTTTACAACATGTTTCGTCCTTTTTTATATTTTGTGTGTTTTCTGTGATTAGTTGCAAAAGATAACCGACCCATACCCACCTCTATTGCACTCCAATCAAAAACTATAACTCAATATCCTCTGGACAGTTATATCGCATGATTGTCTTAATCTGAATATTTGATATTTGATATTTGAAATATACATTTAGTCATCTAGGTGTGAGGCGTACTGGCGTGTCTAGTGGACATTAACTTTACCCCCGACACGTCCTCATCCGACAGGAGAATCTATCAAAAGACAATATGTGGGGAAGGATGAAAATCTATACTTAGGTAGAGATTAGCACACACATACCAACACGTAGGGGTATATATATAATATATATATATATATATATATCTTATTATAATGGAGATTGTGTGTTTTTCTGTCTGTAACCGAAACTATATTCCTACTCAAGTCACAATTTCCTTAGTTATTGACATCACATTCTTAATCTTTATTTTTTTATCTAAACCTCAGTTATTAATAAAATTGGTTTACATTATTAATACTGTTGGCGCTCTCTAAATTCTAATAACATGCAATTGTATTTATATATACAACAAATACCAGTTTTCACTGTAAACGTAAAGCTAATTTGCATATTGATATTAAAAAAACTGATTTTAATAAAAATGTGCTTGGTATTATTGATTTCTAATTGTTTGGTTTTATCTTAATGAATATGAGTAAAAATCTCTTCAATAAATCCTAAAAGAAATTCATTAACAAGAAGAAATAACTGTAATTTTATTCTTTACTTCCTATTTTAACTAAATAGTTAAATTAGGAAAATTTAGCATTGAAAAACGGAAGTGATGAAAGAGTAAGTTTCAGTTGTTCTATTTTCCGATTATCCCTCCGTTTCAAATCTTTTTATCTGAATTCTTAATTAGTTTCATTAGCCTTTCTGATTTAATCTAATATTTTATTACATTTAAACTTAAATACTTGCACCCGGAGGGTGCATATATTTGCTAAGTATAATATAATATATATATAACATAATAATATATATATATATATATATATATATATATATATATATATATATATATAATATATATATATTATATATATATATATAATATATATATATATATATATATATATACATATATATATATATATATATATATATATATATATATATATATAATATAATAATATATATATAACATATATTATATATATATATATATATATATATATATATATAACATAATATATATATATATAATATATATATATATAATATAATATATAACATAATATATATATATATAATATATATATATATATATATAATATATATATACATAATATATTATATATAACATGATATATATATATATATTATCAATCAAAGCCTGAAGAAGATACCAGAAGATCTGAAACACGTGTTGCACATGTAAAACAAAAAGAATTAAAAAAATTTTCTGAGAACAAAATACATTTTGCGGACCTTCCTTTTTTATAAAATATTGACTTTTCTCCCGTTGGAACCAGAACAACACTTTATATATATATATATATATATATATATATATATATATATATATATATATATATATATATATATATATATATATAATGTGCGTGTGTAATAAATGTAACCCTAATGTGTCAGATACTCTTTTTTTGGGGGGGGGGCGGGGGTTTAATTTTAAATTGTACTTCAAATAAAGGTACCCATTTCTCTGAGAGATTTTCATGATTGTTTTAGTTACCTAAAAATAAGGCTTCTTTTCTTACAATTAATAATGTTCATTGGGAATGATAGCAAAGTATGGCTTCAATAAGTGTGTGTGTAGGGGGGGTCGAGATTATACCAATAATTACTTTTTGTACCTGAAGCGTTCCACAAATTGACTGAGTTTTAATTGAATTATATTACTTAATCAGTAAAACACTAAATTATGTACTCTTTCTTATAAACATTAAAGGGTACGTTAGATTTTAATGCTGAATGACTTCTTTGAATTATTAGTTATAATTTTCGCGGTGTAATGGTGAGCAAGGTAGGACGTTTAGACATATTACAACCAAGTAGGGTGTGTGACCCTAGATGTATACCCCATATACTCAACATTGAGTCATATACTCGTGGCAAACGTGTTGGCTAAATACTTAATTGCTTCAATAATTTGGTCAGCTAAAAGATTATATCTGTCAATAAATGTCCTTCTTTGGACAAAGGCATTAAAATTTCATAGGTTCCCTGGAAATACTTCCCAAGCGTAAGTATTTTATGCCAGATGAATGGCTGAATATAGTCTAATAAGTTTAAGACTCAACGACGAATCCTCTAGATTGACCGTTATACTGTGCCATAGTTACCTGATTTGGAGGAATATTTTTTAAATGCATTTTCACAAATATAGTTTGAGAAGCAGGAGTAAGACGTGGCCTTTATAGTTAAAATTATCATAGTATATCAAAGTCCACTAAGTACTATCGAGTTATTTAGTCACAGCTATATTGGTAGAAAATACGATGGTGTGTGTTACTCTTCTGTAGCCGTTTAAAAGTTTTTTTAACATCTGGCTTACGAGATGGCCATTCCGTTCTACGGTACGCAGACCCTGGTAATTTATGAGGAAATGCGTCCCGGCCTCCTGCCTCAAAAATTGCTACCCGGTGACTATTAAAATAACGACCCCGGCTACGGTGTTACTTGAAAGAAAACAACCAACTTAGAGCGTTAAATGTATTTTAGGGGGAGGGGGCTTCTCTTTTTGTCGTAATTCTTATTTATTTATCGTAATTTGTCGTAATTCTTGTTTATTTATCGCAATTTGTCGTAATTAAAAAATAAATAAATAAATCAAATAAA
This sequence comes from Doryteuthis pealeii, assembly GCA_023376005.1. Classification (NCBI taxonomy): domain Eukaryota; kingdom Metazoa; phylum Mollusca; class Cephalopoda; order Myopsida; family Loliginidae; genus Doryteuthis; species Doryteuthis pealeii. The sequence goes on from CM042152.1 coordinate 55,008,954, forward strand.
CAAGAATTACGACAAATAAATAAGAATTACGAAATATTTCTATAAATAAATAAGAATTACGACAAATTTCTATAAATAAATAAGAATTACGATAAATAAATAAGAATTACGACAGAAAAGGGAAGCCCCCCTCCCCCCAAAAAATGTTTTCTTTCAAGTAACAATGTAGCTGGGGTCGTTATTTTAATAGTCACCGGGTAGCAATTCATGAGGTAGGAGACTGGGACGCACTTCCTCATAAATTATCCTCCCCCTACCTCACAAAAACCGTTTAGCTTACGTTCTTTAAAATTGCGATCTCGTTCCAATTTTTAGAATCCTGCAAAGTCGTCCAGAGTTTCATTAGGTTCCGGTTTTCTCGTAGCAAGTGAATTCCTCACCAAATTCTCGGGAATTTCATAAAATGACGTCCCTCTTAGTGCTAAAAATCAATATATCTTATTATAAGACATTATTCCTTATTTTTTTTCTTGATATTTTTTTACAATTGTTTTACAATTATTACTAAATAATAAAATTTTCGAAAAAGGATTATAATGAAATTTTGTCCATGGAATTTGCGATAAATTTAAATATAGCGGGTGTATTGTTTGGTTTGGTTTGGTTTGTTTTGTTT
>CM042152.1:55014569-55067069 GCA_023376005.1 Doryteuthis pealeii
GTAACATCAGTTTCCTTGCGTCCCCGTACAGCTGTGATGCTAATAGCATCACTTTTGTATTTGTCGTACCTATACTTGCACCTGTCCTTGTCTTACAGCCACGCCCAGTCTTGGCATAGCATTCCGTTTCTGATGGTACACTATTGACGCAAATGCAAAGTGTGAAATTTGTGCAGTTATTCAGTTTTAGAACACAAAAATCATTAAACTGATTGAAACTTATTATCTATAACGAAAATGAGTAGCAAGTTGAGTTTGGATGTTAAAAACGTTCAGAAGTAGTGTCGGAAGTTTGCAACAACAACAAAGTTCAAAGCTTCCTCAACTAAAGGGTGACGAGCTAGTATGACATGTTCATAGAAAAACTGTTATAATGCTTGCAAAAATGCATTGACTGAAATGACAATTATGTAGAAAAATATATACATTGTCAAAGTTTAATAAACGTTTCTGCAATTTCTAAATAGTTTGAAGGCCTTACCTTTCATATTACCCTTGCTGTAAATTTGAATGGATTTAATGATGCCGCCCTCTCGGTTGGGGTTGTAGAATACGCTGACTCCATCTCGGCAGAGGAGTAATCCCCCAATGTGGTCATCTGTTGGCGGGGGGTGACGACCCCTGATACTTAAGTACGAAATACTGGTGACTGAGTCGTTCATGACATACAAATCCACTTTGGCCCTTACTTAAGCTAGACAGGCGGTTGATTAATCTACTGGTCACGTCAAGCCCTAGCGCCTATATGAGTATCACAATCCTATTGCCCTTATGGCAAGCCCCAGCCCTTTTTATCATATATGTGCTAGGAGGCGATGACTGGGGGTCTTAGTGTTCTGGGTATGATGTTACTCTGCATCTAATGGTGAAGTTCTGAAGATCTCAGGTAGTGTGAAGTGTCCCTACATTGCCTTTACACCAAGGTCCACTCAGAGCTGGAATGGTAGAACTTGTTAGGGTCCCATCTATGTGTTAAATAAAAAGATGAGTTTGAAATAACGTATTATCTGCATGATTCAGGCTACTGTCCGCATCTTCATTGTTATCTGTACAACGTTTCCGTCGATGTGCCCACCGGCATTCTTCGGGTATTTCTTGTCGGAATCGAGAACCTTCTCAGACTCAGGAACCTTCTTTTTGACCTCGGAAACATTCTTGTCGTAATCGGGAGCCGTCACGGAACTTTGAACCTATCCCTTTATTCTGTCAACGGTGTATCCTGTTCTCATTCCGTTAACCATGACTCAATACAGGGGTTAAGCTGTGTTAATCATTATTCTATGTTGCTGCTGCCCCATGCCAGGATTGAACCTGCAGTTCAGATATAACTGTCACTTAGAACTGTTATAAACTAACTCCTTTATCTACTAGGCCATATGTCCAATTGGACAATCTAGTGTGAATTTTGGGAACTTATAAACCTCATGTCGTGTTTAAAAAATTAATTGTAATTATTTTTTTAATATCCACCAAGGAGGAATTAAAAATAACGCCTTCAGCATAAAATAACCCAACAAGGGTTAACATGCCGTAAAAACCAACCAAGCAACGATTTGATTATGGTGGTGCTTGTAGTTGTATTGGTGCTAGTTGTGTTAAAATAACGTAGCTAGGTGAAGGGAGAAAGAGAGTTGTAGTCGATGATTGTGGTATTGGTGATGTGAATAGTAATAGTAAAGAAACAAAAAATACTAAAATGATATCAATAAAGTTAATAAGGACTTAAAGGACTCTACTACTCCTGCTGCTGTTGTTGATGATGAAAGGGGAGGCGAGGGTGTGGTGTGGGTGAGCCACTGGGTTAATGAAGACGAGGGTCGTGGTATCAGTGCGAACATCGCCGATTGATATGTCGCCCTAACGACTGACGATTTCTGCGGTGGCGTATAAAGTATCTATTTGTATTCATTTAATTCCACGCCGGTCCGAAATTCGAAATAATGTAATCAGAAATGGCCTGCCTCGGTCAGTGCGTGGAGAAATGACCAGTGAAATAGAATACAGGGAAACACCGTCCCACTCTTTACCACTCCCTACCCCATATCTCTCTCTCTCTCTCTCTCTCTCTCTCTCTCTCTCTCTCTCTCTCTCTCTCTCTCCTACATCTCTCTCTCTCTCGTGCTGATAGATACATACATACATACTATTGTATATATTAACAATATAAAACTAGCAAGACTTTGTGTATATACCACTGCATGATTAATTATAACAATGTTTGGTATGTTTACTTAAGAGCTATTGCGTTTAGTTCAATATGTAAAAAGTATGATGGATATTAAAAAAATAATTAAAATCATTTTTTTAAACACGACATTCGGTTTATAAGTTCCCAAAAATCACACTGGATTGTCCAACTGGACACATGACCTAGTGGAAAAATCTTAACTTTATCTATCACTCTTTCTTTCTTTCTTTTCATTATATTCGATTGAAACAGGTTAGCGTTATCGCTTCTGAGAGCTCAACTAACCTCTCTATCTTTCCACTATTCCCTTTCTTTCTTTTTTTATATTTTTCTGTGTAACATATGCCTTTCTTCTCTCTCTTTCTTTGTAATAAAAATATGAATGGTTCAGTATTTAGCTGAGGTGACGACACTCATAAGAATTTGGCAGATAGGCGACACCAGATAATCAGTATTTACAGATAATGATTAAATTTCACTGAATGCTTCAGATGAGGTATTATCTGCGTTATTATCTATAAAACGTTGTACAGATAACAATGAAGATGAGGACAATAGTCCGAATAACGCAGATAATACTAATGATTAAATTATCATACTGTAGTATATCCATAGGTCCTGCTAGTTATATCTTAACTCTTTTGAATTTTGCACAAGAAAACTGTGTACATTTTCAAGCGACTTTTTAAGTCTTTGCAAGGGACTCACTTAATCTTAATTTTTTTCTGCCCAATATCTCATGTGGTGTTTTATTTATTCCTGACTCCAGATAATCAGGATTTACAATTTAGCATTTGATCTTGGCCAATTTGGACAGTCTCATTTTTAACCATTTGCTTAAAGGTTCAATATTAAACTGAAACGCTCTTCTCCTTCACATGTAGGGTAAAATAAGAAAACATGAATACACACACACACACACACACACACATATATATATATATATATATATATATATATATATATATATATATATATCACTATAGCACACTCATACCCAAATACCCGCATGAATCCCACCTGCGTAAGCAAATAAATTATATTTAGATCTCTCTCTCTCTCTCTCTCTCTCTCTCTCTCTCTCTCTCTCTCTCTCTCTCTCTCTCTCTCTCTCTCTTAGAGTAAAGCACATGTAACGAAAGTAGGTATTTATCCAACCCATTAATGCACATGTTACGAAAGTAATCGCCCCCAAAAGCTATGTGTATACCTACAAGTATATTTATAGGTAAATTACTGAACAAATAAACAGTTCCGTTGAAATATGGACTTGTATCCCATCTGCACAGGAACCTCATATTTGATCATCAAATGATTTATTGCACTTGGAAAACATATATGAGAACATAAATATATCACCATATGTAAGTAGATCTACATCAATAAATATATTTTTTCCTAGAGAGGCCCGCTGATTAGTTTTTAATTCTAAAAACCTTCCTCTGTATCAACATTACATTTTTCAAAATGACAAACAATCTTCACTTGGACCCAGTAAGTATACGTGTCATATGACCGAGTTCAAATCCTGGACGAGGCTGTTTCCATTTCCCATCGCACTAATACTCTGTTTCCATTTCCCATCGCATACTCTGGGAAAGGTATGAATCCAACTATTCTTCCTATAGCTATGGGAAAATAGCAGAGCAAACTGAGCTTTTTAACCTTGCCTAGATAACCCATCTGGGAGAAGGAAAATTCTGAATTCAAAAACATGTTAAACCATGAGGAACAAGCTTTACTAGGGCCCAGTAAGTATACGTACCATTATGCAGAGTTTAAATCCTGGATAGGGATGTTTACATTTCATATAGCGGTAACACTCTTGGGAAAGGTATTAATCCACGTATTAAGCTCGTACAGCTATGAGGAAATAGTATGGCAGACAGGGTTATTTAATCTTGACAAGATAACCAGTCTAGGAGAAGGAAAACTCCTAATTAAAAACCTGTTAAACTCCGAAATTGAGCTAGTGTCACATCCTGCTTTTGCAGATGTGACACTTGTTGGTAAATATATATATTTGGTAGTTGGTATATATATATATATATATATATATATATATATATATATATATATATACGTATCATATTTAAGTCTACGTCAAAGCATTGCGTCCTCTATAAAGTTCGAATTCCAGTCGCACTATTACGTTCACTTTCGAACTAATACACTTGGGAAAGGTATGAAAGCTCCTCATCCACGCAACTATGGATTGCAAGTATCACTACTAGTGTTCTACAAGGATGAGTTTGACTTTAAATAACCCACAAGCAAATTTGATTGTCGTGATTATCTAATTACATGAATTCTTCTCTATGTTTATATATCTATCTACATTTCACTGCCCAGCGTGAGTATGTGCACGTGGAGCATCGCCACCATGCTGGTAAGTCGTGACTCCGGGAGGTAACTGTGTCCTCTGTTGATTATGGATGCAACGACAGGACACAATAAGTTATAAAAAAGTAAAGTCGTCGGGGCGGCCTAAAGTCGGTATCAGCCAATCAGCGAGGGAGTCTATCCCCTTTTCAATAGCGCTAGACCAAGGAGATTGTTTTAGCATCTGAGGTGGAGCGCCACACCTGCCATCAGCTCCTTACTTTACCGCACAGGTCCCTGTGCTACTCATAAGGCTGAGTTGGCGAGGACCGGAATCGAACTAGGAACCATGTGGTTTCTAGCCGAACGCTCTACCGACTGAGCCCTTAGTGGCGCATTTATCATTACAAGTTGATTTGGCGAGTTTCCTGTGTGGCGTGTGCTGGTAACCTAGAGGTAAAGTCTCTAGCACTGCATTCTGTGGTTCCCGGTTCGATCTCTGTCATGTGGAGGTCACGGTAGACACTGCTGATGAGACCTAATATAGGTTGAAACAGCTGTCGAGTGTTCCGGTATTCGTCGAATTTGCTTGTCGTGATTATATATATATATATAGAGAGAGAGAGAGAGAGAGAGAGACACACACACAGCCGGGTTCTTTGACGCTGCTGTACTGGTACAGCAGTGTTATTCCAGCTACATTCAAGAACTCGAGGAATAAAAGAAAAAGTAACAGCAACGTCGACATATTGACAAAGTGAAAAAATAACAAATTTAGAGATTAAAATAATTTTTGCTAAAAAAAACAATTTCAAATTTCAATTTCATAATTTGACACAGGGCCAGTTTTTAAAGCTGATTTGAATTCAGAGTTTTCCTTCTCCTAGACCGGTTATAAGTATCTATTTATAATGGCACAAAATCATACAATACAATTTTGTGTATTTCAAAAATATGAATCATAAGGATTTGAAATACTTCGTCAAACAGATAAGATGGAAATTTCCGAATTAATAAGAAATAAGAAATCAAAAATTGCTAAGATCTCGGATTAGATAAAAAATATTTTGTCGACTATATTAACTAGCAAAACAATTCGCCCTCCGGGCACAAGTACTTAACTTTTAATATAATTAATATTATATTGAATTAGGAAAGGCTAATGAAATTCCATACGACCATAAAAAAGATTATATTTATTTTAATTATTTTGGGGGTTTCTATATAAAAATCATTCATAGTACTGCATTTAATACATTTGAGAATGATACAATAATATCAGAAATCAAGAAAATCAAGAAATTATTTATTAGACCCGGTTTTGTTAAAACCAGTAGGCAAATTAACCGCATCATATATAATATAAACCTTTATTTCTTTGGGATATATCAAACACATTTTAAACGCACAATTAACATGGGGTTTTGAAGCAAATCTATTTATTCCATGTATTAATGATTTTGACTATAAATTAAATACTCATTTATAAAGTTGCGGAATTTCTGACGTAATTGTGACGTAAGCTTGTAATGTAGTTTCTGTTACAGACAAATAGAGACCGAATCTCTCTATTACAGATAGATGTCATTACAGACAACTGTTTTGGTGATTAAATTTTTAAATTTCTATTCCCTTATTCTATAAAAGAAACATTATTATTAGAATGAATGTATAAGTTAAAGAATATATATATATATATATATATATATATATATATATATATATATCAGGGAATACACCCTAAAGTTTCTCCAGACCACATCGGCAGTGATGTATATATATTTGCCAACCCCTCCTCATGAACAGGATATGGACAGGTCAATTTCTTAATCGTTGATTAAAAGGTTTGAATACAGAGTTTTCCTTCTCCTAGACTGAGTACCTAGCCAAGGTTAAATAATCCAGTCTGCTCTACTATTTACCCATAGCTGGAGGGAGGGTAGTTGGATGCATCTCTTTCCCAAGGGTTTTAGCACTATGTGCAAAGTAAACAGCCTCGTCCAGGATTTGAAATATGTTTGTATCAATGTAAAAGGTGTGTCAAAAAAATGATCGATATTTTCTGTACTTTTTGACACACCTTGTATTCTGAAAAAATTATGTTTCGTTCATAATTTTTCAGAATACAAGGTGTGTCAAGAAAGTACCAAGATTAAAGCCATATTTAACAATATAGAAATGAAGAAATAATTAAACTTTTCTTTCAGAATAAAAGGTGTGTCAGAAAGCAACAACAAAAAATCGATACTTTTTTGACACACCTTGTAAACGTAGGGTAAAAGATTCTGAAAAAAAAAGCATCTATTTTGCTTTTTGAAAAAAATCCCCTTATTTATTGAATGACCCTTGTCTTTCTATCTTTCTATTTGCATTGGTTTCTTTATGTTTTCGGGGGGGGGGGGTCTCGAATTTCTTTTCCTCCCCACCACCTTATTAAACGAAGGCGCCCAAATATTCCCCGGGGAAGCCGCTTCCTGGAGAATTTGAACATGAGCCTCGTTATCGAATCTTACTTCCTGTCAACATCATTTAGCACAAACGAGCGCCATTATTAACTGCTGTCTACCGACCGAGGCGCACATTGACTGTCTTAACTCCACCCCATCCCGATCAGTTCAATGCACAACTCTCATCGTCTGTGAATCATTCACTCGTACACTTGTTTTATGATATCACTGGGTCTACTTTGCTTTTGTTAATAAACCCACACTAATTAGATGTACAGTGAAACCATTAATAGGCATCTCTTCCTAATCGTTCATATATTAATTAGTCCCGAACCCCTGCTAGCTAATATGAAATATTGCAAGATTTCTTTTTAATTGATGAGTTGCGAGACGCCTTTTATATTAGCTTTGTTCAGGATATCTGTATAATATGCTTATGTAGGACTTAAGTATTGTTTTATTGTAGAAATCCTATAAACTGAAGAGAGTTCTGTAGCACTGAATGAAGTTCTCTTGGCATTCCTTAATATTTCAATTTATAAACAATGGAGAGCTGTGTTGAACTGGCAGCCAGACAATTTCAACAGGTGAATTTCATGAACAAAGTCCCGTATTTGACGGCATATGGGACGCACATTTTTTCCCAAAATGTTGGCTCAAAAATTGCCCTGCGTCTTATACATCGTAGGTGAAGTTTGACACCCCCGGTAGGCCTAGGCTAGGGTAATTTTTTTATTATCATTATTTCCTGCTATTGAGATATCTTGTGTGTGCTTATTGCTTGTTTGTACTGCCAAATTGTTTCTATACAGCTATGTTTCTGCTTGTCTAATGCACAGGTAGATTATTTTCAATAATATATGCTTAAATACACCAAAAATCTTTTTTCCTGAATCTGACCTGCTGAAATTGGGGGAGGGTGTCTTATATGCCCGTGCGTTTTATATGCCGTTAAATACGGTAGATGGATATAACTAGACTGAAATAGATAGATATGAGCAGACTGAGACAGATCTGCGAAAAGTTAGATAGATAGTGAAATACTTGGCTTAGTTATAGAAATAGATATCGAAAGAATAACATTAAAAATTGTTTTATATAATATATATATATATATATATATATATATATATATATATATATATACATGCACTGGAAAAAATATGCACCCTCCGGGCGCAAGTATTTAAGTTTTAATTTAATAAAATTGGAAACACTAATGAAACGAAATAACAATGCAGATAAAATTAACTGAAAATGATGGGCGGGGTGTAATCGAAAAATAGAACAACTTTGAAACTAATTCTTCCGTCATCTTCCATTATTGCCGTCTTTCATAGCTAAATTTTCCTAATTTAACTATTTAGTTAAATTAGGAAGCAAAGAATAAAATGATAGTTATTTCTTCTTGTTAATGGATTTATTTAAGATTTATCCCCGAGATTTTTGCTCAAATTTATTAAAATGAAACCAAAAATTTAGAAATCAATAATACCAAGCACATATTTATTAAAATCAAATTTTGAAGATATATACAATATACAAATTAGGCTTTCGGCTTAACAGTGTAAACCTCTATTTTGTTATACATATAAATGCACTTCCCTGTTGTTAGTATGTAGATGAGGCCAACAGTATTAATAATTTAAAACAATTGTTTCAATAATTAAGGTTTAGATGTAAATATACATCGTTGAGAATGTAACGTAAATAATTAAGGTAATTTTGACTTGGGTACAGATATAGATCTAGTTGCAGACAGAAAGACACTCAATCTCCATTATAATATGATATATATATATATATATATATATATATATATATATATATATATAATCCTATTGATGAATCATCCCATGGATATATAATTGTACATTATCTCTTAATGTTATTCTAGTATCCAATACACACACAAACGCACACACACACACACACACACACATATATATATATATATATATATATATATATATATATATATATATATATATACATACACACACAATGTTAGTGGGTTCAAGAAATATCGGCGTAGTAACTATATTTACAAAGAAAAATATAAACAATGAATGAAACTTTAATTTATTTTAATTTATCAGCACACTGATTCCTGTGAGTCTTCTATTAGTCGTAGCACCCCTGAAATTCCTATTTTGATAAGGTCTTAAACCTCTGACGTCGTATGTCTTTTAATGCCCTCAATGATCACAAATTTTAACCTGTATGAAAATGTTAAGTTTAGGAAACAAGAAAAACTCGCATGGAGCTGAGGGTCTTACTGTGATCAGAGTTATTTCACTTAAATTATTAGCACCTGCATGATAGTCCCAACCTTATTGCCCTCATAGCAAGCCCCAACCCTTTTTATCATATATGTGCTAGAAGGCGGCGACTGGGGGTCTTCATGTCCTGACGTTAAACTCCATCCCATGGTGAAATTCCAATTGTGGAGCTCTGTGAAATGTTAAGTACACCTTCATCGCCATTACTCTTGATCCACTCTGACCCAGAGTGGTAGTACCAGGTAGGGTCTCATCTATGATTTGAATAGAAAAATGAGCTTTCAAAAATGTTTTGAAAAATTGAGTTTAAAAATTTGAGTACCTATCAAGAATGAATAAACCAAAACGTCTTCGGCAGCTAATAACCAAACAAGGGTTGACATGCCGTAAAATCCAACCAACCAACTTAAAACATTGTGTTTCAACAAAATTTACTTTATTTTGAGAATTGCCACTGACTCCTGTAGACATTATTCTAGACGGATAGACAGCATGATCTTTTTATATAGTTATTTACTAAGCTGAACATAGATGTGGCACAGAAGTATGGGTCACCCAGTAAGAATAGAACTCACAAACAATAGTCGGCTAAGCTAGCTTGCTAACCATTAGGCTATATGAGGTGCCTTTGCTATGTATGTTTCTCAGTCTGCACATAAACACAGGTGTTATAAATAGTAAAGAATCGTAAATAAAGACTTTAATAGTTAAAAAAGGCTAGTTGTATAGGGATACTTTAGATGTTACAAGCTTTGAGTTTATAAAAACATTTCTTGTGTAATAAACAGGTTTTTGAGTGAAAAAACGGTCTTAATGAGTCATCTATTACAGGATTACAATATATATTTACCAACCACTCCGCACGAGCAGGATGTAACAAAAGGTCAATTTCTTAAGCGGAGAAAGTTTCCTTCTCCTAGACCGGTTGCCTAACCAAGGTTAAAGAACCCAGTCTGCCCTGCTATTTTTCCATAGCTGGAAGGAGAGTAGGATTCATACCCTTCCCAAGCGTATTAGCGCTAAGTGAAATGCAATTAGCACGTCCAAGAATTGAACTCGAGGCGACGAGTCCATTTCCCATGACTTTAACCATTACACCACGCGCTTCCAGTAGGGTTATTATGTTTTATATAGGCACTCGTTGTTTAATGGTTATAGTTGTAGAAAATGGACTCTGCGACCCGAGTTCAAATCATGGACAAGGCTGGTTGCCTTTCATAGTTCACTAATACTGTTGGAAAAGGTATGTATCCAACTATTTTCTCTCCTGCTATGGGTAAATGTGGGTGTCAGAAACACTTATATAAACAAATACATCCCCTATTGGTCATCCACATGTAACTTGAAACGAACCACTCCCAAACTAACAAAAATAACTTATTCGTCAGATGCCTTCACCAGAAACATATGTACGAGAGTGAGTCAAAAAGTAATGCCATTTTGTTCATGACAGGTATAATTATCAACATAGGAATATGTATCATACATCAACATTTTTCACTTCATCGTCACTGGAATAATGTTTGCCTCTCAAACCCTCTTTCGTGGGACGGAAGAGAGGCAAACATTATTCCAGTGACGAGGAAGTGATATATGAAATGAAAAAGTATCTCAAAGAACAGTCAACAGAATTTTACGGAGCAGGGATACATGCTCTCATTCAAATATGGAACATATCTATTGAGAGAAACGGTGACTATGTGGAGAAGTAGGGATGTGATCTAAAGAGGACAAGCTTCATTTGATGTATGATACATGTTCCCGTGTTGGTAATTATATCTGTTCTAAACAAAATGGCATTACGTTTTGACTCACCCTCGTATATATATATATATATATATATATAATATATATATATATATATATATAAGCAATTAAAGATGATTTGACGAGAAGATGGTTTTCTTTCAAGAAATGAATCGGCCAATTCACCAGTACATTTTACGCTGCTTCTTTTGTGGCTTATCAACTACTTTGAAAACTCTAATTTAGACTTATACAGTTTCCCACTAATCTGACTCGGAAAGGTATGAATCCGTATTAAAGCAGGCAAAAATATTTTTCTACTCTCCTATCTGGCTGGATTAACTAAAGGACTTTTTATGGGTCATTTACCGAGGATCGAACTCGCTTTCAGTAATAAATGATTTCTGTGACTAGCTTGCTAACTACTACACCACGATTTTATTAAAACAAAGAAGAAGAAGAAGAAGAAGAAGAAGAAGAAGAAGAAGAAGAAGAAGAAGAAGAAGAAGAAGAAGAAGAAGAAGAAATAATCCAATAAAATTTGGCGCCCAGAAAAGTGATAGGAAACTGCAAACTCCACACTTTCATTAGAGTCGTGATTATAGAATTGATGTCTGACAGAAAGTTCACAAGTAAATTGAATCCACTTGAACTAACGGCATCAGATTGATTCGTATTAATTCTACCGAGCTTCTCTTGATACTGATTTAATAAACAACAAACTAAAAATCCAATAAAGAATGGTATTGCATTATCGTCTCAATTTTTCCATCTCATCTAGGGGGAGATAATTGATGAGTATGGAGAGAAAGATTCAGCAAGATTTTTCCATCTCATCCAGGGGAGATATTTGATGAGTATGGAGAGAAAGATTCAGCAAGATTTTTTCAAAAGATTTTTTTATTTATTCATTTATTTACGAACATAGAAGCGTCTTATGTAATGGTTATCATCGTAGTAATTGGACTCGGCGAACTAAGTTCAGTTCATTCTGTTTGCATTTCAATCTAAACTAATAACCTTCATAAAAGTATGCATTCAATTATCCCCCCTCCAGCTCTCTCTAAATAGAAATTATTTTGTTTATATTCGAAGACATTTAAAAATCAAAATATACATAAAATAGCATTGAAATTCTACTTAAAATGTTCAGCATTTGTAAATCTCAATTGTAAACAAATCAATACACCAGATTTTTGTTCCTCTCTACCGAATAGCCGCTTCTACTTTATGATAAGAGGTTGTAGGTATTTACCCTAACCGTTCGCCATTGATAGGATGTGAAACAAGGACGTAAGTATGAAGCCCCCAGTCAGGATCGACCTCACTATTTGTTAATTATGGATCTGTGAGACTAGCTTTCTAACTAACCATTACACATGATGGGACGGGGCGTATTACAAAACACGTTTTCTACGGTTAATATGTGACACAAGTTACAAGTAATTAATACATATATTGATAGGGTTTGTATATATTTTATATATATGTCATCTATAGACACCGTATTTCGACGTTTACGTCTCATCAGTGTTGCTAGACTTAACAGCTACTTCAAATCGAGAGCGAAACCTGACTTTTCAGAAATTCGACACTTTCCACTCAGCCGTCCGTTGCTGTCAGTAAGAGACGAACATTATAACTTATGAATACATACATCTAGATGTATGTTACGATCACCTAGAGAACTCGAGTCTGTAAACAACAGACGAGTAATGCCTTACGCTAAACTTTTAAGTTCGTTAAGGTGCCTCTAGAGAGCTCTACCGGGCTCAGGGAGCATATAATAGTCATCCAATAGTTTCAAAGCAGCGCTTTAATCTTCAGAAAAAGTTATTTCCAAGGCTAAGGCGCTGCTTTGAAACTATTGGTACTGTTACATAATCTATGCGGTTACATAAGATTATTGTCAATCCCCTGTAATTCTGAGGGGATGGCCTTTCATACCATGGCCGGGTCCTTCTATGGAAAATTAGAGAAGCCCGCCAAATATGTGAAGTCACGTGGGACCTTTTCAGAGTCCCCAGTTTGCAGTTAGACTTCAGACAGAGCAGTCGGCGATGACGCTCTGTAACTCTGCATACGCGCGCTATGTTATATCTGGGTTGGGGATTTACCGAATAAAGAACATTAAAAGAAAATCGAAGTCTTGTGTTTACTAAAAACTAACAATGACACAGGGCTTCTGATAACGAGAAATCCCCATAGAAGACCAGACCGGAATGCTCAAGTCAACACCAGACGCTATACCAGACGCAAGATGATAGACGATCAGAATAGCAAAGCCGGACAGAAGAGAAGACGACTAGAAGTAAGAAGTAAGAAAAGGGTATACAACATTATATCGATTTGCTACTGTGAAAATATCAGTACACAACAGTACCACAAATTCCAATACTGGAGCTTTTGGAAATGTGGAGTTACTTTTTCACTACCACTGCTCCCAGGTCCACTTTGACCAAGAGTGGCAGTACCTCTTAGGGTACCAGCTATCAGTTAAACAGATAAAATGTATACAGAAATTTGAGTACCGATCAAGAATGAATAAAACAAGATATCTTTGCCATAAAATAACCTAACAATGTTTATAATGCTGTAAAATCCAACTAACAAGTTCTCTCTGTCAAGAAATCACACAGTTATATTTGAATACTTTAAACAATTACTTAAAATATCCTCTCTTCTATCGATTTATCTGCGAACTAATATAACATGCTCGTTAAAAATGACTAATTTCGTAATCACGTTTTCCTTTTTTTAAGTTAAGAATAATAGAATATTCATATATTATCGGAAAACTCCACGTTCTCTATTGAATAACTATGGCTTTTTATTTAGCTAATGTAACATAATCTTTTATTTATGTTAATATCAGCAAAAGGCGCGTTGTGTAATGGCTAGAATCGTAGGAAATGGACTCGTCGACCCGTGTTCAAATCCTCGATGGGGCTGTCTGTATTTCACAATGCTAATACAATTGGAAAGGTATGCATCTACCTGCTCTCCCTCCAGCAATGGGTAAATAGCAGGGCAGACTGGGCTTTTTAACCTTGGTTAGGCAACCAATCTAGGTGAAGGAAAACTCTGAATTCAGAGAAAAAAGACTGAAAAAGACTTGATTCGGCATTAAAGGAAAGAGGGTCGATATGCCGTAAAACAAAACAACAAACAACTAACAAAAATAGATAGATCGATCGATCGATAGATAGATAGATAGATACGAGCCAAAAGGAGCAATGTAAATATATACTTGTTACGATTCTTGTGGCCATGTTAGGGCTGCAGGTGAAAGCAGTTTTACAGCGGAGATCCCTTTGGACATAAAGTTTAGTTCTTTCTTGAAGTAGAAAGATATAGTATCAGTTTTAATCCTTGTCAGTTGATCCGTGTTAAGAGTGGTATAATCCTTGTCAGTTAGTCTGTGTTAAGAGAATTTTATAATCCTTGTCCATTTGTCTGTACATCCAGCGATCAATTGTGCGACAATTTATCAACGCCTCAAATAGTAAATGAAATACATGGTTGAGCGTTTTGATTGGCCGATTCAGCTAACGCTGTTTTGGAAGAGTTTATAAATACAATTTTTTAATCTTCAGCACACCCTATACCCAAATACGCCAACAATCCTAACCCTACATAAAATCAGGAATATTACTAAACGGATAGATTGATAGATACAAACAAAAATGGGTTGGTTTGGTTTTGGTTTTGTTTTGTTTTGTTTTACGGCATATCAACCTCAGTGGCTAATTTAATGCCGATAAAGTTTTGAAATAAATTCAATTTTTAATGGATAATACATTTTTTTTATAAATACATTTTTCTATTTAACCCATTGATGGGATCCTAACAGGTAGACCAGGGAGCAATGGTGAAAAAGGGGTGCTCCATATTCCCCAAACCTCCAAAATTGGAACCTCATCATCAGATAGAGTTTAACGTCATTCCAGGACATGTATACCCTCAGACACCGCCTTCTAGCACCATATGATGAAAAGGGGTCGGGGCTTGCCATAAGGGCAATAGGGTTGGGGCAATCATATAGGTGCTAGGGCTTGACATGGCCAGCCGATTGATCGGAGAGGGTCTCTCCGACCGCCTGTCTAGCCTAAGTAAGGTCCAAAGGGGAGTATTTCAAGTCATGGGCTGCTCAGCCACCTGGGTTCTATCCTTAGGAATCATGGGTTGCCACCCACAGCCAACAGGTGGCCCATTGGGGGAGTCTTATCCCTCTGCAGAGGTGCAGTCGGTGCATTCTAACGCCCTAGACAACAAGGCGGCAAAAGTGGGTTGGGTAAATACATTCTAAGTATGGTTTGGTTGGTGGGTTTGTTTTACAGCATATCAACCCTTTTCGGGTCAATTAATGCCGAAACAAGTCCTTTTGATAAAGGTTTCTATGTTTTAGGTTTTAAACACTCCAAATTGGTTTAAGTAATTTTCATTAGCCTCATTTTGTTTGGTTTGCTTCATGGTAGAAATAACCCTGTGGGTTATTTAAGACCAAAAACTGAATGGGTGCGAGATAAAAGTGTGTACTCAAGTTTCCTTAGATACATGCAGACATACATACGAGCGAAAGGGTTTTGTATAAATGCATAAGCCTGAATAAACAAGCATATTACAAGGTAGATAGATAGATGGGAATAGAAAGGGACTGGGCAAATGTATACTAACATTATATACAAACATGAATATTACAAGATATATATATATATATATAGATAGATACGAACAAATAGGGTTTCGGAAAATACATTCTAAGCATGCATAAAATAAGAAAATTACAACATATCTAAATACATACATACATATGAGCCAAAAGGATTTGTTTAAATGAAAAGACTGGCATGGAACAAGCATATTCTTAGATAGATAGATAGATAGATAGATAGATATTAGCAATCTCTGAGTCATAGATGGATAGATAGATAGATATTAGCAATCTCTGATTCATGGATAAATATAATAGATAGATAGATAGATAGATAGATAGGAGGAAATTGAGATAAATGGAAGCTGGTTGAAATAGATATGACCTTAGTCCGATAGATATGCACAATTATATAAGCAAAAACAGATCTAAATAATATAGGAGATAAAGAACGATTGCAATTGATATATGACGAAGATGCGTGTTGGCATTAAGACAGGTAGATTACAAGGTAGATAGATAGATAGATAGATAGATAGATAGATACGAACAAATAGAGGTTGGGTAAATACATTCTAAGCATACATAAAAATAAGCAAATTAACAGATAGATCGATAGATAGATAGATGCGACCAAAAAGGGGCTGTGTAAATGTATACTAACATTATATAAAAACAGGAATGTTTCTAGATTGATAGATATGTGAAGAAAGGAAGTGAATCCGACGGTATGTAGTATATTAGGAAAAATGAAAAAACACAGGTTTAAATGGGTTAAGTGGCGAGTTTATTGGCCGATGCTGTAGTGTTTCGATCTATTTATTAGATCATCTTCAGGGCATTTGTTGGTATATAGAAGGTGATAATAAATTATTTATCACAGAATAATGAGAAAAGCGAGTGGTAGTTATGTGTTATTCAGTTTAAAAAATTTTGAAGTTTGAAAGAAGAACGGTTTTGAAATGTGACGTCAAGTGTTCTATTTTACGGCGTTGGTATGGAATGGTGTATGTGTGTGTATCGAAAGGCATTGATAGAAATAAAGGTATTGATAGATATATACATAGATATGAGTAACCTCTGATTCATAGATAGATTGATAGATATGAGCAATATATATATATATATATATATATATATATATATATATATATATATGGAGAGAGGGGAAAGAGATACCAAAAATCTCTGATTCATAGATAGATAGATAGATAGATAGATAAGTACAATTTCTGATTCATAGATAGATGTATACGTGCAAACTGAGTTAGATGGAAGCTGGTTGAAATATATATGACCTCACTCCGATAGATATGCACTAGTATATAAGCAAAAACAGATCTAAATAATATAAAAAGATAAATAACGATCGCAATTGATAGATACATGCGAAGATGCATGTTGACATGAAGGCAGTGGGTATTGAAACTTAATTCTTTTGGTCTGCAATGCACCTGTAGCAACTCCAAAATTGATGTATCACTTGGCACTTCATAAATCAAAGCGCTGCGCACGTCAAATCTCAACTTGCGTCCGCATCCATAATTATAGAAATCATAGAAGTCGAAACACAAGATGTGCAGAGTTGCGTAGAGCCAACAAATGCAGAGCAGGGACAGAGGGGGCTGCACATCTGCGTCGATGCATAATTCATAGCCAACACTGCAGAATCTCAGGAATGCCTCTGTGGCTCTAACGCCAACCGAACTGCACAGAGCTTTACCTCTTTAGAAAGAATGCTCGCCGCTCCAGACTGGATGAATCGAAATGGCGAATTGAAATTAATGTTCAACAGATGGCGCTCTGTCAAAACCCAAATCCGAAGATCGCCGAGATAGCGCTGATAGATGTGGTAGATTTAAAGTGGCCATTTTGGAAAGAAGGAAGTGTATGGACCAAGTAGCAGGGGAGTGACAAAAGGAGAAAAGAGAATTAATAGAGAAAGAAGATAATAGGAAATAGAGTATATATTTACCAACCCCTCCATACGAGTAGGATGTGACACAAGGTCAGGTTTGAATTTAAAGTAGCCATTTTGGAAAGAAGGAAGTGTATGGACCAAGTGCCAGGGGAGAGACAAAACTAAGATAACTAAAGAAGAAAAGAGAATTAATCGAGAAAGAAGATAATAAGAAATAGAGTATATATTTACCAACCCCTCCATACGAGTAGGATGTGACACAAGGTCAGGTTTGAATTTAAAGTGGCCATTTTGGAAAGAAGGAAGTGTATGGACCAAGTGCCAGGGGAGAGACAAAACTAAGATACCAAAAGAAGAAAAGAGAATTAATCGAGAAAGAAGATAATAGGAAATATAGTATATATTTACCAACCCCTCCATACGAGTAGGATGTGACACAAGGTCAGGTTTGAATTTAAAGTGGCCATTTTGGAAAAAGGAAGTGTATGGACCAAGTAGCAGGGGAGTGACAAAAGGAGAAAAGAGAATTAATAGAGAAAGAAGATAATAGGAAATAGAGTATATATTTACCAACCCCTCCATACGAGTAGGATGTGACATAAGGTCAGGTTTGAATTTAAAGTGGCCATTTTGGAAAGAAGGAAGTGTATGGACCAAGTAGCAGGGGAGTGACAAAAGGAGAAAAGAGAATTAATAGAGAAAGAAGATAATAGGAAATAGAGTATATTTTACCAACCCTCCATACGAGTAGGATGTGACATAAGGTCAGGTTTGAATTTAAAGTGGCCATTTTGGAAAGAAGGAAGTGTATGGACCAAGTAGCAGGGGAGTGACAAAAGGAGAAAAGAGAATTAATAGAGAAAGAAGATAATAGGAAATAGTGTATATCTTTACCAACCCTCCATACGAGTAGGATGTGACACAAGGTCAGGTTTGAATTTAAAGTGGCCATTTTGGAAAGAAGGAAGTGTATGGACCAAGTAGCAGGGGAGTGACAAAAGGAGAAAAGAGAATTAATAGAGAAAGAAGATAATAGGAAATAGAGTATATATTTACCAACACCTCCATACGAGTAGGATGTGACACAAGATCAGGTTTGAATTTAAAGTAGCCATTTTGGAAAGAAGGAAGTGTATGGACCAAGTGCTAGGGGAGAGACAAAACTAAGATACCAAAAGAAGAAAAGAGAATTAATAGAGAAAGAAGATAATATGAAAAGGAGTATATATTTACCAACCCTTCCACACAAGTAGGATGTGACCCAAGGTCAATTTCTAAAGCGGGGTATAATAGATTTGAATTCAGAGTTTTCCTTTCTCTTAGCGTAAAGAGTCCAGTCGGCCTGACTTTTTAGCCATAACTTAAAAGTGAATACTTGGTTTTATATGTATTTACCAACCCTTCCACACGAGCTGGATGCGACACAACTTCAATTACTTAAGCGGAGTTTAACAGTTTTCAATTCCGAATTTTACTTCTCCTAGATTCCTTTTCCTAAACAACGTTAAAGATTCCGTGTGGCTCCAGTATTTATCCATTTGAAGAAAGGAGAATAGTTGGATGTATACCTTTCCCAAGCGTATTAGCGCTATGGGAAATATAACCAGCCTAATCCAGGATTTGAATTCGCTTCACCATGTCCATTTCCTACGATGATAACCATAACACCGTTACAAAATTAACAAGTAACCTAATAATTATGTACAGTTAGTGTAGCTTAGATTCAAAACTAACGGTTTAGTGGAAAATCCACGGGGAAAATGATTGACACGTTTTAACACTATGTTGCCCCGCTATTCCATTTCGCCAGCGTGCACGTGAGAAAGAGTTTAGAAAAGTCAAATTTTAGTTATGTGCTGAACAGGACATATCGTAATTGCGCTGTGTTCGTTGAAACTAAATTCTCACTCGCGTTTTTGTTGATCTGGATCTTAGAAAATAATAAAGAGCTCTAGAAAAAACAAAGTCTTGTGTGCCGTTAACTAAAAACAAACAACAACACAAGATGTCACAATATTAAATACAGAAGATCCAGGCCAGATTAAAAACATCTACCAGTCCTGAGCAGCCTAAATAGCAAGGTGCAAAATAACAAATAGACGAAGCCATCTACTCAAAATTATGGAAGAAGATACACTAGATAAATATAAAGAAGATAAGTACAGGGTGTATCAAAAAAGTATCGAGGTTTTTTGTACTTTTTAACACACCTGGTATCCTGAAAGAAATAACGTTCCATTGATTAATTTTTTCAGAATACAAGGTGTGTCAATAAAAAGTACCAAGTCTAAAGCTGTATTTACCAAGATAGAAATGAAGAATGAATAGAACGTTACTTTTTTTCAGAAAATAAGGTGTGTCAAAAGGTACAAAAAAATCTCGATACTTTTTTGATAAACCTTGTATATCTGTATACAATCAGTTATACACTATACAATATATGTAAGATACGACTCAAGAGGAGTATGGTATGCTACAACACGACGGGTCGCTCTTGAAAAGTATTAAAGAAAAATGAACAAGTATGAAAACAATAAAATAGAATGTAATTATTTATCTGTTGTAATATGTTTTAATATTTATGTTTTATGAATGATATTTTTCTATGGCGTAATAGATTTGGAAACTTAAATGTGTTTAGTGAACTTATAAACGTAAGCGTGTCTGAAGCTCGCCGTCTCAAATTTCAGTAACACAAAGTAAAAAAATAGAGCGAGAGACAGCTCGTAACTCCGAAAATTCGTAAGTTAGAGTACGTGTAAACAGTAAAATAATATGTAATAAATTTTGTGCTGTAGATGTTTTGATGTTTACTTTTTTATAAATGATATTTTTCTATGGTGTAATAAATTTGTAAACTTAAAAGTGTTTAGTGAACTTATTAACCTAAGCGTATATGAAGCTCGCTAGTACCTCATAACGTTACATGTATTTATTGAATGCATTGGAATTCATTATAAATAAAGATGTAAACTCAAGAATAGGAAATGCCAAACAGGGAAAATATCATTACAAGTTTTTAGAGCCCTAGCACCTATATGATTATCTCAACTCTATTGCCCTTATGGCAACCCCAACCGTTTTTATCATAAATGTGCTAGAAGGTGGTGGCTGAGGGTCTTCCTGTCCTAGGTATGACGTTAACTATCTGATGGTGAGGTTCCAGTTCTGGAGGTCTGGGGAATGTCGAGTACCCCTTCATCGCCATTGCTCCCTGGTCCAATCTGACCCGGAGTGGTAGTACCTGTTAGTGTCCCATCTATGGATTAAATAGAAAATGTGTTTATAAACAAATTGAGATATCCATTATACAAGGTATGTCAAAATGTATCGAGATTTTTTGTACTTTGTGACACACCTTGTATTCTGAAAAAAAATAACGTTCCATTAATTCTTCATTTCTATCTTGGTAAATACAGCTTTAAAGTTGGTACTTTTTTGACACACCTTTTATTCTGAAAAAATAATGAATGGAACGTTATTTATGTAAATGAATTTATTTCAAAACTTTGTCAGTATTAAAGGATCCACCGATGTTTATATACTGTAAAAACAAACAAAAAAGCAAACAATTTTTTTAGACCCAACCTTCTTTTTAATCCGATCAAAATTCTGTTTTATTTCTGTTTTTCACACGGACAGACACAAATTCTTTTTGTTCATCTCAAACGAAACTAGATCAAAATGTTTTGTTCGTAATTATCTGTTTGTGTTTCTATCTGTTAACGTTATGTAACCTACGTGACCCGTCTATAAGTGGGTTAGATCTCTGTTGGGGAGTTATTAATGCGTAATCTAATCTCGACCAATGCTATATATATCAATCCAATTATTCCGATCGGACTGTGTCTCCTTGGGGGTCAGATTATGGGCGTTAGAAACCTGTAATAAACATCTAAATGTTTTCATCTGTGATCTTGTGGCTGCAATATAACGAATAATACCACCGTGTATGACTTTATATATATATATATATATATATATATATATATATATATATATATATATATATAAACAATCAGTTATAAGTTCAAAAAATGATTCTTCATACATTATTTGTCCAAAGACAAACACAATTTGATTAAAATAAGGTTAGTTCAAAATATTTATAATATTTTTCTTATATCGTTTCCTGTTTTGAATTGTTTCATAACATATATATATATATATATATATATATATATATATATATATAAATGGGCTCTCTCGTCGATTTTTGACGCATGAGTGTTTATCCAGTGAACAACCAACGCAGTGATTTGTTTATAGTGGTGAAGGCTTGTGTAGGACCATTCCACACTTTTTGGCACAGTGGCTAGGAAAGAATTGATGCATCACGGAATGCCACGAACCCAATCAACGACTGACCTCAGGAATTTTGAATTCAGAGTTATCCCTCTCCTAGACTGGTTACCTACCCAAGGTTAAAGAGTCCAATATATATATATATATATATATATATATATATATATATATATATATATATATGGACGTGTTTTTTCGCTGCTCCAAGAAGTAGTGATTTATTTATTGTTTTAAAGCATATAAGGGAAGTGACAATTTTTTTTTTTTTTTTTTTTATTTACTAGTTGAAACACATTTAATTATGTGGAAATGTATGTTTACTGTTTATCATTGCGTTATTCGGTAATGTCACATTTCATAACATAACTTTAATAGTAATACCTTTTTTTTTTTTAGAGTTTTACTTTTTTTATCAAATTGTATTTATTCATTATTTATTTAAGTTTCTGTAATTTTGCATATATTGTGAAATATCTGGAATTCTTTTTTTTTCTTTCTTTCTTTTTAAATTAGACAACGATAACAGAATACGTAGTTATAGTACATTTTAATTATTTACTATGTTACTAAGCTTAATAACTTATTATACATACATGCTTTCTTATTAATAATAAGAAAGCATGTATGTATTTATCTTAATTTTTATTTTACTTTTATTCTCTCATTAATGTTTTTAAATATATATATATATATATAATATATATATAGAGAGAGAGAGAGAGAGAGAGAGAGAGAGAGATATGATATCAAGTGTTTCCTTGTCAGTGTTACATAATTGTTGGATCCCTACTACTTGTATAAGGTAGTGTAGAAACAAAATGGCGATTAGTGCAGCTGATGGCCTTGAGGGTGAGTGACGGCGCTTGACCTCACTCTCACCTTGCCTTCCGGGGATAAATCGTGAGAACCGGAAGGCATAGAAGACCCTGTCTTCCGGTTTAAGGATAGTGATTAAGTCGCAGTTAGCAAGTAGGAGCCTAGCTCGTAGGATGTGCGCAGATGTCTGGTTTGGGGATTTACAAATAAAGTAACATCAAAGTAAATCGAAGTCTTGTATTTATTACCTAAAAACTAACAATGACACAGGGCTTCTGATAACGAGAAATCCCTTACAGAAACCAGACCCGAAGTCCCCAAGTTAACACCAGACGCAAGATGTTAGAAGATAGAATAGCAAAGCCGGCCAGAAGAATAGATGTCCAAGATATAGAAGCAAGTAAAAAGTAAAGAAGTAATGAAGAGTATTCAACAGTCAGTATTCAACAAAAAGTCAAACATACATATAAACATTAGCGTGTATATTTTTTTCATATATACAGAGTATCATAAATGAATGAATAAATGGATACCCTGGTGCAGATATATTTTGTTCGGCATTTCTTTGCCTCGTCAGTCTGATTTTTAAAATCCCAAGTGTGCGCCTGCTCATCAACTGGTGTATTTAACAAATGTGGAAGGAGAAAATCTTTTAAAAGTGAAAGAACAAAAATCAGTGAAAGGAGAAGATCATACCAACAATACCGGGTGTGAAAACTTTGAATTAGTAAAAATCAGACAGAGGAGGCAAATAAAATATGAAATAAACTTATATCTATATCAAAGTATCAATTCATTCATTTATATATATATATATATATATATATATATTTCAATAATTTATTTTCTGCTTCTCTCTCGATGAGTCCGAATTAAATACAGGCTCTGATGATGATTTTTATAAATCGAAATATTGTTCAATATTAGCTATGAATATGATAAAAAATATTTTCCTTTTAACAGGATTGTGTGTTTTCATATCCTTATATATATATATATATATATATATATATATATGTGTGTGTGTGTGTGTGTGTGTGTGTGTGTGTGTGTTGTATACCCTTTCTTTACTTCTATTATTTTTCTGCTCATCTTTGGTATCTTACGTTCTTCTAGCGTCTGGACTTCTCTATGCTTCTATTTCAGTGTTCTTGCTGGTTGGTCGTTCTAGATTCATTTCTTCTTCTAGATCAGTCTTGTTGCCAAGACATACATCAACCACAAAACCATATTATTTATTTAAACCTTTATTTACTTAACTAAACATATTTCTCTAACTAACATAACGCGCGTGTGCAGTGAGTTCCAGCTAAGGCCTTATCTGCCTGACGTCCAAGCTGAAACTGAGAGCCAACCATGTCCACGTGAGTTCACGTATTTCGCGGGCTTTCTGTAATATTCGACGGAAAGTCCCGCCCGTGATATGAAAAGGGGCCACCCCTTCAGAAATACAGGGGGTTGACAATAATCTATGCATAGATTATGTAACATATATGGAAAGATGCAAATTTCACCATAATAAAATGAATTGAAAAAACTATCGGTAAAAATTGAGACACGCAAAAAAAAAGACGATAAAAGGATTCCAAACTACGTCTGTCGCTTCCAAAGTGTTGTTCGTAAAAGGGTAGTACTGATACGGCTACAGCTTGTTTTATTTTCTCTAATATATAAGATTTCCTTATGATCGCTTTCTGTAGCTGAGATATTGCTACCGAGGTATGTTATATGGTCTAGAAATTTCAGACCTTTGACATTTAATGTGGAGATGGTTCCATCTTACTTAAAACACGTGAACTTTGTTTTATCTGAGTTCACGTAGAGGCCAATGACTCGTGCTGCTATGCTCCAGGCTACGCAGCAAAGAATCAGCAGATGCAAATGTATCTGCGTGAAGCCATTTTCTTTCATTAGATTTATTGATGAAAAAAATGGAATATCTTCTCAAAAATAAATACAAAATACAGAGAACAGACATAATTATGTTAACGACTAAAAATAATATTGGAACCAAAAATAAAATTGCCTCCAAAAATAAAATTGCCTAAATCTTAATATAATGAAGATTATGTGTCTGTCTGTTTGTCTGTAACCGAAGCACCGTTACCACCGACATCAAATTAAATTAGTGAAATAGATCGCTAATTAAGACTGAGCCTATTCTAGTAGTGACCATCCAAGCGGAGTTTAATAAGATTGAATTCAGAGTTTCCCTCCTCCTGGACTGGTTGCCTAACCAAGGTTAAAAAGTCCAGCCTGCCCTACTATATACCCATAGATGGAGGGAGAGTAGTTGGATGCATACTTTTCCTAAGTGTATTAACAGCTCAATCCAAGATTTGAACTCGGGTCCCACGGCTCTAAGCATCAGACCACACGCCTCCAAACTGAAATAGATAACCACATCATTAAGATACCTGGAAGTCCCAGTCCATATGAAATACAACATTTCTTAAGCGGAGTTCAACAGGTTTGAATTCAGAGTTTTGCTTCTCCTAGACTGGTTGCCCAATCAAGGTTAAAGAGCCCAGTCTGCCCTACTATATACCCATAGCTGGATGGAGAGTAGTTTAGTGCATACCTTTCCCAAGGGTATTAGTGCTATGTGAACTGTAGCTTCGTCCAGCGTTTGAAATCGGGTCGATGAGTCCATTTCCTACGAATCTAACCATTAGACCACACGCCTCCAACATCACAATACGATTAGTCATTTATGTCACATTCAACATGATTTATTTCAAATTTGATTTAAATTATTAAACATGTTTTATATTTTAATACTATGGGCCTTATCCAGATACAAATATGCAAAAGTATACTTACCTTGCCTTCGAGTCCTGTGTCCAGTGGCTTCGGCCTTTGGACCGATAAGGAAGATAATATCAGAGTGAATGATAGGGAACCACCCCCCAGGCAACACATACTCCCTCGATTTAAAGAGGCAGGGCTAATTAAGACTGAGCCTATTCTAGTAGTGACCACCCAAGCGGAGTGCCTGAGGCGAATCATAAGAGGAATGCTGAAGGGATACACGTAATGTTTACACTAACCATGGCATGAGGTTTGTTTTAAGCGTGGTACCCCACAATAATCGGACTGTTCATCTGACATGGTAGGATGTCTGAAAATACTTACAAATATGTATATGTATTTACACATATAACTCAATAGCCGTTTACATTGTGAAGGGTAGGATAATTTGCATATTAATATTGATAAATATATGCTTGGTATTATTGATTTCTAATTGTTTAGTTTTATTTTGAGAGATATGAGTGAAAGTTCCGTAGATAAATTGTAAAAGAAATCCATTAACAAAAAGAAATAACGTATTTTATTCGTTACAGTCTAATTTAAAATAACTATTTTGAACAGTTCAATTTGAAAAATTCAGCTATAGAATTAATTCAGATTTATCAAATTAATTAAATAATTTCTATTGTCGGGCGGTTTTTTCACTGTTTTCTCGACAACTCTGCTTACTAAATTATTTATTCATTTAAGAAAGAACAATTATGAAGAAAGTCTGGATAAAAGAAAGAAGAAATGAGGGAAAAGAAATATAGAAAGAATAATAGAAAGAATAATAGAAAAAGATCAAAGATGAAGAAAGCCTAGCCAGAAAGAAGAATATAATAGGGAAAGTTAAAAGAGAAATAAACAAAAAGAAAAAAAGAAAGAAAGAACGAATGTGAATAATGACTTAGCAAAAAGAGGAAAAGAAAGAAAATTAAAAGACAGAAAGAAATAGCAAAGATTAAGAAAGTCTTAGCAATAGGAAGTAGAAAGGAAAATTAAAAGAAAGAAAGAAATAGCAAGATGAAGAAAGCTTTAGCAAAAGAAAGAAAGGAAGGAAAATTGAAAGAAAGAAATAGCAAAGATGAAAAAGTCTTAGCAAAAGAAAGAAAGGAAGGAAAATTGAAAGAAAGAAATAGCAAAGATGAAGAAAGTCTTAGCAATAGGGAGAAGAAAGGAAATTAAAAGAAATAAAGAAATAGCAAAGATGAAGAAAGACTTAACAATAGGAAGAAGAAAAGAAGGAAAATTAAAAGCAAGAAAGGAAAAAGAATGAAAAAAAAGAAAGAAAAAAGAAAGAAAAATGTGAAGAAAACAACGATGAAAACGAGACTATCAAGAATCAGCGTTGACGCGAGAGAAGCTTTCAAATCTTTCAACGCTACAATTGGCGCCGCCTTAGAACAATGGCCGCCTGCACTATGTTTGTCTGAACGATAAGCAAGACCAGGCACAAAACAACTGGACGGTCAGTCACGTGGTTGGATAAGAGGGAGAGGGGAACGTAAACCGGTGGGAAATTTACCATATCAATGCTTCTTCCTTGGAAATCTGCTTCTTTTCCCCAAAATGTCGACACGTTGCTCCAGGTTAATAGCTAAAATATTCGCGTCGGCAACCTTCATGTCTTGGATGTCTGGCATTTATCAAAGCAACGGGTACCCACAAAAAAAACGAGAAAGGTAAAAATAAGTTTTTTTGGTTACTTATGTTGTACTAGAAGCGGCTACCCAGCGTCGACTGGGTAGATGGGGCAGGTAAAAAAAAACTGGTGTATTGATTTGTTTACTTTTGAGGTTTACAAATGCCGGATATAATTAAGTTCAATTTCAATGCTATTTCTATGTATATTTTGATTTTTTAAACATCTTCGGATATAAATCAAATCTTATTTGTTGTACAAAAAGTAGGAATCAGTGATATTTAATTTGTACATATATATTTAATTAAAAATTATATATATGTTAGCTCAGTCGGTAGAGCGTTCAGCTAGAAACCATATATATATAGGATGAAAAAAAGGGATATGAAATCCGACATTGTAATGAAGTATATAGTTTAGAAAAAAAATTTTAGAAAAATTTTTTAAAACTATATATATATATAAGAAAGTTTATTTTTTCCTCTCATCCTCCCTTGATTCGTTCGGTAATTATCCAATTTGTGCGTCTTTCAACATTTGTCAAGTGAATTTCTCTGAAGGGATTGACCGAAAAAAAGAAAAAACAAAATTAAATAAAAAAGACATAAGGGTTCCCTAGTTTTTCTTTTTTAGAAATTCAATATTTTACAATGTATACGCTTTATATATATATATAAACATATATATATATAATATATATATATATATATTTATATATATATCATATATATATGTATATATCATATATATATAGAAAATATATATTATATATTATATATATCATATATATATTATAAATATATATTACATATTATATCTCTCTATATTATATATATATATATATATATATATCTTATTATAATGGAGATTGTGTGTTTTTCGGTCTGTAACCGAAACTATATTACTACTGAAGTCACAATTCCCTTAGTCATTTATGTCACATTCTCCATGATTCTATTTCTATTTAAACCTTAATTAATAATAAAAGTGTTTTACATTATTAATACTGTTGGCCTTACCTAAATACTAATGACATGCAATTGTATTTATATATACAACAAATACCAGTTTTCAGTGTAAACGTAAAGCTAATTTGCATATTGATATTAAAAAACTGATTTTTAATAAAAATGTGCTTGGTATTATTGATTTCTAACTGTTTGGTTTTATCTTAATGAATATGAATAAAAATCTCTTCAATAAATCCTAAAAGAAATTCATTAACAAGAAGAAATAACTGTAATTTTATTATTTACTTCCTATTTTAACTAAATAGTTAAATTAGGAAAATTTAGCATTGAAAAACGGAAGTGATGAAAGAGTAAGTTTCAGTTGTTCTATTTTCCGATTATACCCTCTCCGTTTCAAATCTTTTTATCTGAATTCTTAATTAGTTTCACTAGCCTTTCTGATTTAATCTAATATTTTATTACATTTAAACTTAAATACTTGCACCCGGAGGGTGCATATATTTGCTAGTATATATAAAATCATTTAATTGTTTTATTTTCGTAGATTCCTCCGGAAATACATACACACAACTGCCCCTTATATATGTATAGATAGATTATAGATAGCCGTCTCTTTGCATAGATGGTCTATTTATCTTTTCTGTAGAATACGGATCTTTGTATACCCTACTCAATTTTGGTCTAAGTAGCTCTTCTAACTTCTTCTGGCTGTCTATTGTCTTAAGATTCTGGTTGAGACGTCCTGTGTAGTTGTTTGTGTTTAGTAACAACACAGGACAATACTTTGGTGAATTTACATCTATATATTAATACGCGTACTCCTAAATCTTCCATCCGTTTTCATCCTGCAACACCCTCTGGTTAAAAATTAGTCCGTCCAAATTGGTTAAGATGCAATGTAAAACTGTAAATCCAGATTATCCGGTGGCGATTATTCGTAGATTTCTCATTTGTCCCATTTATTTCAACAAATTTTAAAAATGAAACATTCCGCTTAAATGCCCAACGTAAAATTAAACTGAATTGAATAAAAAAGAAGTTACATGTTTGTTTTATTTGTAATATTGAAATTATGAATTACGGAATACATTTTGCTAATTTTGATCATATGGCGTCCCGACCCCCTCCTTAATTTAGGCTATGTTTTAGCAAAGCAGCGTTATGCGAATTTTCGGCCCAACTTAGATATTTTCCGAGTCGTGTTTTTGTCACTTTTTGTCGGCAAATTAATGTAGATATTTTAAACGCTTCCCTCCTGATTTTTATCGGCAAATCAATGCAAATATTTTACAATCCCTTTTAAGAAAGAGTGAAAGAGAGTTAAGTCAATATTATTATACTTTTTACATATTAAACTAGTTTGGCAATATCTCTTCAGTAAATATATTAAACGTTGTTATAATTGAATTATTAAACTGTGGTATATCTACTGGCCCTGCTAGTTTTTATAAAATTCTTATTTCTCTTTCCTTCATCCGGATCACCAATCACGCGTGTGAAGCGGTGGTTTCTGTCTGACTTGACCGTAATCCTCTGTCGTTTGATACAATTTCATATCTGCCTATCTTGCTCATTTGATATTTCATTTCGGCTTTGTTTTAGTTTTGTGTTTGTTTTTGTTTTCTTGTATTTTGAATAAATTTACTGCCCTTTTTCTTTGCTTTGTCTTTTTTTGTTTCATTTTTTCTTTAATTCTTTTCAATTTATTTTTTGTTTCAATCTAACTCCCAGATATTTTAATATGTATAAACACAAGATAATAACGTTAAATATCGAAAAAGGCCAACGGCGAAATACGATGTTATATTTCAGGGCGCTCAAGGATATTTTGATTAGAGAACAGTAAATGATTAAATGCTCTCTCTCTCTCTCCTCTCTCTCTCTATATATATATATATATATATATATATATATATATATATATATATATATATATTATTTCCCTTTATTCGATTGTTCATTTCTTCATTTTCTTTAATTCGCCTACCGCCTCATTTTCTTCGTTTCTCTTTTTTATCATCATTTCTTCCTTCCATCTCTCTCTTTCTCCCTCTCTCCTCTCTCTCTCTCTCTCTATATATATATATAATATATATATATATATATATATATATATATATTCCCTCCTCTATCTCTACTTTCCTCTCTTTTTTACCTAATCGTTCAGCGTTGCTCTACCTTTCTCTACTCTCTCTTTCTCTCTTTCTCTCTCCTAATATATCTCTCCTTATTTCTGTCTTTCTATTGTCTTTATACTCCCTATATCTATCTATTTATCCATCCATCCATCTATGTATCTAACTGTAAGTTTCTTCTACGTTTCTGTGTTCTCTCTCTCTTCTTTCTTTTCTCTCTATTTCTTTCCACCTCTCTCTCTCTCTTTCCACCTCTCTCTCTCTCTCTCTTTTTCTTTCCACCTCTCTCTCTCTCTTTCTTTCCACCTCTCTCTCTCTTTCTTTCCACCTCTCTCTCTCTCTCTCTCTCTTTCAACCTCTCTCTCTCTCTCTTTCCACCCCTCTCTCTCTCTCTTTTCTTTCTCTCTCTCTCTCTTTCTCTCTCTCTCTCTTTCTTTCCACCTCTCTCTCTCTCTCTCTCTTTCTTTCAACCTCTCTCTCTCTCTTTCCACCCCTCTCTCTCTCTCTTTCCACCTCCCTCTCTCTCTCTTTCCACCTCTCTCTCTCTCTCTCTCTCTTTCTTTCCACTCTCTCTCTCTTTCTTTCCACCTCTCTCTATCTCTCTTTCCAACTCTCTCTCTCTTCCACCTCTCTCTCCTCTTTCTTTCACCTCTCTCTCCTCTCTCTTTCTCTCTCTCCTCTTTCTCTCTTCTTCCACCTCTATCTCTCTCTTTCCACCCTCTCTCTCTCTTCTTTCCACTCTCTCTCTCTCTCTTCTTTCCACCTCTCTCTCTCTCTCTCTTCTTTCTTTCCATCTCTCTCTCTCTCTCTCTCTCTCTCTCTCTCTCTCTCTTCTTTCTTTCCACCTCTCTCTATTTCTACCTTATTTCTTTCTCTATATATCTATATCTTTATTCACTATCTACTCCTCTCTCACACACATCCACAGGGCAAATAATAGAAATGAACTTAAAGAAAACCCATAATAAACAATGCAAGATTATATCTTATAATTTCGAATAACTACGTTTTTTTCCCCCATTTTTCTTCTATTTTGATTTCTTAGTTTTCATGCTTCCAACGGCGAATTGAATAAAAGAAGCCTTCGTATCTGTTTCTTTTTCTTTTTTCACGAAGAAAAATCATAAAAAAATGTGGGAAAATGAATCTATTGTTTAGCAATGACTAGAAAGACGAATTCTGGCTGAAAGCCAACATGTTCTAATCAAGGTTTTAGCCAAGCGATTGCAAAATACAGTAAATCTCAAATAATTTTACTCTGCATATACATCTTTTGCATATAGAACTTCAAAATCAATAAAATATAATCACACTTTTACCCACTCTTTTTCTATCTCTACTCTTTCTCTCACTCTCTATTAACTCTCATCAGAGCCGGTTTAGCTCAGTTGGTAGAGCATCTGGCTCAGAAGCACAAGGTTCTGGGTAAAATACCGGCCTTCGCCAACCAAGTGAGTAGCACGGCTTGTATCTGTGCGGTAAAGTGGGAAGCTGGTGGAAGGTGTGGTGCTCTACCTCAGACGCAGAAATTATCTCCCTGGTCTAGCGCTAATGAAAAGGAGATATACTCCTTCGCTGTCCGGCTAATACCGATAATAGGTCATTCCGTCTACTTTCCTTTTATTAACTCTTCTCTCTCAACTGTCTTTTACTGTCTTATTTTCTGTCTTTTCTTTATTTTTCTCTTTTCTGTTTGTCTTTCTTTTCTTTCTCTCTGTCTCTCAATTATCTCTTATTTTCTGTCTTTTCTCTATTTATCTCTCACTTCTGTTAGTATTTCGCATGCATCTTTTCTTTTCTTCTTGTCGTCCTCTTCTTTTATTTCTTCTCTTTCTTCCCCTCTTTTTTGTCTTCCTCTTATCTCTTCTTTCTTTCCTTTTTTGTCTTCCTCTTATCTCTTCTTTCTTTCCTTTTTGTCTTCCTCTTATCTCTTCTTTCTTTCCTTTTTTGTCTTCCTCTTATTTCTTCTTTTTTTCTTTTTTTTTTTGTCTTCCTCTTATCTCTTCTTTCTTTCCTTTTGTCTTCCTCTTATCTCTTCTTTCTTTCCTTTTTATCTTCCTCTTATCTCTCCCCTTTCTTCCCCTTTCCTTTTTGTCTTCTACTTTTTATCTCTTTTGTCTCTTTTCCTTTTCTTTCACTTTTCTTTTTGTCATCCTTTTTTATCTCTTCTCTTTTTCTTTCTTTCTTTTTGTCTTCCTCTTATCTCTTTTTTTTTCCTTTCCTTTTGTCTTTCTTATCTCTTCTTTCTTTCCTTTTTGTCTTCTCTTATCTCTTCTTTCTTTCCTTTTTGTCTTCCTCTTATCTCTTCTTTCTTTCCTTTTGTCTTCCTCTTATCTCTTCTTTCTTTTCTTTTTTGTCTTTCTCTTCTCTTTCTTCCCTTTCCTTTTTGTCTTCCTCTTTTATCTCTTTTGTCTCTTTTCCCTTTCTTTCCCTTTTCTTTTTGTCATCCTCTTATCTCTTCTTTCTTTCCGTTTTCTTTTTGTCTTCCTTTTTTATCTCATCTTTCTTTCTCTTTCCATTTTGTCTTCCCTCTCTTTCTTTCTTTCTTTTTTGTCTTCCTCTTATCTTTTTTTTCTTTCCTTTTTGTCTTCCTCTTATCTCTTCTCTTTCTTTCTCTTTCTTTTTTGTCTTCCTCTTTTATCTCTTTTCCATCTCTTCTTTCTTCTATTTATCTCTTCTTTCGTTCTTTCACCGTTTCTGTTTCACTCTTTTCTCTCATAATATTATCTTTCTTCTTTTCTGTCTATTCATTTACCTTTATTCTCTTTCTTTTCTTCTCTCTCCGCTCTTTCTCTCCTTTTCCCTCTCTCCTCACACAAACACATATCATGCGTTGATCTTAATATATTTCCACTGAACAAACTCTACTTTGTTAGATCTAAAAATGAAAATAAAGCAAATAGGTCGCCTGCAGACTCCAATCAAGATCGGAGCATCTTCACCTCTCAGATATTTTTCTCTTAAAAATATTTATTTATCAGTTTATTTTTCTAATAGCCGTTTTCTGCCAAGCGGTTTTTTCCTCTTTTTACCAGACAAAAAGACGGGTGGTCTTGTTAAATCAAATAAAAACGAATGATAACTGCGTCGTGAAAAGCAAAAAAGAAAGAAAGAAAATGGAACCCAATAATCTTGTAACATATAACCTAGTTGTCTGTTAACGCTGAGAGGTTCGTGCTTGAGTAATTCTTCTCCCGTTGACAGAATTGCAAAATGTCTTTTTTGTCTTTCTTCTCGTCTCTTCCGTTAAGCCAATGTGGCGTTGAAAAAAGCAAAAGTCGACTTTTCTTATTCTTCAAATCTTTTGTGTACACAGCATTTTTTTTTTTTTTGCAAAGTTCAGCAAACACAATTTGCTAAAACGTTCTTAATGTACCAGGTGTCCTGACATCAACAAAAAGTATCGGAAGAAGCTTTCTAAAACCGACCAAGCATGAGGCCAGTTTTTGAGAATCATTTCTTATCCAATATAACAGAAACCTGCCAGTGAATTAATCGCTTACGACTATCAATTTTTTTTTTACTTCGTTAGATTTTAAAATCGGTAGTTGTTTTTTGTTTTTTTGTTGTTTTTTTTGGGGGGGTCATAATTTCCCCAGGCAGAATTAGACTAACTTGAATAAATCTAAGAAATACGACAGCACTTCAAGGAAGCGCAAGGTTCCGGTTTCGATTTCCTGTTACAATTTTTGTGGCCATTTTTAGACTTCAAGTGAGAGCACTTTACAGTGGGGATCCTCTGTGTTAAGCAGAGGCTGATCTTTAGTGAAGAATCCTTTGGTTGTTACTCGATGTCCCTTAGTGTTGGGCAAAATCATTTGGTTATTCCTTGATGTTCCTTCCAGTGTTGGCTAGAATCCACTGGTTGAGCAAAGTCCTTGGTTGCAAGTCCGTTCGTCAATGTCGAATACGCGCGAATGAACGGCTTTCAAGATCGTGATTAAATAGTTAACTAATCACGTATTAAAGCTGTTGATTGGCGGGCTTTAATCTCCGTGCCCACACAGGGTCTATAATTTTAAGTGGTGGACCTCAGCATACTATAAATTCAGTCTCACTAAAATGCTGTATGATATACTTTAATAAGTTATACTTAATAAATTTATGGATGGATCTAACAGTAATATTTATTTTAAAGAATTTCCATTTGTTTGCCTGTATTCGAATAAATTTGAAACAATTCGGAAATTTAAAAGAAAGGTAAGTTCATTTCTTTATTACTATTTTTTTAGTTAAAACATTCATTGTAATTCAAAATAAATTATAATTTTAAATTTAATTTTTGAGTTTTTTAACCCCAAAATGTGGAGGTGTAAGTAAACTAAAAGAAATCTACAATATTTTTAATAAAATAACCGATGCATTATAAAATTGTATAATCAATAAATCAACACTGATAATTTTAATCAGATAACTACCTGGTATTTGGTAAGTTTGTCTCTATCATTAGGTAGGCTCAATTTACGGACTTTTCATACGTGCATAAATTGTTAAAAAATATTTTTAAACGTACAAAAATGCTTTTTGCTGTTTTCAAACGTAAAGTTTGATATAAAGAAAAATTCCAAGTTTGTGCTTAAAAAAAGACAAATGCATGTTACATATAACGTACTTTCTTGTATTTTAAATAAATTTACCATAAATTCTTAATCTTTGTTGACATGGTTATAGCATTTTGGTGCGAAAAATTAGAGCAATGGAATTTTCTATGGAGAATCATAAATGTAATATTTTTTAGTGTGAAACAGGAACAAATTAATATTAGCATTTAGTTGATGCCTTAGTATTTAACTCTTAATATTGAAAAACGATTTGAGAAAATCGAAATTAGAATGTTAAAAATTACAAAAATTTTTATCAGAAATATTATAGAATCCGTATTAATAAATGAGAGACTTTTTTCTTCGATGCACTTCTGATTAAGTATGTAAAACAATATATACCTCAAAGGTGGAGTATTCTTTAGTTAATATTGTAGTTTTTAAACTCACATATTTAAAACAATCAATTTGAAAATAGGGCATTGTATTGAAAATTGCTATTATTCAACAATATAAAAATCCTTATTCAAATAGTCTGTCCCTATATCTTATTTTATAAATAAGCAATTTTCCTCGGCAGAACTTACTGTATAATATACAATTTCATAACTGTCATTTCTGTAGTTAATCACGGTACCATCAAATTTTAAATTCTTATTGTTAATTTCAAAAATATGTTGGATATGTTTTCCATCTATTTTACCTTGTATATATATATATATATATATATATATATATATATATATATATATATATATATATATATATATATATTGTCCAAGCGTGAATAGAATATTATGTCCCCCTACAACCTCCCATAACAAACGACGACAATATTTAATTCAAACTTTATTTTCAATATTCTTTTATAAAGACAGTTAAATGGAATCTCATTATTTTTAGGTACCTATTTTTAATACAATATTTACTTTAATTAAATCAATACGCTTTTGCCTTCCAATGAATGGGAGTATTTATTTTACTTTTTATAAATTTTAAAAAAATCACTAGAAAAAATTTAAAGAATAGACAACTGGAAGTTTTAATATAACATTCCTTAGAAAATAAGCTAACGTTTTAGAAAAATAATGGATTAATATTTTTCTTAAAAGACATAAGTTTCAAATTGTAAGACGTCCTACTACCAAAAAAAATCATTATCGATATTTTACATATTTTCCATCATTGAATTATCTTTACAAAAATGTAAAATTCTTTTTCTTGCAAAAAAGATTACGAAGAAATGTGTATGAGGGATCAGTGTTTAAAACAAAAACTAACGAAAAAAATAATTAGCCTTTTCAATTTAGAGTTAAAAAAATTTGTCCACAAAATCCGTGTGCATTTTTTAAGAATCTATAAGTTTGAAGTGCACATGGACTTTATGAAGCCCTGTATGTAATTAGTTTATTTTATGGTATATACAAACCTAAGTGAACATCCTATAAGTATGCTAATTCCATTTTTTAACAAGTGTAGTTTAACATCTACTGTACTGCAATTGTATGCAGCGACAGACTGGTAGCGGTGGTGTTTCAGCTAATATTTCGATTTCACTAGTTTTTAAACAAGTAATAAACTATAATATTATTAGAATATGACACTCTGAACTGAACTGGTGAAAAAATTAGGAGAACGTGCCAGACAAAACTTTTTTACCATTAGAAAACAAATTTTAATAATCACCAATAACTATTGTTAAAAACTAAAAGCGCCTGTCGTAGAGCAATCTCGTCTTGCATACCACTACCTGTGTTCTGTGTTCATCTTGCATCCAAATACTTGTGTTCGATATCTAGGTACCTCCAAATTTCCTTGTGAAATTTACCCCCACCCCCTATATTTAACACAATGAAACTTACATAAAGGTTAATATTTTCTTAATTTTTTTAAGGAAATATTTTAAAAAAAACTCCTGGTGATTTTTTAAACATTTTTCAGCTTAGGGAAATAATGAAAATTATGAACGAAAACGATGTTTACATTTTCGCACCGTTAAATCAATTGAAATTTAACTTAGCTAAAACAAGTTATGAAAAATCAATTAATGGTCCGATTTCACGAAAATTTCCATATTTACTTAACTTTTGATGAAAATATGATTGAAATAGGTTTTTCCTAAAAATATATTAGAGGAAATATTTTACGAAGTCCACCACCCCTATTTTATTTTATGAAATATGAAAAAAATGAACACACATAAAACGATTTTTACTCTTTTTCTATGAAGAGAAGTCTGAATAATTAAATCAGAAGATTTTTATAAGTTTCTATACGGGAGTTTCTTAGTAAAAGAACAAGGAATATAGAATTCAGCTAAAAAATATCGATAAAGAAACTAACCCTGTTGTAATAAAACGGGCTATTTTACTTATTTTTCAATATAACGAAGAGTAATTTTCCCCAATCGGATAATTTGATCTTTGAATTAACTGTTTTTCTTTGTAACAACTCTTAGTGTTCATTATTTATCTTTTTATTTTTTTGCGAGATTTTTAAAAAAGTTCAAAAATATTTACATTTCTTCCTTTAATATTGCTTAAACTGATCACGTGACCTATTTTGATGGTACCTATCGATCCTTATTTGCTTGATGCCTCCTTTGGGTATCTCCAACGTTTTTTTAGATATTCACACATCAACCTTAGCAAAAAAAATCTTTACACTGAACATATACACAGTTAATACAATACTTATATACAGATCAAATTGGGTTATTTCCTAGTTGAGTAACATGTTACAGAGTGACCAAGAAAAAACAGAACCCACAAATTTTGTGATAAAACTATTGATTTTTATTTTATTTTATTTTTTAAAAGTTTAAACGGGGTTAGGGTTAGTGTTTAGGGTTGGGGTTAGGGTTAGAGTTGAGGTTTAGGGTTGGGTTCTGTTTTTGGGGTCACTAAACCTAAATCCCAACCCTAACCCTAACCTAACCCTAACCCTAACCCTGTTTGGTAAATATATATATATCAGAAAGCAAACTTTGAATTCAAACCTGTAAAAATCCGCTTAAATTGACCGTGTGTCACATCCTGCTCGTAAGGATATTTACCGCACACTTGTATGGGTTGGACACAAGGTCTCGTTTTAACTTGGGCGTACAAAAATTGCGTCGATCACGTTGGCATTCCCCCTCAAGGGGGCGCCTCAGGCACTGGGCAATAAACCCAATCCTGTCCCTTTAAATCAAGGGGGCAGGTATTGCCTGGAGGGATAGCCCCCTGGGATCGACGCTATTAATTAACTTTACCGGTCTAGTGGCCGAAGCGCACTGGACCCCCGACGAGTTCTAATGGTTAGCGTCGTGGGAAACGGACTCATCGACCCGAGTTCACTTCATGGGGGAAATAGCGCTAATACCATTGGGAAAGCATCAATCCAATTCTACCTCTAGCTATGGGTAAATAGCAGGACAGGTTATGCTATTAAACCATTGCTAGGTAACCATAATTAACTCCGCTTAATAAATTGACCTTGTG
Organism: Doryteuthis pealeii; assembly: GCA_023376005.1. Taxonomy (NCBI): domain Eukaryota; kingdom Metazoa; phylum Mollusca; class Cephalopoda; order Myopsida; family Loliginidae; genus Doryteuthis; species Doryteuthis pealeii. The sequence goes on from CM042152.1 coordinate 55,052,818, forward strand.
TCGCAACCTGCCCATGCGGAGGGGTTGGTAAATATATATATATATATATATATATATATATATCTTATTATAATGGAGATTGTGTGTTTTTCTGTCTGTAACCGAAACTATATTACTACTCATATCACTATTCCCTTAGTTATTGACATCACATTTTCCATGATTTTATTTTTATTTAAACCTCAATTATTAATAAAAATTGTTTTATATTATTAATACTGTTAACCATGTCTACATACTGACAACATGCAATTATATTTATATATACAACAAAATAGTGGTTTACAGTGTGAACGGGAAGGCTAATTTGCATATTGTTATTAAAAATGTGATTTTATTAAATATGTGCTTAGTATTATTGATTTCTAACAGTTTGGTTTTATTTTAATGAATATAAGCAAAAGTCTCTTCAATGAATCTTAAATGAAATCCATTAACAAGAAAAAATAACTGTCATTTTATTCTTTACTTCCTCTTTTAACTAAATACTTAAATCAGAAAAAATAACAATGAAAGACGAGAGTGATGGAAGAGTAAGTTTCAGTTGTTCTATTTTTTATTATACTCCCTCTGTTTCAAATCTTTTTATCGGTATTCTTATTCAGCCTTTCTAATTTAATATAATATTTTATTACATTAAACTTAAGTACTTGCACCCGGAGGGTGCATATATTTGCTAGTATATATATATATGTATATATAGGACGCGTAAAAGCATATGCATGTTGATAAAAGGAATATTTTCTTAAAAAGAAAAGTGAGGGTACCCTTATTAGATTTAAAATCTAAAATAATATGTTCTTTGTTTTTTTTTTAGTTTTTTTTTTTTAGATTTTAGATTTTAAATCTAATAAGGGTGCCCTCACTTTTCTTTTTAAGAAAATATTCCATTTATCAACGTGCATATGCTTTTACGCGTCCTATTTAAATTTAATACTGTTAATAAACTTTTCATATATATATTATATATATATATATATATATATATATATGAGAAAGAAAACTTTGAATTCAATCCTGTAAAACTCCGCTTAAATTGACCGTATGTCGCATCCTGCTCGTAAGGAGGGATTGGTAACGTTAATACTGAGCTGTTAGGTTAAAAAAAAGAAAACTGCTGACAAATGAAAAATTTACAAAAAGTTACCTGTTTCTACTCTAGACTTTAGTTCATTTTTAGTCCTACACTGTACATATTTATTCCATCTAACCGCCCCGGTCAGCATTTGCACACGACCGGACAATCGAACGAGAGAGAAAGAACGAGAGAGAGTTGCAGAGAGTCTCTTAATAACATCTCTCTTGCTTGCTTTAGTTGGAAACACTACGGAGATAAATTGAAAATCCCACACAGGGCCACGTCTTTGTGGTTAGATACGCAAAACCAATTAAACGGTAAAAAGATAACCATGAAAATTGGCCAGTAGGATGTGTGGTTGAGCTCGGGTCGGGAGTGCAGGCGGATGAAGGACGGTCAGTCAGAGAGATGGATAGAAAGAAAGATGAAGAGGAGAATAGTTCGTCCCTCTAGATTCAACATCAAAGAATCGAAAACTGATTTTGCAGTGCACCAACTTTATTGCACACAGATCAGAGAAACACAATATATTGCAAATAAATTATTCGTAGCAGCAGTAGTAGTAGTAGTAGTAGTAGTAGTAGTAGTAACAGTAGCATAGTACCCGGTAAAAACGAATAGTTTAATTATGCACGAATCAGCACATCTAATTAGGTTGGTTGATAGGATTTTTACGGCATGTCAACACTTATTGAGTTATTTTATGCCGAAGACATTTGGTTTCATGCCAAAGTTATATTGTTTTATCCATTTTCCATTGTTACTTTTTAAAACTCAACTTTTTAAAAACATTTTCTGGTTATATATTTACGGCATGTCAATACTTGTTGAGTTATTTTATGCCGAAGACATTTATTTCTCTGAATGTTTGAGATGAGGCTTGAAGATTAGTATTATCTGCGTTATTCGGACTATTGTCCCCATCTTAATTGTTATTTGTACAACGTTTCGGCCGATATGCCCTCCAGCCTTCTTCAAGTATTTCTTGTCGGACTCGGAACTTTCTCGGACTCGGGAACCTTCTTTTCGAACTCGGTAACTATCTTGTCGTAATCGGGACTTTGAACTTAACCCTTTATTTATCCCACGGGGGTATCCTGTTCTCATTCCGCTAACCATAGCTGGGGTAGGAGTTGTGTTAATTATTTTTCTAACTGCCTCTACTGAGGATTGAACTCGGTATCCAGAGATATCTCGTTGAGTTATTTTATGCCTAAGACATTTAGTTTATTAATTCTTGGTGGGTATTGTATAACACACAGATAAGAGACACACAATACATTGTAAATAAATTATTATCCGTAGTAGTAATAGTAGTATTTGAAGCAGCAGAAGCAGCAGAATAGTACCCTAAACTACTAATTATGCACGAAAGGGGTACTTCAACCTAAATTGGTTCATTAGATTTTACGGCATATCAACACATGTTGGGTTATTTTATCCCAAAGGCATTTTGTTTTCTTCATTCTTCATGGTCACTTTTTTTAACTCAATTTTTAAGAATAATTTTCAAACTCATTTTTTCTAGCATAGTATACATAGATAAATGGTAGAGATATGAGGAACACAGGGACAGAACTCAGACAAAAGTGTGTAGGATATATTTCGCTAGAGCTTTGAGCTCGGCATCATCAGTCTGTCCACTTTCCCTTCTATAAAACATTTGTATGATACCTTTGATAATCAATAAAAAGACTGATGATGCCGAGCTCAAAGCTCTAGCGAAATATATGCTACACACTTTTGTCTGAGTTCTGTACTTGTGTTCCTTATACCTCTACTACATTCTGCCGGATTTATTCCAATCCTCCTTCCTCACATAGATAAGATTTAGATGGAACACGACTACCATTCCGGGTCAGAGGACCTAGATGTAATGTTGATGAAGGGGTACTACACATTCCCGAGAGCTCCTAAATTGGAACGTGACCATCAGGCTAACTTTATAGCATAAATATCAGAGAAACATAATATATTGCAAATCCATATAATAATACTCTTGTTCCTTAATCTTCTGGGTGTTATATTCTTGCAACACCCTCTGGAGTTGCTTATCCGCCGAATTTTTGTTTCTTATGAGTTAGTATAGTCACCTCAGCTAAATATTGGGCCATTCTGTTTTATAAAGAAAGAGAAGTAAAATGTCATGCTACAGAGAATAATAGAAGAAAGAAAGAGTCGGAAATATAGAGAGAGTGCGAGAGTGCGGAAGGAATAACGCTACTCTGTTACAATCAAACGTAATGAAAAGATGAAAAAAAGGCAGGAAAGATAAAAGTATGAGATTTAAATCATGAATATTAGACTTTTTACATACTAGACTATTTTACAATAACTCTTAAGTAAACATAACAAACGTTGTAATAATTAAATTATCGTACTGTGGTATATCCACAGGTCCTGCTTGTAAATCATTATGAGTAGTAGAAGCAGTAGTATATTACCCAGCAAAAACGAAAAAAAAAAGGTTAATTATGGACTAATCGGCACTTCTACCTAGAGTTGATAGCTTTGTCAACTAGGGCTTTAAAACACACCGACTGCACCTCTGAAGAGGAGCAAGATCCCCAATACGGCCAGCTTTTGGTCGTTGGTGGCGACCCGTGATGCTTAAGGGTGAAAATCTAGGGGCTTATTAGTCCATGGCATGTAACACTCCACTTTGGCCCTTACTTAAGCTAGACGGGCAGTCGAAGAAGGCCCCTCCTATCACTCATGCCAGGTCCTAGTACCTATATGATTTCTCAACTCTACTGCTCTCATGGCAAGTCCCAACTATTTTTATTATATGCGCTAGAATGCGATACCTGTGGGTCTTATTGTCGATGGTATGACGTTAAACTATCTGATGGTGAAGTTCCAGTCCTGGAGCTCTAGGGAATGTGGAGTACCCCTTCATCACCATTACTCCCATGTCCACTCTGACCCAAAGGATAGTACCTGTTAGGGTCCCATCGATGTGTTAAATAGAACAAAATGAGTTTTAGAAATGTTTAAAATCTGAGTACCTCTCAAGAATGAATAAAACAAAACGTTTCCAGCATAAAATAACCCAATAAGGGTTGATATACCATAAAATCAAACAAAAAAAAAACAACCATCCTATTATTTGTTGGGTTTGTCGATATACAACAGCTCAGTACCTAACAGCGAGTCCACCAACAGAATCAACAACTTAAAAACCTGGACGAGCTGCTTGCATTTCACACAGCGATAATACCCGTGGGAATAGTATGGATGCAACTATTTCCCTCGAATTATCGGTAAAAAGTAAGTTCTGATTTGTTGGAATTTACGGCATGTCAACCCTTATATTATAATGTATTTCGGTTATTTTATGCCGAAGACGTTTTGTTCTATTCATGCTTGATGGGTATTCAAACTTTTTTAAACTCAATATTTAAACATATTTTTAAACTCATTTTTTCTTCTATTTAACCCATAGAAAGGACTATAATAGGTACTACCACTCCGAGTTGGGTAGAACTGGAAGTAATGGGGTGAAGGGGTAATTCCCCAGCGGTCCAGAATTAGAACTTCACCATCAGATTGTTTAACGTCATTTGCACGCCACTAAGTCACTCATCCACCACCTTCTAGCATATATATGACAAAAGGGTTTGGAACTTGTCATAAGGGCAATAGGGTCGAAAAATCAAGTATGTGCTAGGGTTTTGACGTGACACGCCGGCTGAACGGAAGGCACCCCACCAAACGCCCGTCTAAACAAAGTAAAGGCCAAAGGGGAGTGTTGCATGTCATGAATTGCTCACTTACCAGGTTTTCAACTTTAAGCATCACGGGTTGCCACTGACGGGCAATAGGTGGCCCCATTGAGAGAATGTTACAGAGACACAGTTAGTGTATTCTAATGCCCCAGTCAACAAGGATAGTAAACAGTAGAGCAGACTAGATTCTTTAGTCTTGGTATGACAACCGGCCAAAGAAAAGAAAACACCCAGGATAATTCTTTTACTGGGGTCTTGATTCTTTAGAGTCGGCGTTATCTAAGCCCCACAAAACAGGTGCTTGTATGCTATCAAGTATTCCTATTCAATACAGAAACTTTTCTGACAGAACTATTTGACCAATAGAAGTTGATTTGACCAATCGTTTCTGGACAAACTTTATCATTATTATTTTTATGATTTCATGTCGTCCCAGTAAAGAACTCTTACACAATATTTTACTATCTATTTCCCATAAAAATAGCAATTTTTGTATAATTTCCGGTCGTAAATGTTTAGATAATATCAATTTTGTGTAAAAAGAATCTAGGTGGATTTGTCTTCAAAAGATTTCCTACAATTTATGATTACAACTCACTGGAAACAATTTGTCTATAAACACAATCAATCTGCCATAACACCGGTCAACACCAATTTTATTGCAAATGATAAAACATTTTTAGAGTAACCCTGGGGAGCTGATTCCAAATATGGTATCGGTTTTGCTAGTTTGAATCTTTTTTTTATTCTAGCCGATATCAATAATGCTATGGTCGGTGTTGTCTCGATTATTCCTCTAATATCTTTCCAGGTTCTTGGGGGCTTCAAGCGCTCTAACTACAATTATTTTCATGACCGTAGATGAACAGATACTACACTTAGATCCATCGACGCTCTACCTCTAGGCAGGGGCACTGTCGTGACATTGCTCCAAGTCAGACGACTCTCTGCCTCTAGGCAGGGGGGCACTATCGAGGTATTGTTTTAAATCAGGGTGCAGACACTCTAATCCTAGGTAGAAGTGTCGATTCAAGTATTATTAAGTCACCTTCATGTCTGATTGTATTTTCATCTCTTTGGCAAAGCCTTGTCAGTTAAGGTTGTAGAATATGCCGATAGCACCTTTACAGAGAGATAAGACACACCCCAATTTTATTCTAGCCGATCTAAATAATTCTGTATGGTCTCGATTCTTCTTTTCTCGTTATTCCAGCTGAGACTTTTAGAGTACACCGACTGCAGTTCTGTGGAGGGATGAGACACTGCCCAATTTTTAAATAATTGTTAGTTACCTAACACTTATTTACAGTAGTGTAGAAACAAAAATGGCTGTTATAAGTTGCAGCCGGCGGCCTTGAAGGATTGAGTGACAAGGCTTGACCTCATCCTGATCCTTCCGGTGGATACCTGTGAGAATTGGTGGAGAAGACCCTTTCCGGTTTAGATTACAAAGAGTTTTTAGTTCAGTATCGGCCAAACCACGACGGTGGAAAGTCGTGTTAAGTGCACGACCGATCTGCGCAAGTAGTCTGGTGGGGATTTCGGAATAGAATATGATCTAAAGCAAATCGAAGTCTTGGTTATTATCTAAAAACTCCCAATGACACAGGGCTTCTGATAAAGAGAAATCCCCAATGGAAGACCAGACACGAAGTCCCCAAGACGAAGTCCCCAAGACGAAGTCCAGACGCTAGCAGAAGAACGTATGATACTAAAGATGAGCAGAAGAATAATAGAAGAAAGAATATACAACACAATGTGACCACCTGTTGGCCGTGAGTGGTGACCCATGATCCTTAAGGTTGGGACCCAAGTGGCTGAGCAGTCCATAACATGCAATACACCATTTGGTCCTTAATAAGGCTAGATGGGAGGTCGGAGATGTCGCTCTGATATATCGGCTGGTCAGTTCAAGCTCTAGCATCAATATGATTATCCCAACTCTATTGCCCTCATGGCAACCCCAAACTCTTTATCATATATGTTCTAGAAGGCGGTTGCTGATGTTCTTGGTGTCCTGGGTATGACATTAACTTGCATCCAATGAAGTTCCAAATTGGAGTTCTGGGGATGCCTCCTATCAATCGGCTGTCTAGCAACTATATAATTACATCAGCCCTATTGAACCCCCCATATTTATCATATATGTGCTCGAAGGCAGTGAATGAGGCTCTTAGTGTCAGGTAGGACTATATACTGCATCTAGCGGTGAGGTTTCAATTCTAGAGCTCTGTGGGGTATGAAGTATTCCTTCATTGCCATTGCTCCAAGTTTCACTGTTATCTGGAGTGGTAGTACCTGTTAGGGTCCCAACTATGGGTTAAGTAGATAAAAAAATAAGTTTAAATATAATTTTCAATGCGTAGCAAGAAGGAATAAAACAAACGTATTTAAAACGTAGTTGGCAAAAAATAACTCAACAAGTGTTGATATGCCGTAAAATCCAACTAATCTAAACTATCTCTTTAGCAAGGTCCTCGCATTTGTCCAGTTTTTCGCCTTCCTTCAATTTCCACTCTGTGATCCATTGGAACGGCAAAATTCACTATTTACCAACCCCTCCGCTCGAGCAGGATGTGATAAATTGAATTCTGATATTTCCTTCTCCTAGACTAGGACTACCCAGGGTTAAGGAGCCAATTCACCTCTACTATTTACTCATAGCTGGAGGGAGAGTACATGTATGTATACCTTTCATGAGGGTATTAGCGAAATATCAAATGTATACAGCATCGTCCAGGATTTGAACTCGCATCGATGACTGTATTTCCTACAAACTAATCATTACACCACACGCCTCCACAAAATTCTATATATCAAGTTATTTTTATTCGTGTTAATTAACACTAGATCTGATCTTCTGTCAGGGGTTGGGTGTTCTGATTGTACATCAAAGGTCTTATAGAATTTTATGCGTTCCACGGTCAAGATGCAACACAAGATGAGATTAGGTGGGGAAAAAATTCTACAAACTACTAGGATATGCTTCGTTGTGGATTAGTCCCTACTTTCTCATTCGTTAAACTGCATCTAATGGTGAAGTTTCAATTCTGAACCTCTTGGGGGTATGGAGTACCCTTTCATCACCATTACTCCCAGGTCCACCCTGTCCCGGAGTGGTAGTACCTGATAGGGTCCTATCTATGGGTTAAATAGAACAAAATGAATTTAGCACCGCTTAGGTAATCTGATATATGCGTTAAGGCAGCACTTGGGAGTTGACGGTAGAGGTAGCTCTCTACCTCAACAAAAAATATCCCTGGTCTAGTGATAGGAAAAAGTGGATAGACTCCCTCACTCTTCGGTTGCTATCGACAAAACGCCTCTCCACCGACTATACAAATGCTTTGAATTATATTTTGTTTCTTCTTCTAGACTGGTTGCCTGGTAGTACCTATTAGTGTGTCATCTATGGGTTAAATAGATCTGTTTGCAAATTATTTGCCTTATATAGTAATACATGATATCATGCGAAAAATACTTTAGGAACTACACAAAAAATGTAATTATAAACGTACGAATTTCTCTACCTCTATATATTTGATGCAAATAATTTGTGGAGTGAGTTTGAAAATGCTAACATGGATGACATTTCATCCTTCTTGGGAGAAATAAAAATACATCGAAAATTATGAATCGGATATAAAATACGTTCATGAAATACATCTACAAAAGTACTCCTGTGAAGGAAACTTGAGTACAATTTTTTTTATCTCACACTATTAGTTTTTGGCTTAACCATAGAGTTATTATAAACAAACCAATCCAAATGAAGTTAATGAAAATTATTTATACCAATTTGAAGACATTAAGAACTTAAAACAGAAACTTTTATCAAAATGACTCGTTTCGGCATTAAATGACCCGAAAAGGGTTGATATGCCGTAAAACAATCAAACCAATCCAAATGAAGTTAATGAAAATTATTTAAACCAATTTGAAGACATTATGAACTTGAAACAAAAACTTTAATCAAAATGACTCGTTTCGGCATTAAATGACCCAAAAAGGGTTGATATGCCGTAAAACAATCAAACCAATCCTAATGAAGTTAATGAAAATTATTTATACCAATTTGAAGACATTAAGAACTTAAAACAGAAACTTTTATCAAAATGACTCGTTTCGGCATTAAATGACCCGAAAAGGGTTGATATGCCGTAAAACAATCAAACCAATCCAAATGAAGTTAATGAAAATTATTTATACCAATTTGAAGACATTATGAACTTGAAACAGAAACTTTAATCAAAATGACTCGTTTCGGCATTAAATGACCCAAAAAGGGTTGATATGCCGTAAAACAATCAAACCAATACAAATGAAGTTAATGAAAATTATTTATACCAATTTGAAGACATTATGAACTTGAAACAGAAACTTTAATCAAAATGACTCGTTTCGGCATTAAATGACCCGAAAAGGGTTGATATGCCGTAAAACAATCAAACCAATCCAAATGAAGTTAATGAAAATTATTTATACCAATTTGAAGACATTATGAACTTGAAACAGAAACTTTAATCAAAATGACTCGTTTCGGCATTAAATGACCCAAAAAGGGTTGATATGCCGTAAAACAATCAAACCAATACAAATGAAGTTAATGAAAATTATTTATACCAATTTGAAGACATTATGAACTTGAAACAGAAACTTTAATCAAAATGACTCGTTTCGGCATTAAATGACCCGAAAAGGGTTGATATGCCGTAAAACAATCAAACCAATACAAATGAAGTTAATGAAAATTATTTATACCAATTTGAAGACATTAAGAACTTGAAACAGAAACCTTTATCAAAATGATTCGTTTTGGCATTAAATGACCCGAAAAGGGTTGATATGCCGTAAAACAATCAAACCAATCCTAATGAAGTTAATGAAAATTATTTATACCAATTTGAAGACATTAAGAACTTGAAAAAGAAACTTTTATCAAAATGACTCATTTTGGCATTAAATGACCCGAAAAGAGTTGATATGCCGTAAAACAATCAAACTAATCCAAGTTAATGAAAATTATTTATACCAATTTGAAGACATTAAGAAGGGCTTATTTCGGCACTAAATGATCCAAAAAGGGTTATGCCATAAAACAAACAAACCAAATAGGTTTTATTTTATACATAGATGTTACTCTATGTATAGAATAAAATCTAGTCAGGTTGACATGTCGTTTAAATCAATCAACTGAGGTGTGGAGGCAATCATATAGGTGCTAAGGCTTGACATGATCAGACGATTGATTGGAGGGAACTTCACCACCGCCTGTGTAGCCTAAATAGGTGTCAAAGTAAAGTGATGTATGTCATGGACTGCTCAGCCACCGGGATTCCGTACTTAAGCATCAAGGGACATCATGGCCAGTCTTTTAATCAAAGAATGTATTTAAAGGACCAAAAAGCTTTTTGTGTACCGTAAATCCTCGTGTATAGTCCATTCTTGAGTATAATACGCAGGGAATTTTTTAGGGGGCTGTACCTCTGAAAAATTCCGTCTGAATAAACATTGCCGGACAGCAAATAGAGACTCGGACATTGCTTAGAAAATATTGTTCATTTTTAACCTCGTATATAGTACGCACTAGGCATTTTTACCTTTAAATTTAAGGAAAAAAGTGCGTATTATAGTCGAGGATTTACGGTACTTATAAAATCACAGGTAACTGTACTTATAGGAGAATATATATTTATTTATTTATTTTAATTTATTTATTTTTTTTTTTAATTTTCTTTTTGTAACTGAAGAAACATTCAATTGTTCATCCTCATGAAAATCTTTCTCTCTTAAAGCGGCTGATAACTTATGTTCGCCATTTTTAGAATAAGGTGATAGTCGCCGTTATGCCTCATCTAATTTATTTCTGTTCAGCTCTGAGCAAGATTTTTTTTTTCTCAAAAGGAAAGGCTTCACTAGAATTTTACTTTTTAATTTCTCTGCCAAAATCCGAATCATTGTATATATTTATTCATTGGGAGAAGATATTTCAACTATTTCTTTTTAGTGACGGTGCCAATTTGCAAAATATCAATGATAATTTTTTAATACTAAGCAAAAAGACAAATTGTCAGATTCTAGAACAATATAAAATAACATTTGGTAACTAAGACATAAGCATATTTGGTATTGCATTGCAAGTATTTAATAGTATTTAGAAATTAATTCTCAGCGAAATTCAGAGTATTCAACCACTTTGGGATAAAAACTTTAAAAATTGTATTTATTTTAAATTCTATATATGGGAGATATTCTAAAAGAAACATATTTTAATACGAATGCGCATTGTGTAATGGTTATCGTCGTGGGAAATAGACTCGGTGACTTAAATTGAAATCTTGGACGAGACGTTTGCATTTTGCAAAGCGCGAACGCCCTTGGGAAAGATGTGCATCCAATTATTATCCCTCCAGCTATGTGCGAGTAGTAGGGTGAGCTAGGCTCTTTAATCTTGTTTAGGTAACCTGTCTATAAGAAGGAAAACTTTGAATTCAAACCTGTTAAACTCTGCTTAGGAAATTGGCCGTTAGCCGGTGTTGTTAAAAAGATACATTGAAAACATAACTGGGGAAACAAGGGTTCTAAACGCTGAATTAGAGAATTCCTCCCTTAACAGATTGGTGTGTGTGTATTTACAGGACCCTCTCACCAAAGGCAGAATTGAATTGAGTTTTCCTTTTTTTTTTTTAGACCGGTTGTCGTACCACGACTTAGGAACACAGTCTGTCCTACTATTTACCCACATCTGGGGAAAGAAGAGATATATCAATGCCTTTTGCAAAGAGATAAGTACGAAGTGAAACGCAAACTGCCTCGTTCAGGATTTGAACATTAGTCTCCGATTCCATTTTCTTCGTACGCCTCGACAAAATAGGTTAGTGTAATATAAATTTCTGGTTGATAATTTATGTTAGTTTAGCTCGCAGGAATAAGAATGCTGATTTTCTAGACACTCAACTCATACATGGCCCCGCCGATCAGTTGACTGCCCATGTCAAGTCCTAGCCCCTATATGATTGTCTCAACCTTTATGACAACCCCTGGCCCTAGAGTGTCCCTTCATCACCATTTCCCCCAGGTCCTCTCTGACCCGGAGTGGTAGTACCTGTTAGGATCCCATCTATGGGTTCAATATGCCGAAAACGTATTGTTCTACTTATGCTTGATGGGTATTTAATTTTTTTTAAATCTCAATTTTCTAACTCATTTTTAAAACTCAATCTTTTCTATATAACCTATAGATGGGACCCTAATATGAACTACCACACGGGGTCAGGTTGGACATAGGAGTAATAGCGATAAAGGGGTACTCCACAGAACTCCAGAATTGGAACGTTATCATGAGAGTTTAGTCATTCTCAGGACACTAAAGACCATCAGTTACCGCCTTCTAGCACATATGATAAAGGGTTAATGCTTACTATAAGGGCTGTAGGTTTTGGATAATGATATAGATGCTAGGGCTAGTTTCAGATTTTGTCCTCTGTGCAGCAAAATAGATCCAGTGGGGTAATGTATATTAGGAAAGCAGCACCATGACGCAATTCAATCTAGGCAAGCACAATTCACAGATAGGCAGAAACAAATATTGAATTCGATTATTTACAGAGGCACATTTTCCTAATCTCGTTTCATACATGAAATCAATCTGTGAAATAATGTATATGAAATTATTACATTTATACATAATAGTAGGACCTGTGGATATACCACAGTATGATAATTTAATTATTACGTTTGATATGTTAACTTGAGAAATATTGATAAATAAGTCAATGTGTAAAAAGTATAATAATCTTCATTTAACTCTCTCTCTCTCTCTCTCTCTCTCTCTCTCTCTCTCTCTCTCTCTCTCTCTCTCTCTATTCATTTTTTGTTATGTTCGATTGAAACTGATCAGCGTTATCGCTTCCACATGCCCACACCTCTCTCTATATTTCCATATCTCTTTCTTTCTTTCTATATTTTTCTGTGTACCATGTTCTTTTTCTTCCCTTTCTTTATAATGAATACAGAATGGTCCATTATCTAGCTGAGGTGACGACACTCATAAGAAATAAGACTTCGGCAGATTAGAAACAACAGATAATCAGGATTTACATTTCTCCATTTCATTTTGGACGATTTGGACGGTCTCATTTCTAACCAGAGGGTCGTACCATTAAGGAACACGTGTATTATATATATATATATATATATATATATAGTTAATCGAAAGTCCACCGTTATTAGAAATACAATCACTTATACGTTCCCGAAAAATAATTAACTCAGCTTAATCCCTTTATCGAGTCATGGTTAACGGAGTGAGAACAGTCTACCCACGTGGACTGAATAAAGGGTTAGGTTCAAAGTTCCGTGAAGGCTTCTGATTACGACAAGAAGGTTCCTAAGTTCGAAGAGATGGTTCCTAAGTTCAAGGAGGGGGTTCCCGAGTTCGAGAAGGTTCCTGACTCCGTCAATAAATACCTTAAGGCCGGAGGGCGCATCGGCCGAAACGTTGTGCAGATAATAATGAAGATGAGGACAATAGTCCGAATAATGTAGATAATACAAATTATCAAGCCTCAGAGAAATGTCCCCGATGATTGGCATACGTAAAATTGGTTTCTTTTCAGCAACATCTTTAATTTCTTAACTAATCACTGCCAGTAGATAATCTGAAGTGATAATAATTTCTAGCATGAACATTGGCTGCCACATATTCCATAAGAAAGGCGTCTCATCGTGATGTAACGGTTAGTAAGCTAGTTCTGCAGATCCATAACTGACCTTGTGTCACATCCTACCCGAGGCAAATGGATTAGGTAAATACAAGAGCATTCCATTATGGAGTAATAGTTAGCGAGCTAGTTTCGCAGATGCATTACTTTTGAATAGCGAGTTCCACCCTCGCGAGATTCCTCATACTTACAAACTTGTATCACATCCTACTCGTGGTGAACGGATTGAGTAAATAACTAGTTTCGAAATCACACGAACATACATTCATCCTATATATATATATATATATATATATATAGGTAATCCTTAACTTTTTCCTCGTAAATTCCTACCATAAAATAAACTGAACCTTCATTTTATGTCCGTGTTTTTTTGCAATAAATGTTTTATTTTTCTTGCACCCGTTATTTTACAATACTAAATATATTTTCTTTATTCTTTATTCTTTAACAAATAAAGAAAATATATTTAGTATTGTAAAATAACGGGTGCAAGAAAAATAAAACATTTTTTACAAAAATGGACATAAAATGAGTATTCAGTTTATTTTATGGTAGGAATTTACGAGGAAAAAGTTAAGGATTACATATATATATATATATATTCACCAACCCTCCGCACGAGCAGGATGTAACACAAGTTCAATTTCTTAAGCGGAGTTTAACAGGTTTGAATTCACAGTTTTCCTTCTCCTAGACTGGTTACCCATCCAAGGTTAAAGA
>CM042152.1:55072069-55099569 GCA_023376005.1 Doryteuthis pealeii
TTAAGTTTTCTAGTAATTTTACAATTGTTAATTAAGTTTAGTATTATGTAAACAAAAGATAATTGAATAAATATTAGTTAGAAATATTTCAGCAACAATATAAACAATGGTTTAATTCATTGAAAATATGTACACATCGAATGTAACAAAATCAGATAATTTATTCATCAAATTCCACAGATGCCAAAATCATTCGTATTGCATCATTGCAAATCCGATTTTGATGAATATTTAGCTTAAGGAACACGTAGACACTTACAAAATTATAAAAAGGATTTAGCTAAAAGCTTCATTGAATGCCCCTTAACTACAGATGGAGCGAAATCAATGGGGAGAAGTGCTGTCCGAAGACACAAAATGATATATCAGGTCTGTCTCTTATTTTCGTTTCCTATTTTCTCTCTTCTGAACACAAGTTTTCACAGACATTGTTTTAAACAAAACTGCTACAAATTTGGAAACAAAATATAAACAAAACTTACGCAAGCAAACACAACTATCAACAAACAATACAGTCAGCACATCAATGAAATAACAATTGACTTCACTATCGGTTTTCTACTACATTTGTAGTCTTATTAAAGATTTTCTTCAAGCACATAAGGGGATTATTTAATGCCAAAATCTGTTAGAGTGGGTGATCAAGTGTATTTTTTTGGATGCATTTTATATCCGATTTATAATTTTCATACATTTTTATTCCTCTAAGGATAAAATATTCATCAACAGATCCCATATTATTTGCGCTGAAATATTTTTCTGTGGAGCGAACTCCACAATCCACGAGGAATTTAGACACTGCATCTAGGGATAAGGTTCCAGTTCTTTCAGTGTGCAATTTTCATGTTTAAATCTGTCTATTTGATCCAGAGTGGAATACGACAACAATAAATATCATATAGATCCGTTGTAAAATTTCCGTTATTGATGAATATACTTGAAACCAAGTTGTATGGAAACAAATTGTTATTATTGACAAAAAATATTGCAATAGTATCACATGCATGTAAATAGGGGGCCAAACTCCCCATAAGGTTTATACCATTAAACAAACCAATCAGTACCAAACCAATCTAGATGAAGGTAATATCTCAAATTGGTATAAATAATTTTCATTGAGAACTTGAAACATAGAAAAATTTATCAAAATGATTTGATTCGGTATAAAATGACCCGAAAAGAGTTGATATGTGGTAAAACAAAAACACCAAACTAAACCAGATACAGTTTACTTACATACCCAAGACATCGTGTTAGAGAGCCACAACGTGCTGTAATGGATTGCGATCTAGTCTGGCAGGTCCACGACTACTGAATAGTCAGTTCGATTCTCGCTGGATGCTCCATACCTGCGACCATGTGTTACATACTACCCTAGCAAACATCTTGAATAAATACCTAGCCGTGACTCCCTTTTTCTGCAGAGGAAGAATTCAGCATATTATTAGCTCCGTCGACAGAGCGGATACATGTATATATAAACATTTATATTTCTGTGTATGTTCGCTTATTTCATACATGGCGTATACACGTAAACATTTATATATTTTTTATATTTCAACTTTAAAGATAGACAAATACATTTCAATCTTAGAATATATTATGTAAGCGCTCAAGTGTAACGGTTATCGTCATGGGAAATGGACATTTCGTTATGGATTCAAATCCAGGTTGAGGCTGTTACAATTCATATAGCTCTTGGAAAAGGCATGAGCCCAACTTTATTCCTTCTAGCTATGGGTAAATACTGGTACAGAATGGATTATTTAACCTTGGTATGGCAACCGGTCTTGGAGAAGGAAAACTCCAAATTCTGACCTTTGCTTAAGTAATTGACCATGTGTCGCATCGTGCTCCTGTAGAGAAGATGGGTAAATACAGAGCACACTCCTAAAAAAATCTAAATAGAAAGTTAACTTTCTTTGAACCAAAGATTCTAGGATATTATTTCCAGTGCAATAGTATACAATAAAAGCAGATACTAATATCTGGAATTCGTCTCTGAAGATAAAGTTATACTTTGAAATCGATAAAACAAAAAATAACATTTTTTTGTTTTTATTTTTTATGTGCATTGTAATTGCTTTCAAATTATTAATATATTATAAGATATTAATATGTATTTTTTAATTGACCTTTTGTCACATCCTGCTTGTGTTGCAGGTTGGTTAAATACTTAGAGTATTCAAGGAAGTTGTGTAATTATGCCTAAAATTCAGTTCTTCAGACTTTTAGCTACACATATGAATATATTGTATTTAATGGTATTTTTTCCAAATTCACGCAACAAACGAAGAATATATTACCCGAAAAAGAAACAAGCCTAATGGTAAAAACAGAACGTATTTCCTCTTAGGTATTCAAAGAAGTTAAATCGATCTATGACAAAATTAAACCATTTTTCCTATTTCTGAAAAAAAAATGTATTTTTGAATTTTGATTTCTTTTCAGATAAAAAAAAAATGTTTTCTTATATTGATTTTAGAATCTCTCCGAGGAGATGTATTTATGCATCTTTCCTGCTAAGAACGAAGTCATATTTTTCAGAATATGGAAGGTAACGGCCAATATAATTTTGGGAACCAAGCTGGAAGTGAAACAAAATGTTGATTTTTGGTTGGTTTGATTTTACGGAATGTCAAACCTTATTAGGTTATTCTATGCCGAAGATATTTTGTTTTATTCTTGATGGTTTTTCAACATTTTTCAAACTCATATTTTAACTTTAATTTTTCTATTTAATACATAGATTGGTCCCTACAGGTGCTACCAATCCAGAACAGTGGACCTGAGAGTAATAGCGATGAAGGGGCACTCCACAGAATTGTAACATCATCATCAGATAGTTCAGGACATTAGACCCTCATCCACCGCCTTCTAACACATATATGATAAAACGGACTGTAGCTTGCCATAAGAGCAATTGGGTTGGTGTTGTATACCCTTTTCATTACTTCTATTCTTTTTCTGGCGTCTTTGACATCTTAAGTTCTTCTAGCGTCTCTTCTAACATCTGGACTTTATCTTCGGGTCGGTCGCACTTAACTCATTTCTTCTTCTAGATCAGTCTTGTTACCAAGACATTCACCAACCACAAGACCGTGTTATTTTCTTAAGCTTTTATTTACTTAACTAAACATTTCATGTAATTAAACATCTGACTAACATAGCGCGCGTATGCAGTGAGTTCCAGTTAAGTCAGGACATCTTCTCTGTCTGGTGTCTAAACTGAAACTGAGGACCAACCAGGTCCCACGTGACTTCATGTATTTCGCGGGGTTTCTGTACTATTCCATGGAAAGTCCCGCCCGTGATATGAAAAGGGCCATCCTTTAGAAATACAGGGATTGACAATAATTTTATGCAACCGCATAGATTATGTAACATTGGGACAATACTATAAGTGGTTGATTTGACCAGCTGCTTCATCGGAAAGGGCCTCTCCGACCGCCCGTCTAGCCTAAGTAAGGACCTAAGTGAAGTGTTGCATGTAATGAACTCTTCAGCCACCAGGGTTATATCCTTAAGTATTTCCAAAAAATGGTGTTAATTTTTTACGAACAGGTCCTATGTCTTTGAGCATATGTCCCCAGAAATTGACTTAGTCTAATAATATATCCAATCCTCGCTCAAATTATTTAAAATTTTAACAACGTGTGTTAAAACTGAGCTGAATGCTTTAATTCCCCCATACGGGTAATGACATTCACTAAAAATGGAAAGGCATTTTGTGTGTTAGAATATTCTCAAACACAGTCCAATAAGAGCGTGGCTTTAAGAAATCGATCATATATTGTATTATTTGGACTATTGTCCTCATCTTTATTGTTATCTGTACAACATTTCGGCTGATGTGGCTTTCGGACAATTGGATACAGTATAGTGGATATAGGCCTTGGGTTAAGACAGTTCTACGTGACGGTTATTTCTAGGCTGCAGGTCCAATCCTGATCAAGGGTGACAGTAACATAGAATGATAATTAACACAGCTTAACAGTTGTACCCAGCTATGTTTAGCAAAATGAGAACAGGATAACTCTGTGGTTTGAATAAAGTGTTGGGTTCAAAGTTCCGTTATTGCTCTCGATTACGACAAGAAGGTTCCCGGGTTCGAAAAGAAGATTACAGAGTTTGAGAAGGCTCACGACTTCGAAAGAAATACCTGAAGAAGGCTGGAGGGCACATCGGCCAAAATGTTGTACAGATAATAATAAAGATGAGGACAATAGTCCGAATAATTCAAATAAAACAAACTATCAAGCCTCATCTAAAAAAATTCAGAGAAACGATCATAAATATATATATAAAGGGCAGTTGTGTGTATGTGTATGTCCGGAGGAAACTTCGAAAATAATAAATTAATGACAAAGTAAATATATATACACATTAGATATCACCAGTTCTTGGTTTTTGAGCAAAAATAATGAAAGTTTGATTTATATTAGTGAAGATACTTAAAAAAATAAAATTTATATTAGTGAAGATGCTTAAAAAAATAAAATTTAAATATTTTAAATAGTAGACATTAATTGTATTTCCATAGTGGCTGGATCGACACACTTCTTTTGTTTTTACATAGGGATTTTAATGGGGCATACAACGAGGATCCAACTCGCGTTCAATAATAATGGATTTGTGAGACTAATTTTTTACCTCCCCCACTACTCAGGCAACGCCGGGTAGCCGCTTCTAGTATATTAGAATTTGATAAATGAATCTTATTATTCAACATGAAGCCTATTTAATTTTGTTTGCTTAGAATTTGTAATTACTTAAATATTCACATTTCAAATGATGTCAATGTTTTCTGGGCGCACACACACACACACACACACACACACACACACACACACACATATATATATATATATATATATATATATTTATATTTTTGCTTGAAGGCAATTATAATGCATGTATCGTATAAAATTCGATAATTATAGAAAATAATCTTGACAAGAGAATCCCGCAAAGGATGGCTCGCTATGCAGAACACCGTACAGACTGTTTCGACTTTATTAAGTCTCTTCAGCGATGTAACAGTCTGTACGGTGTTCTGCATAGCGAGCCATCCTTTGCGGGATTCTCTTGTCAAGATTATTTTCTATAATTATCGAATTTTATACGATACATGCATTATAATTGCCTTCAAGCAAAAATATAAATAATAATTTATTCAACAATGCTTCTATAAACAAACAAACATCCAAAAATCTTATATTATATATATTATATATATATATATATATATATATATATATAATATATATGGCAATCGTATATTTCAGATGATGCCTCAAAACTTGACGGCCAGCAGTTTCCTTCTATATTCCAAAAGCTATAATCTTGTAACTCGGAGTATGTTCATCGATATATTTTATTTTGCCTGTTGGAAATTCTTCTAGATAAGTCATTATTGAAATCGGCCGTGCCAGTAATTTACACATGCCACTTGGCAAAACATTACTTGGCGATGTGGAAAACATTATGTCAATAAATTCTCATCAACTCAATTAGACATTGCTTCTTTTTCTTCTTCTCCTTCTACACCGTTTTTCTGGCCAAGAATATGCCCTTGGTGCTAATGCTATCTCACCCTTCCATCTTCCAGCAATTGCCTTCTCTCTCGTCAGCCATATTTATTATTATTATTATTATTATTATTATTATTATTATTATTATTATGGGTGTCGGTGGTGATGGTGTATTAATCGTAGTAGTGGTAGTCGTTGTTATGTTACCGTTTCCGCTTAAGCTTTCCTCGATTCTGGTAATATTTGTAGTATTTATTGTTGCTGTTCTTCGTATGTAAATAATCATGTTATCATCTCTGGAACCCCACACTCTCTCTCTCTCTCTCTCTCTCTCTCTCTCTCTCTCTCTCTCTCTCTCTCTCTCTCATTCTCTCCCCACTCTCTCTACCCCCACTCTCTCTCTCTCTAACCCTCTCTTCTCTCCCCCTCTCTCTATATATATGTCTCTTTTTCTCTTTCTCTCCCCACTCTCTCTCTCTACTCCCCTCTCTCTCTACCCCACTCTCTCTATATCTCTCTCTCACTACCCCCACTCTCTCTTATACCACCCTCTCTCTCCCCACTCTCTCTACCCCAACTCTCTCTCTCTACACCCTCTCTCTCTCTACCCTTCTATCTTCCCCCTCTCTCTCTATCTCTCTCTTTTTCTCTTTCTCTCCCCCTCTCTCTCTACCCCTCTCTCTCTCTCTCTCTCTCTCTCTACCCCCTCTCTCTCTCCCTCTCTTCTCACTTCTCTCTCTATATCCCCCTCTCTCTCCCCACTCTCTCTACACTTCTCTCTCCACCTCTCTCTCTCTACTCTCTCTCTCTCTCTCTCTCTCTCTCTCTCTCTCTCCCCCCTCTCTCTTTCTCTCTCTCTATCTCTCTCTTTTTCTCTTTCTCTCTCTCTACCCCCTCTCTCTCCATCTCTCTCTATCCCCCACTCTCTCTCTCTAGCCCCACTCTCTTTATATCTCCTCTCTCTCTCTCTCTCTCTCTCTCTCTCTCTCTCTCTCTCTCTCTCATGCCAGAATCTTTATCTTTTTTATTTCACCATTTCTCTTTCTTTTCTCAAGATTTACTTTTCATGCTTTCTTTCATTCATTTATTTTTTATTTTTTTCGATATGTTATTCAAACTCAAACTTTTGTTCCTAAACACAAACCACCACCTTCTTTGGCTGCTGCTGCTGCTACATGTATTCTTTCTTCTTCCTTTTCAAATCTCATTGTTTTGTCATCAATTTTTCTCTTTTTCGATTCTCTTCTTGTCATTCCTTATTTTGCCTTTTCTTTCTCTGGTCTTTCCACTATTCCAGTGATCTTTCGATGCCATCGCAGAAAATAAAAATGTCTTATTTGATTGGCTTCAGCGTTCTTCTCTCTTTTCTTTTTTTTTCTTCTTCTCTTTTTTCACTTCTTCTTTCTTCTCTTTTTCTCTCTTCACTTCTTCTCTTCTTCTCCTCTTCTTCTCTCTCCTCTTCTTCTATGTACTCTTCTTCTCTCTCATCTCCTTCTCTTCTCTTCCTCTTCTTTCTCTCTCTTCTTCTCTTCTCTTCTGTCTTCATCTCTCTACTCTTTTTCTCTCTTCTCTCTTCTTCTCCTTCTCTCTTCTTCTTCTCTTTTCTTTTCGCTTCGTCTTTCTACTCTTTTCTCTTTGTCTCTCTTCTTCTCTTCTTTTCTTCTCTCTTCTTTTCTCTCTATTCTTCTTTCTTCTTCCTTTTTCTCTTCTTCCTTTCTACTTCTCTCTTCTTTTTTCCTCTCTTTTTCTCTTTTTTTCCCTCTTTTCTCTATTCTCTCCTCTCCTCTTCTCTCTTTTTCTCTTTTCTTCTTCTTCTCTTTTCTCTTCTCTCTTTTCTTCTCTTTCTTTTCTCTTCTATTCTTCTCTCTTCCTTTTTCTCTTCTTCCTTTCTCTCTCTTTCTCTCTTCTTTTTTCCTCTCTTTTTCTCTATTCTCTTTTCCTCTCCTCTTCTCTCTTTTCTATTCTCTTTTCCTCTCCTCTTCTCTCTTTTTCTCTTTCCTCTCTTCTTCTCCCTTTTTCTCTTTTTTTCTCACATCCTATTCCAATATTACATATTTGAAAATATAACTGTTTGCAATGAGGAAAAAAGAAAGAATTAATTGAAGAAAAAGGGAAAATAAGAAATACAAATTAATTTATAATTTTGACAGCTGAGATTAACAAAAGTGTGATATGGCATTTGCCCCCATCACCCAACACGTCCAGGATACATGTTGACATGCTTGTATTTATACAGAAAGATAGATATTACCATTATTGTCCATTTTCTTATGATTAGATACGCTGCAATATATATTTGTACCAATATAAATATTGATTCATGTCAAAGGAATTATTTATTAATCGCATGAATATAAGATCGATGGCTATACGCAATCCACGTGAACTTTAGATATGTATATAGATATATGTATAGAATTCTCCAAACGCATTTGGAGAAATGAAGTTCGTACATTTGATTAGAATTCTGCTCATAAAATCGTGACAACTGCCAATATAGAAACCTCTTGGAATATCGGTTTGAAATTACCTGATAAATATTTTAGACTCGGAACAATAAAAAACGCGCAACTGGTAATTAGCTATTTACCCAACCCGTTGTAGAGTTGCGGATTCAAAATAGGAACGCCCATTGTGTTAGGTCCAATATTTTAGGGGTGTAACGTTCCTTTCCTAAAGACCCTGTGTGTTCTTCGCGCTAACCCTGTTTGGAAAGAATCGAACGCAAGTCAGATTTGTTCCTTTGTCAAACAACGATATTATTGCCATGACAATCGTTGCTAGTAGTAACTGCTCAAACCAAAGAGAGAAGGGAAGTATTACTACATGCCAACTGTCAAATCAGAAAGAAAGGAAGGAAAATGAGTCTGTGGCTTTGGCTAAATTCACCGGCTTAAGTCGTTTGTTGCCACTTGTCTCTTTCCGTCTCTGAGACTCACCGATCTTCCAAAACTGATTTTTTTAAAAATAATTTCCTAAACATTTATTAAATCATTCTAATCGTTTTTGCACACGTCAGCATTTAACCGAACTTATATCGGCTGATAATAAATGATGTATGCCATGCATTCCAATATTGAATGCATTACATTAACTATTGTTTGGCCCATTTTTTAACGAGATATTTCTCTAATATTCGAATATTGTCTATTGTTTGGCTTATCTTTATTTCAACTAAAATTAGAAAACAATTCTGTTCACTCGGATTATCTATATTAAAAAACATATATTTCATTCCAAAAAGATTTTCTTAAATATTTTTCCAAAATTATTTTGCATTATTTCATCTTCACAACCGAATCTAAAACCTAATTTATGAATTACAAACTTGCTAAAATAATGGAGACCCCTAATTATTTTACTCCGTTTGCCACGGGGAGGATGTAACACAATGGCGCAAATATGGAGCATCTAGCGAGTATCGAATGTATTATTTAGTAGAAATAGATTTAAGAGACTAGCCTCTTAACCATTAAACCACGATGGTACGCCCTTTTCTTTTTCCCAACCCCTTCGCCACGAATAGGAGATGACAATAAAACCGCTAAAAATGAATTCGTAGTGTTACCAAGATAGATTGTTTTAGCTTAATTTATATCTATTATTGCTATGATTCCAATTTTATTCTAACAAATGGTAAATACGCAAACCGGAATCCCATCTTGAAAATGAGACGCATAATAGTCTCAGGGACTCTGATATGTATAGGGACCTCCCAATCTAGGCCAGAATACCAAATTTTAATTATCAAGAAGTAAATTACTTATCGCGTAGATTTTGCCGTCCCCGCTGACCACCGTGAAAGTTAAGAAAAGCGAAAAGCTATTCAAGTCAGTGGATCTTGACAGAGAATTGCAAAGGTGGTAGAATCTTATGGTGACGGTGATACCAATTATAGTTGGATCCCTTGGAACGGCCCCAAAGAAGTTGAAAAAGAGACTGGTTAATCTGTATAATGAGAGGCAGAATTAAAACCATCTTGACCAGAGCGCTACCATAACTGGTTAGCATACTTAGAATAGTCCTTGATATCTCATGAGGATTGCTGTCACTTAGACTCATGTGAAAAAAACGCTACTTAGAGCTGGCATGAAAAAACACGCATGAACTACAATAATAATACGAAGACAAATAGGAAAACGGGCATTGATAAATCGACTAAACAAAAATAGGGAAAACAACTTCATGAAGAAACTAGCGCACGAGATTATGTGGACATGGCGACGCATAGGTAACGGAGAGACAAACTGATTCACTATTGATAGCAAAATAAAGTAGCGTTGTAAGAACTATGTACGTAAAACCTAGAATTGTGAAGATTCAGGCCAAGCGATGAGAGATAGATGGGCAGAGAGAGACAGAAAGAGAAAGTGATAGACAGATAGAAAGTGAAAGGGGGAAAGAGACAGATAGAAAGTGAAAGAGAGAGAGAGAGACGGGAAGATAGAAAGTGAAAAAGAGAGAGACGGAAAGACAGAAAGTGAAAGAGAGAGAGAGAAAGAGAGAGAGAGAGAGAGACGGAAAGATAGAAAGGGAAAGAGAAAGAGAAAGAGAGAGACGGAAAGATAGAAAGTGAAAGAGAGAGAGAGACGGAAAGAGAGAGAGCGAGACGGAAAGAGAAACGGAGAGAGAGAGAGAGAGAGAGAGAGAGAGAGAGAGAGAGTGAAACAGAGAGATAGACAGACAGAAAGATAGAAAGTGAAACAGAGAGAGAGACAGAAAGATAGAAAGTGAAACAGAGAGAGAGACAGAAATATAGAAAGTGAAACAGAGAGAGACAGAAAGATGGAAAGTGAAACAGAGAGAGACAGAAAGATAGAAAGAGGGACAGACAGACAGACAGACAGACAGACAGACAGACATAAATATAGAAAGTGAAACAGTGAGAAAGAGACAGAAAGATAGAAAGTGAAACAGTGAGACAGAAAGAGAGAAAGATAGACAAAGACAGAAAGTGAAAGAGAGAAAGAGAGAAAGAAAGTGAAAAAGACAGAGACGGAAAGACAGAGAAAAGTGAAAGAGAGACAAAAAGATTGAAATAGAGAAAGAGAGATAAAGAGGGGTAGAAAGATAGAGAGAAAGTGTAAAAGAGAAATAGAGACCGGGAAAGAGTGGGAGGACAGACAGTAAGAGAGAATGATATGAAACTATATATAAAAAAAAAAAACAATGCAAATTGTCACAAAAGTATTATAAGAATCTGCATGGCTGCATCGAGAAAATGATCTACATGAAATTATTCAACCAACTCGTATATGCATCGTGTAATCGTTTCTTGTTTACGAGACACATTTCTTTGGGACCTTGTGATAAAATTGGATCCTCCAATAGCGGTCAAAACACCTGACCTAGTTTTAGATAAGAAAAGAACTTGTCTACTACAGAATTTTTAATGCAAGAATAGATAAATATCTAGAATTATCCCAGATATATGAGAATATAGGTGTATTCTGAAGTAACAAGATTTCGTTTAATTCTTATTCAGAAATACAGCTTCAGTCAGGATACTTTTTTAAAACACACCGTAGATAGATTTTACTGGCATGTCAACCCGTCTAGGGTTATTATATATATATTTCAGATGTTAGGTTATCCTGTTCATTGTACAATTTATATTTACATATATGTAGTTTTTTTTCTTAAAGTTTTTTTTTACAAAGTTATATGTACCAAGCCTTTCGTACGAGCAGGATGTGACACAAGATCGAATTTTTAAGCGAAGGTTAACAGGTTTAAATTCATAGTTTTCCTTCTCCTATACTGTTTGCGAAACAGAAATTAAAGAGCCCAGTCTGCCCTACTATTTACCTGTAGTTAGAGGAAGAGTACGTGGAGCATACCCTCACCAAGTGTAATATCGCTACGTGAACTGCAAACACTCCTCTGGTATTTGAACCCGCGTAGACGAGTTCATGTCCTACGACTCCACTCGCCTCCACAGTTATAAAGTTTCAATTATTTCCATCTAATACTAACAATTATATGGTTTCAAGTTATTATTTCTGTTTAATAATAGTTATTTATTTGCTGTTATTTGTTTTCAAGTAACTAATAATAATCTTATTTCATTCAAAAAGGAATAATTCTCAAACATACATATTTGGCCCATAGATGGGATCCTTATAGGCACAACCATTCTGAGTTAGTCGACCTGGGAGTAATAGTAATGAAGAGTTACTCCACTCTCCCCAGATCTCTAGAACTATGCCTTAACATTAGATGGTATTTAGCGTCATACGTAAAATAGACCTTTTATGGGGGGGACTTTAACCCTTTACAGGGGGAACAGCCAGCGTGTTATAAGACCCACTGACTGGACGTGATAGATTGACTTATTTGTGGATCTGCAGCGGGACTGATGAGTCGCTTTAGGGTTCATGAGAAGAAAGGTTCTGATGGTGAGGTTGTAGTATTGTGAGGGACGGCAGTGATCTGTAAACATTATATTATTGCTATGTATCTGGATGAAACTACGAAAATACAACAGTTAACGACAAAGTATATATATATATATATATATATATATATATATATATATATATATATATACATTTAATATCACCTGTCCTCGCTTTACGTGCAAAAATTATGAAGATTTGATTTACATTTGAAGATATTTACAAATTAAAATATACATAGAAATAGCATTGAAATTCTACTTAAAAATGTCCAGCATTTGTAAATCTTAAAAGTAAACAAATCAATACACCAGAGTTTTTTACCCCACATCCACCCAGGTGACGCTGGGTAGCTGCTTCTTTTCCGCACGAGCAGGATGTGACACAAAGTCACTTTCTTAAGCGGGTTTCAACAGGTTTGAATTCAGAGTTTTCCTTCTCCTTGGCCCGTTGACTAACCAAGGTTAAAGAGCCCAGTCTGTCCTACTATTTACCCATAGCTAGAGGGAGAGTATGATTCATACCTTTCCAAGGGGTATTAGCGCTAAGTGAAATGCAATTATCACGTCCAGGATTTGAACTCGGGGTGACGAGTCCATTTCCCATGACTTTAACCATTACACCACGCGCTTCCGCTTTTTCGTAATATAAGGAGTGCTGGAATCCACCACTTAAACTCATAGACTCGGCGTGGTCACGTGGATTAAACCCAAGCCAATCAATATCTTGAATACGTGATTAGTTAACTATTAAATTTCCGATATTGGCAACCGTTCATTTGCACATTATTCGACATTGACGAACGGACGTGCAACAAAAGGATCATACCCAACACCAAGGAACAACCAAAGGACCATGCCCATTACTAAGGGACACCAAGGAACAACCAAAGGATCATACCCAACACTGAAGGACACCAAGGAACAACCAAAGGTTTCTTCACTAAGGATAGCGCTCTGCTTAACACAAGGGATCTCCACTGGAAAGCGTTCTCACTTGAAGCCTAAAAATGGCCACAAAAATCGTAATAAGTGTGAAGGAAAAATAGGAACGTTTGAGTCTGGACTAAGTGTTTATGGAGAACCGACAGGAAATGCAGTTCAAATAAAATGTGTTTTGTTCGTTATTAAAGACAAGACATCCCAGAAAGAACCCAAGAAGATCTCAGGTAATATCCAGACTCCAATAACAGAAAAGATGCCAGCCCAACGACAGAAATACTAGCAACTCTGAACCAGAAAGGTATAGAAATTACACACGCCTTTGGGTTAGACGCCACGTCAAATATTGAAAGTAATTACCGTAAATACTCACACTCCAAATAGATACCGCCATGTTACATATAGAGATTTGCCTATAACTTCATTTCTTTTAATAAAACCCACAATGTTACACATACCTTTCCCATGGGTATTAGCCCGAAAGTGAGTGTAATAGCGCAACTGGAGTTTGAACTCGCTTACTATGATGTCGCAGTCCAGCACGTTAACCACTAAACTACAGGGACTCGCCAGAGGACTCTGTCTTAAGACTCTGTCTAGGTCGTTAGCTTTGATGAAAACAAATTGAAACGCTCTCAAGACACAAAGCAATAACTTATAAGGGCGACAGGCCGATAAACAAAAAATAAAATAAAATATTGGACAAATGCCGAGTTACGATGTCTTAGAATCGAGACAGTGAAATGTTTTTCGATAGCTCGCCATAACGAATAGCAAATTTTGTTAGTCTTGTTAGCTGCGCAAATAATGAAGACGTTGTCACTCTTGAGAAATTCATTCCCTGAATCGCATACGAAATAAAGACAATGAACAAGTAATTTTCCCGCCGATTCCTACCCAAAGACTTAACGAGTTGGAATTGGACTGGGCTTGTCTGATAGGTAAAGTGTCCGTGTTTCGAATGTTGTTCTTTGACAAAAGAAAATATCGGCTGAAGAAAAATATTTTGAATTTGCAAATCTATGAAGT
This sequence comes from Doryteuthis pealeii, assembly GCA_023376005.1. NCBI lineage: Eukaryota > Metazoa > Mollusca > Cephalopoda > Myopsida > Loliginidae > Doryteuthis > Doryteuthis pealeii. The sequence continues at coordinate 55,085,972 of CM042152.1, forward strand.
GATGGCTGCTATAAACAAGGTCAAATTATGATCTCAAATCTTCAAGAAATTTAACTGGAAAAATAAATGCGATAGACGAGGGTCATCTATCTACACTTTTATAAAGGACAGTTCAGATGTGCTTGTGTATGCATATATACATGTCTGGAGGCGCGTGGTCTAATGGGTAGAGTCGTAGGAAATGGGATCGTCGACCCGAGTTCAATTCCTGGTCGAAGCTGTTTGCATTTCACATGGTGCTAATACCATTGGGAAAGGTATGAATCAAATTCTCCCTCCAGCTATGGGCAAATAGCAAGGCAGACTGGGGTCTTTAATCATGGCTATGTAACTAGTCTAGGAGAAGGAAAACTCTGAATTCAAAACCTGTTAAACTCCGCTTAAGAAATTGACCTTGTGTCGCATCCTGCTCGTGTGGAAGGGTTAGTAAATAAACGCCGGGTAGCTGCTTCTAGTACATACATAAAGTGCAATTTGTATGTATGAATTTCCAGCTGAAACTACGAAAATAAAAAAATAATGACAAAGTATATATATATATATATATATATATATATATATATATATATCACGGATCTTTGCCAAACCACGAAGCAAGCAAATTTACTTCTGGATTAATTAAAATCGATTTAAAAGTGCTCAATAAAAAAGCTAAATATACGTTTTAAAAGCGAATGTTATAAAATATTCCGATTGCAGTTTCTTGCCGTAGCAAAGATTTGCTACGGGAGGAAACTGCAGTCGGAATATTTTATAACATTCGCTTTTAAAACGTATATATATATAAAAGTAATTGGTAATTTGCTTGAAGCATTGTTAAGTATGTTATAAAATAATAAAATTCGAAGGCAATACAATGCGTAAAAAATAAAGACAAAAAGATGTTTATATGTCTAATCGATTTCAAAGCGAAGCTTTATCGTCAGAGACTTATTTCAGAAATGACGTGCTTATGTTTTTTTTTTTTTGTGTGGTTATAATTTCTCTTCTTATTTCCTTTTCCTCTCCTTTTTTTCCTCTCTTTCTTCTTCTCCCCTTTATGAATGGGCGAATAACTGTAATTTCTTATTTCTCTCTTTCTTTTTTTTCTTTCTTAAAAGTTTGTTGAGAATAAGGTTGACATCCGGTAAGATGTTGCAATGTTGCAATGTGTTGCAATGTGTAGCAACCGTGTGAGCATGTCATAATTTCAAAAACAAAAGTGAACAAATGAATAAAAACCGTTAATAGAAAATTTTTTTTTTACATACTTAGCTTTTGTTTCGCTTTCACCTTTCATTTCCTATTCTTTCTCCCTCTCTTTCTTTTTTTTTTGTGTTATTTCTCTTCTTTTTCTTTTTTTTTTTTTTTTCCCTTTATCCCCTTTGTTCTCTAATTTAAATTATTTTTTTATAGTAAATAAGTAAATAAAAGATTATCTTAAATTATGTATTAGTATTGATAGAAAAAATAAATGATTCTTTTTTTATTATTTTTTTTTTTTAAGAAAATATCTTTTATGAGTACTTTTTTCTCTTTTTCTTATAAACTTAAATAGATTAAATATTATATTAATTATATATTAAAATATCATATAATAATTACATATTAGGATTGATGCAAAATTCAAAACAATAAAAATAAAACAAACCATTCTCCCCTTAAATTTCAAATAGATTAAATATCATAAATCAAATATTGAATTACAAAAGGCATAATGTACTGCTTCAATTATATATTTTATTTAACTATTTTTTTTCATTCTTTTGTTGTTATTATTTATTCTTTTTTTTTTTCCCCCCCACTTTTCCTTAAATATTTTATTAATAGTTCTAGACTGACCGTAATCCTAAGAGGGCATTATGGTTTAAAGAAATAGTGTCATGGTTTAAAGAAATAATGTCATGTAAAGGAGTTAATAAGTATGTCAATATTGTTAAATTAATCGTAATTAATTTTTTTTATATTTCTCTATTATCTTCTTTTCATTCTCAATCATCCCATCACTATATATATATATATATATATATATATTTAATTTTAATTTAAAAAAAAAATTAAAAAAAGGCTATATATGAAACGTGTAAATTTAGTTAATCGTGTATTCTGAGTTTAATTCTAATCTATTGATAGTTGGTAGGTTTAAAATTTATGATAGGGAAAATTATATATATATGAGAGAACATGTGTACTAAATAAACTAAAACCTATATATGGAACGTGTAAATTTAGTTAATTATGTATTCTGTGTTTAATTCTAATCTATTGTTTATATTAGGACCTAATATATATATATATATATATATATATATATATATATATATATATATATATTAAATATCCCCGGTTCATGCTTTTTGTGCAAAATGATAAATTATTCATTTGTATCTAGCAAGACATTTAAAATTAGTGCGTATACGACACTTACCACGTTGTTTACCCACTACCATGTCTCGGGTATATAATGGAGAGACAGACAGACAGACAGATAGTGGAGTAGAGATGGGATGATGGTTCTTACTTGTTTACTCGTTGGCTACTGCTTCTAACTCGACCGGCCGCTATGTTCCCTTATTGGGCTGTTTTCTCTTCAGGGCTTTCTGTTAAGGGTTGGTTCTTTCTTTTTGGACTGGTCATTTCTTGTTTCAATTAACAAGACTTGGTTGTTTTCAGATAAAGCTTTATTTCAACAACCCAGCCCATGATTCCGCTGCGGGGGAAGAGCGACTCTCAGAGCCGATAATAGCGTCCGTGCTCCTCGAAGGTCTGTTCGCATCTGCAAACTAATTCTCGCGCATTTTTAATGGCGCGCTCTACCGGAAAGTCAGGCGGAATGTCAACGTTGTCACTCATCGGCCCGGTAACTTTCCACTCAAAAACCCGTTCTTCTGACTCTAATGAACATTATTCAAATATTCTAACTACAGGTACGTACATAAACCATAGGCTGCTTGTGAATTACCGGTTCTGAGTAATAGGCTACCTATCGGTTATGTAAGAATAAAGTCTGATGAGTAGCACGGAGAGTATTAGACGAGTTCGGCATTTCACAGTCCGTTATGGTTTGTCACCTTTATGACCTTGACTAAAGAAGCCCGAGCTGTTGAATTATGCTTCACGTTACGTAAGATATAAAAAAATTGACTTTCCATAGTAACAGCCCGCAGTAATATTTAACGAACAAGTTAATTAAAATTTACAAACCCTAAAGGAATATTTGTAATATTCTGATCGAAATTCATTTTGACCGCTCGAAATTTTCTGTATTGATTAGCATTCTCTTTCTCTTTGCTGTTTTTTCTTTTTTCATTCGTTTATGTTTAATAAATTCATTTTATTGCATTCGCAATCCAATTTCCAGAAAGCTCTTCAAGAGCCAATTCCATTTCAAAAGTGCTGCAATATGAAACTTCTCAACACTTTAACCAATCTCAAATATTTTCAATTTCCGTCCAAGTCTTCTGGAACCATTTCCGGTGTCCCAACGATAAGAGGCACTACCTTCACGTTCAGATTCTGTAACTTTTAGCAGTATAGAAATAATGCTTATCAAACTATAACTAACACCAAGGTCTTATACTGCATTTTTGCATCTATAGATAAACTAACTCTGAACATTCGGTAAGGCAAGACAATCAACTAATTCGCATGAACAATGAGTGTCTAATACATACCAAATGTAATAACATATAACATAATAAATATTTCCCGAACAGGTTAATTTTATGCTCTGTTATAACAAGAGGCCTTTACCCGGCCTACAATATATGTATACATGTTGTTAATTTTTCTATATAATCAGAGAAATTCATATAAAATCGTGATTTCATCTCTCTCTCTCTCTCTCTCTCTCTTCTCTCTCTCTCTCTCTCTCTCTCTCTCCTTTGACTTTTCATCCTGTCGGAGAATCTTCCAATTAACCGACTGCACCCTTTGCTGAAAAGTAAAACCACCACCCCCAACAGAAAAATGTATTCAAGGCATGACAATAAATTGCATATATTGCCTTGGCGTGTGCATCTGAAGCTTTTGGGAGTTTGTGCTATTACTCCCGGATCCACTCTGAACTGTAGAGCTCCACCTATAGGTCAAATGAATTTATTTTAACATTTCTAGTATTGTATGCTAATATTTGATACCATATAACTGTGCAAACAAATGTTTTTTATTGCTAAATAGGAATAGTTACTTAAAAGTATATAAATTAAATTAAATAATAAATAAAATATACAGTAAATTATTAGTACTAGGTTGGTTGGATTTTACGGCATGTCAACCCTTGCTGGGTTATTCTATGCCAAAGACATTGTTTTATTCGTTCTTGTTGGGTATTCAATTTTTTCTTCAATCTCAGTTTTTAAGCACATTTTAATACTTGTATATTTATCTATTTAACCCATAGATGGGACCCTAACACAAAGAGCCATTCCGATTCAGCATGAACTTAGGAGTAATGTGGATAATAGGATACTCCACACTCACCAGAGCTTCTAGGAAAAGTAGGTATTTATCCTGTGTAGAGGGGTATTACCTCGCAGGGCTACAGAGGTTGCACTCACAACCTGGAGGTTGTGAGTGGTGACTCTTGGTAAGCCTTCTGTCATCCCTATTAGTTGAAGTGATTCGGCCGGTGGGGAGGCACAAAATCCTTTGTGGCCTTTCTCTGGGTGGAGATTATTACTGGTTTCAGCTCGGAGAAACAGTTGTTGGTGTCATTCTTAACGACGCTTGTGTGAAACACGTCCAGAAGATTTTTTTAAAGAATTCTTGGATCATAGCCAACCAGTTCTCTACAGTAGGACACAAGGTATCAAGTATAGGGCAACTAGGGGAGATCGAACTCGCTTTTCAGTGGTAAGAGTTTTGCGAGACTATCTTTGACTAACTATTACACCTCGACGGGACGCCTCCAAAACGTTAGGAAAAGTGTGAATTTATATATTCTCGCTCCAGATAGGGGTAAATAGTAGGACAAACTGGGCTCTTTGACCATACTTAGGCATCCGGTTTAGGACAAAGAAAGCTCTGAATTCAAATCTGTTAAACTTCGCTTAAGAATTGACCTTGTACCACATCCTTCATAATATGTTTAATTCCCGTCAATCATTACACCGTAGAAACAAGAAGTCGACAACTTTTGATTCTGGTGTTGTTACCAAAGTTTTCAGAAGAACAATTATCAGTTTATTCTATCTGATTTTCAAATTGTCGAGAGACAATAGAAAACTCTATTTATGACGACGTTAATTCTCCAAAATTGTTTAAGATCAACGCATTCGCACTATTTTTCCTTACGGGATAAGATCGTTCGTCGGATAATTATCGGCCGTACCTATTACAGTACACGGACCATCTTTCGATTATTATGGAAATTTCTTTCTATTTTTTTTTTTTTAATCTACGTTTTCTTCACATTTTCTTTTTCATCACTTTTGTCTTTTTTTTTTCACTGATATTCAGGATTTCTCTTTTCTTTTTCTACTTTTGATTCTGTTTTTCTATTTCTCATACGACGTTCTCATAAGGAGAAAAGAAAAAAAAATAGAAACGTAAAATCTCTTTTTACTTATTCCTGTCCTATTTCTATTTTTCCTTTTGTCACCTTTTCACTTTTACTTTCTTTCTCTCTTTTTATTTCTTCTTTTTTTCCTACTTATCCCGATTTATTTATTTGTTGGTTGAAACTATAAGATCCCTAGTTCGATACCGGCCCTCGGCAACTCTCTTTTGTTCTATCATATATTCTGTCTTTCTTTCGTATGAGTAGCACAGGGATCTGAGCGGCAAATTAAGGAGCTAATGGTAGGTGTGTCACTCCACCTCAGATGCAAGAACAATCTCCTTGGCCTAGCGCTATTGAAAAGTGGATAGACCCTCGCTGATTGGCTGATACCGACTTTAAGCTACCCCGACGACTATTACTTTATTTTTCTCTTGTTCTTTTTCTTTCTTTCTTCCGTTTTCTCACCTCTCCAATTTCTTTATTTTTCAATCAACATTTTCTTAAGATTTTCTTTTTCAACACTTCAGTCTTTTTTCACTGCAAAATTGAGTCAGGATTTCTCTTTTTTGTTTTTTGTTTTTTCTTTCCCGCTTATAAGACGTTTTTATTAGGAGGAAATGAAAAAGAAAGGAAAAAAGTTAGACCTCCCCACGCCATTGTCTTTAGCTGTTGATATTTAAACTAACCCATACTATGTTACCGGCTATTCGGCCTAGCCTCTTCGTTTAAACTATGATACTCCACGACATTGCTTTTTATTTAACTGTTAGTACTTCAAGAGAATTAATTTGCTGAATTGTTTCTTTCTTGTTGTCACTGCAAACTGTATTTTACGTTACAGATCTTATTCATACCTGTTTTATTTTTATTATTCCTTTTTTCTTCCTTCTCACTTTTTATTTCATTCTCTTATATTTTCTTTCTTTTCTTATGTCGATTTATTCATTTATTGGTTAGGGGTACTGTCCATTTTCTTCTAATTTTCTTACCTTGTTCAAGAAAATTTTTTCTTGCGTTTTCTCACCTCTACAATTTCTTTTTGTTTTTTGTTTTGTTTTGTTTTTTTCAGTCAACTTTTTCTTTATATTTTTTCAACTAGTCGCCTTTTTTCAGTGACAAATTTATTCATGATTTCTCTTTTCTTTCTTTATCTTTTGGTTCTGCTTTCTCGTTTCTTATAAGACGGTCTTATAAGGAGAAAATAAAAAAGGAAAAAAGTAAGATCTCTTCTTACTTATTCCTGTCTTATTTTTTTTCCTTTTTTTTTCTTCCTTTTTCTTTCCTCCTCACGTTGTCTTATTTTTCTTTATCTCATGTCGATTTATATATTCATTGGTTAGGGATATTCTCCTTTTTATTTTCCTAATTTTCTTCCCTTCTAGAAAGCACTTTTCATCTGTTTTCTCATCTTTCTTTTTCAATCAACTTTTTCTTCATATTTTTTCAACACTTCCATCTTTTTTCAGACAAATTTATTCAGGACATCTTTGTTTTTTTTTTTCTTTTCCTTGTTCTAATTTTGGTTCTGCTTTTCCCCTTCTTGTTTTCCCAGACGTTCTTATCAGGAAAAATATAAAAAAATTAAATAAAAAAATTAAAATCTCTCCTTACTTATTCTTTTCTTTTCTTTTTTCTTTTATTTTTATCTTTTCACTTTCTCTTTCTTTCTTTCTTATTATTTTTTCTTTCTTTTCTTTTTATGCCGGAGAAGCTGGGACGAACTCATAAGTGACGTTCTCCTATGGAAACTAGCACATGGGCACGCCACTGGGGGCCGTCCAGAAAAGGCATATATTGACCAGTTCTGTGCGGATTCTGGGTGCTGCGCAGAGTACCTCCCGAGAACAATGAATAATAGGGACGATTGGCGAGAGACTGCCATGGATATTCGTGCTACTAGCGGGACAGGATACAGATTTATCTTTTGGTGGACGGGGTACTTTCGTTTTTCATCTAATTTTATCCTCCTGATGAAGAAAACTGTTTTCTTTATTCACACATTTCCAATTGTTCTTCTTTCATTGTTCTCTTTACGGTCTTTGTTTTATATTCTTTTTCATCCTCTTCTTAATTTCTTTCTCTTATTAAAGAAAATGTTGTCTTTCTTTTCTCTCTCTCTCTCTCTCTCTCTCTCTCTCTCTCTCTCTCTCTCTCTCTCTCTCTCTCTTTTCTTTTTCTTCTCGCTTTCTTTCACCCTTCTTATTTACTTTTACTTTTCTTTTTATGCCTCTGTATTTCGGGGTTTGTTTACTTTGTTTTTTCGCTTTACTTTTTTTTTTGATTTTGCTTTTTTTTTCTTTCCCTCCTAATTTTCTTCCCCTATTAAATATAAATGTTGTCTTTCATTTTTCCTTCTCGTTTTTCTCTCCCACTTTCTCTTTTGTCATTTTTCTTTACTGTCTTCTTGTTGCTTTCTTTTTCTTCCTCTCCTTAATCTGTTGTCTTTATTATTTCTTCATTTTACGTTTCATTTTTACTTTCTTTTTTCTTTTTATAGCATTTATTTATTCTTTCTTTATTTGTTCTTCTTCCTTTTTCTTTCTTTCCTATTGTAGATGTTGTGGTTCTTGTTCTTCCTCTCCTTCTTCTTCGATCCTTTTTCTTTCTTTTGTGTTCTTCTTGCGAGTGTCCTCATGTTTCGTCTGACATTGTTTTCTTTCTCTATTCTTTCTTTATTCTTTATTTTTTCTTATCCCTTCCTTTCCTCTTTCTTTTTCTTTATTTTTTCTTCTTTCTTTACTTTCTTTTTTTCTTTACTTTCTTTGTTCTTCTTTCTTTCTTTCTTTCTTCTTTACTTCTTTCTTCTTTCTTCTTTCTTTCTTTCTTCTTTCTTCTTTACTTTCTTTTTCTTTAATTTCTTTCTTTCTTTTATTTTCTTCCTTTTTCTTTACTTTCTTTCTTTCTTCTTTACTTTCTTTCTTTCTTCGTTACTTTCTTTCTTTTTTCTTTACTTTTCTTTCTTTTCTTTACTTCTTTCTTCTTTTTCTTTCTTTTCTTTATTTCTTTCTTTTTTATTTCTTCCTTTTTTCTTTACTTTCTTTCTTTCTTCTTTACTTTCTTCTTTCTTCGTTCTTTCTTTCTTTCTTCTTTACTTTCTTCTTCTTTCTTTCTTTCTTCTTTCTTTCTTTCTCTTTACTTTCTTTCTTTTCTTTAATTTCATTCTTTCTTTTATTTTCTTCCTTTTCTTTACTTTCTTCTTTCTTCTTTTTCTTTCTTTCTTCGTTACTTTCTTTCTTTTTTCTTTACTTTCTTTCTTCTTTACTTTCTTTCTTTTTTCTTTAATTTCTTTCTTTTTTCTTTACTTTCTTTGTTTCTTCTTTTCTTTCTTTGTTTCTTCTTTACTTTCTTTCTTTTTTCTTTACTTTCTTTCTTCTTTACTTTCTTTCTTTCTTTTTTCTTTCTTTCTTCTTTACCTTCTTTCTTCTTTACCTTCTTTCTTTTTTCTTTACTTTCTTTCTTTCTTCTTTACCTTCTTTCTTCTTTACTTTCTTTCCTTCTTCGTCTTTTTATATCATTCATTTATTCATTTACTTCTTGATCTTGTTTTTGTTTCTCTTTTCTTCTATCATCTATTCTGTCTTTCTTTCTCTCTACTTTCTATCTTTCTTTATTCTTTTATTTCTTCGTCTTTTCTTTCTTCTTTCTATAATGTTTAATTTATTTACCTCTACTTGATCTTTATTCTCTCTCTCTCTCTCTCTCTCTCTCTCTCTCTCTCTCTCTCTCTCTCTCTCTCTCTCTCTCTCTCTCTCGTCTTTCTTCTATTATCAATTCTTTCATTCACTTTTTCTTTACTTTCGTATTTTTATATCATTGATTCATTCATTTTCTACGACCTATTCTTTATTTCTTCTTCTTTCTTTCTTTCTTTCTTTCTTTTTCTATTATTATCAATTCTTTAATTCACTTTTTCCTTTCTTTCTTCTTCCCACAAGAATTTTCAAAACGATTCAAATTAATAGATCCACTGAATTTCTCATCGGAATTTTCTTGAATCACCCTCCATACAAAACAGTTTATGAAACAAATCAACGGAATAAGATTTAATAAGACAGTCAATGCCCTTCGGCGAGAAAATGGCGAAAATGGCTGAGGCTGGGTGCCAACAGATGAACACAAGACAAACGATGTAAAGATCACAAGAGTCATGTGATATGTCACCACTAGGTTCGCCGGGCCAAGTAAAACCATTCGGACCTTAATTACAGCCGGCCAATAGCAAACTAATCTGAACAGAAAAAGAAAAGAAAATGGCATAAAAATGGCCATCCATCTTTGTGTGTCACAGTCAATCTATCAATCTATTGATCTATTTGTGATTCTGACAAATAAAAAGAGAACTGTTGACCCTTTCAACTCTGACCTTTCGTCTCTACAGAGTTTCTAATTGTAAAATATTCGAAAGAATTGTTCAGCCGATTATCTACGTACACATTTCCGTGTGAACGATTAATCATTTATACAATCAAGGTATTCTAGACACCCCCATATATATATATATATATATATATATATATATATATATATGGCGCGTTGTGTAATGGTTATTCTCGGCCTCGGTAACCCCAGTTCAAATCCTGGACGAGACTGTTTACATTTCATTTCACATAGCGCTAAAACCATTGGGAAAGGCATGAATTCAACTATTCTCCCTCCAGTTATGTGTAAATAATAGGGCAGACTCGGATCTTTAACCTAGAGTGTTGGACAAGGAAAAATTTGAATTCGAACCCGTTAAACTCCGCGTAATAAATTGATCTTGTGTCACACCCTCTCTAAAACCATTGGGAAAGGCATGAATTCAACTATTCTCCCTCCAGTTATGTGTAAATAATAGGCAGATTCGGATCTTTAACCTAAGGTGTTGGACAAGAAAAATTTGAATTCGAACCCGTTAAACTCCGCGTAATAAATTGATCTTGTGCCACACCCTCTCCGTTCAGAGGGATTGGTAAATATATACATATATATGTATGTGTGTCAGCGTGTGTCCAACATTTCTTGATTGCATGATACTATATATTAGCGTAACCTGTGGATATACCACATTATGAAAATTTAATTATTATGTGAAGTGAGAGACGGGTTGATTTTAACAGCAATGGTTTGTTTTATGTCTAGAGGTTAGAGAATCGTGTACACATTTGCATTATTTATGTAGTTTTTTCTTAAGAGGTGTTTGTTGCACATGGTTATGTTATGTCAATTATCTATATATTAATACACGTGTTCCTTATTTGTACAAACGTTATCATCTTGCAACCTACTCTGGTTGAAATGAGACCGTGCGAATCATCTAAGATCAAATGCAAAAATGTAAATCCTGATATCTGGTGTTGCTTATCCGCCCAATACTTATTTCTTATGATTGTCGTCACCTCAGTTAATGGATGATTCCGTTTTTTTTATTGAAAAGAAAGAGCGCGAAGAAAAGTACATGCTACATAGAAAAAATATAAGAAAGAAAAAGAGTAGGTAATATAGAGAGAGGGGGTGAGCGCGCGAAAGCGATAACGCTAATCAGTTTCAATCAAACTCTTTTTAATGTAAAAGAGGAAAAGAAGGAAAAAAGGAGTGTGAGTTAATCAAGATCATTGTACTTTTTACATATTGAACTATTTTGCTTTATAGCTTTTATATATTGAATTAACGCAATAGCTCTTAAGTAAACATATCAAACGTTGTTATAATTAAATTATCATACTGTGGTATATCCATAGGTCCTGTTAGTTCTTATCTAATGCACATTATTTCCACACAGATGGGAATTTTTTATCATAATTCCTTGCATTGTCATTTCTTTAAACCGAGCTACCTGTACTTAAGCCGTTATCTAGAAGTACATCAGCTGAATTCCGGTCTAAGAATCCCTACTTTGTTACTCTCATTGCCTTAAAGCTATACAGTCAATCATGCTATTCAGTAACATTTTACATTTTCGGGTATCTTTCCGCTAGGAGCCTATGTGGGTGTTCACACGGGCGCAGGGGACTCAGAATTATAAGGGTTAAATTAACCGGAGGCAAGACTATTGTGTAGCTTGAAAGATGTCATTGAGATATCTCTGAAATCATTCATGCACTGGTAGCTGGATTTGGCATAGCGAACCATCAACCAGGTTTCCTCCCCAAGGCAGAGTACGTGAGTTCAAATCCCACCGGGAGCTTATTACTTCTTTCTTGTTTCCGATTTGGCATGTTTCACGACCCGAATGAGTTGCGATAACAAAAACCCAAATAGAATGAGAATTTCCTTATTGATTAATCCTTATATATATATATATATATATATATATATATATATATATATATATATATATATATAAAGTTAAAATGGAAGCGAATCCGATGGTATGCTGAGAGGAAAAATAAACAAAGGAAAGAAAATACTGAATGGATTTTATCTATTTTATCCATTCAGCATTTTCTTTCATTGTTTATTTTTTCTTTCAATACACACACACACACACACACACATATATATATATATATATATATATATATATATATATATATATATAAAATATATATGTTAGATGCTCGTGAAGATTATTAAAAGTTGACAAGAATTAAGTGTATGATTGATGGTTATTATAAAAAATTCACAAAAGACAAAACAAAATCAAAATAAAACAATAAATACAAAAGCAAATTAATTGCGTAGAGAAAGAAAAGGAATATGTTGACCCGAAGAAAATTTAATCAAAAATATATTGACATCTAAAACAAATGATTTTAATATTAGTTGATAAAGTACGGGGATGTCACAAAGTAATGCCATTTTGTTTAGTATAGGTATAATTACCAACACAGAAACATGTATCATACATCAAATTGAACCTGGTCCTCTGTGGATCACAATCCTACTTCTCCACATAGTCACAGTTTCTCTCAATAGCAATGTTCTACCTTCGAATGAGATCATGTATCCCTGCCCCATACACTAATGTTGACTGTTCTTTGAGCCACTTCTTCACCACAGATTTCACATTCTCGTCACTAGAATAGTGTTTGCCTCTCAAACCCTCTTTCATGGGGCTGAAGAATTCTTAGAAAAGAATCGATCATCATTTTTGATTTTAGATGCATTCATAAAAGGACAATTCTTTTTCTGATGCTAACTAAATTTTTACAACCAATAAAAACACACACAAATAAAAATGACTGAATTTAGCTCTAGGACTACCACATATGTCTCCGGCTAATTACTCTGTCAAGGACTTCTTCGCCCACATCGTGTTACTTTGATCCACAGAACTGGGATCGATGTAACTTTGTCAGAGCGTGTTTGTGACGGGGCTGGAGATCAGTGGAAATGCGCTGCCGCAATTATTCGCAACACTGAGAACAACACACCGTTAACAATTTATCATTAGATATATTACTATTATTATAATTATTATAATTATTATTATCATTATTATTATCATTATTATTATTCACTCCTTTTGAGTTTTCACATCAGCGTTAGCTGCTGGTCTTTCACTGGAGTCTGAGTGACAGCAAGTCTCCTCGGGTCTCCATGACTCTTCAGAGTTTTCTGGCAGATTGCAGCAGTGCAGTATTCTGGATGGTCTCAATCTTTCCTCTGATGTCCAGATTTTCTAATCCCTTTTCCAATCCCTTTGGGACTGTTCCAAGTGCACCAACTACAATTGGTATTACTTTGACTTTCATATTCCATAACTTTTTCAGTTCTCTGACAAGGTCCAGGTATTTGTCCACTTTTTCATTTTTCCTTCAGCATCACAGGGTGAAGCTGAAGGAAAATGAAAAAATGGACAAATACCTGGACCTTGCCAGAGAACTGAAAAAGTTATAGAATATGAAAGTCAAAGTGTTACCGATTCAATTATTATTATTATTATTATTATTATTATTATTATTATTATTATTGCTCTATGTTTTTTATATGTTGAGCACTTTTGTACTATTTACTGATGTCACTCCAACGGAAAGGTTAAAATGGCAATGAAATACTATACACACACACACACACACACACACACACACACATATATATATATATATATATATATATATATATATATATATAAAGAATTAATGTAAAAATGAATTAATGGATAGAATGAAAAATAAAAGATTTTTTTCATTTA
>CM042152.1:55102069-55149569 GCA_023376005.1 Doryteuthis pealeii
TGTAACTTTAAGATAATTGCGTCATATTTTTCCCAATAAATTGTTCTAGTGAATGACCATTAGTTTAATGCTTGTGTGACAAACTCGCAAGGAATGATCTTATTATAATGGAGATTCGGTGCCTGTCTGTGACCGAAATACTTCTTACGTCACAATACCCTCAGGAATCGCGTAAGTTTATCAATGAGTATTTAATTCATCGTAGAAATCATTATTACATTATTTAATCTATTGTAAAAATCATTATTATATAAAATAATGAATCTTATTTGTTAAACATATTTACGAAAATATAAGTTAGATTTGCCTCAAAACTTCCCATATTATTGCGTATAAAATCCTACAATGTGTCTAATATATCACAAAGAAATACAGGTTTACCTAATATATGGTGTGGTTGAACTTAATATTCAGTTGTGAATGTAGATTATTAACCATTGCAAAACAACGAACCACATGGGCCATGGTATATCCATTGAGGATCGAAAACACTATTCAGTTGCAAATATATATTGTTAACCATTGTAAAACGAAGGGATGCCTACACATTTTATTTAGAAGATTTCAAAACTGAGATAGAAGAAAATAAATATTCTAGATAAAATCTAAACTCTGGAGTTGAACGATTAATTCGGATTAGAAAGGGGATTTTATTTTTTATTCACAACGCTTCCTTGCTTCTTTTCCTACTTTCTTTTTTTTTTTTTTTTGTGAATGCACGAACGGATTAAAGCAGTTCAGTGTTGTTTCTCACGATTTTAATGAACAGATTTACGCATAATTAGGCTTTACTTTTCTTTTTCGGTTCTTTGATTTACGTACAATATATATATATATATATATATATATATATTATATATATATATATATATATATATATATATATATATATATTATAACAATTATGCTGCACAAACACATGCACACACACACGCACACATATATTAACAAACACATTTGTGTATAAAATTCCCCTACACAAACCTAGGCATAGCAGGTGCCCTCTCACATCCGTACAAGCACACACACACACACACACACACACACACATACACATTTATATAAACACTCGTATACACAAACCGATTATTTTTGAAAACAACACTACCCCATATATATATATATATATATATATATATATATATATATAATATATATATATATATATTGGGAATAAAAGGCCTTAAATACCATGGGTATCGTGGTTATGGACCATTTCCACTCGCGAGTATGCCTCACCAGCTTCTTCAGGCCACTGATATATTTTAAATAAAATATATCAGTGTTCTGAAGAAGCTCGTGGGCATACTCGCGAGTGGAAATGGTCCATAACCACAATACCCATGGTATTTATGGCCTTTTATTCCCAAATAACTTTGCTCTGTTTACAATAATTAAACATTGAGCTCTCATACGGAATCTGAACTCTACAACAAACTACTAGTAGAGATTTAGGACCCGCCTAGAATCACCTTGTACCAAGAAACTTGGTACCGCACCAAGTATATATATATATATATATATATATATATATATATATATATATATATATATTATAATATATATATATATATATATATTTCAAAACAATTTTATTACAATAATTAAATACTTATTGTTTTAATTTTTTTCAATTTTTTTTTCTTTCAAGTTTTCTAACAATCTTTTTATGTTATCACTTGAGAGTCGTTAATCAGTTGTCCGAAAGAGTTATTATTGGTAAATATATATACAGTAATGAGTGTGTGTTATTTTTAGTATGTGTTCATCGGTTTTTCTATGCAAATGTTTACAAGTATATATATATTTATACATATATTTATATATATATATATATATATATATATATATATATATATGCACGTTAGAGAGCACCTGCTGTGCCTAGTTTTGTGTGTGTATATTTCATATACAAATGTGTTAATATATGTATGCGTTTGAGTGTGCGCATGTGTGCACCAGCACTGGTGTGGAGCAAACTTCTGCTGGTTGATTTATGCATATGAATGTATAACCAAACTTGTATTATGTAAGTATAACTGTGTGTGGGTGTCTATGTGTGTGTCTTTGAGTGTATGTGTCTACGATTTCACTTGTATATGTATATATGTGATTAAGCTTATTAATTGAATCTATTGAACGGTTTACTAAAGTTATACGTACACACATACACACACAATCACAAACTTAAATACATGAGAAAGAATGCTGTACACATCAGCTTTGCATCTAGAGATAAATACACGCATATACTTAAATAGATCAATAAATTGATTGATATATAAGTTGATAGTGGGAGATAGATAGAAAGATTGAGAGAGAGAGAAAGATATGTATAAATTAATTAGCTATGCATCAATGAATAAATATTCCCATATAGATAACGAGTGATAGATAGAACTTTACACGTTCATTAGCTACATATATATATATAAATAAATAAATAAATAAATATATATATATATATATATATATATATATGTGTGTGTGTGTGTGTGTGTGTGTGTGTGTGTGTTGTGTGTATATGTAAGAGGTTAAGATAGTTATGAAAAGAATAGAATGTGATAGATGTGAATAGAATACAATGAGATGGATATATATGAACAGATGAATGTAATGAGATAGATATATATGACAGATAAATAGAATGAGAATGATTGATGAATGGATATATATGAATAAAATAGATGAGATGGATAGGTATGTATAGAATGGAATGAGATGGATAGATATGAATACAATGGAATGAGATGGATATATATGAACAGATGAATGTAATGAGATGGATATATATGAGCAGATGAATAGAATGAGATGGATATATATGAGCAGATGAATAGAATGAGAGGGATATATATGAACAGATGAATGTAATGAGATGGATATATATGAGCAGATGAATAGAATGAGATGGATATATATGAATAGAATAGAATGAGAGGGATAGATATGAATAGAATATGATGAGCTGGATAATGAATAGAATGGAATGAAATGGATAGATATGAATACAATGGAATGAGATGGATATATATGAACAGATGAATGTAATGAGATGGATATATATGAGCAGATGAATAGAATGAGATGGATATATATGAGCAGATGAATAGAATGAGATGGATATATATGAGCAGATGAATAGAATGATATGGATATATATGAATAGAATAGAATGAGATGGATATATATGAACATATGAATATAATGATATGGATAGATATGAAAAGATAAATTGAATGATATGGATAGATATGAAATATGAATAGAATGAGATGGAAATATATAAATATAATAGGATGATATGGATATATACGAACAGATGAATAGAAAGATATGGATAGATATGAAATGATGAATAGAATGAGATCGATATATATGAATAGATGAATAGAATGAGATAGAGAAATGTACACATTCATTAGCTACATATATTAATAAATATATGCATATGCTAAGACAGATAGATATGAAGAGAATGATATTGATAAATAGATGTTCGTGGTCCTACGATTAAAAATGTGTATTTGGCTTTAATTGTTTTCTTTTGAAATGTGATTATGTGGAATTGGGAATGATTTATTCTTCATATTGGCACGATTGCTTTTGTGTTCTGAAAAAACATACGATTACATATTTAAAATTTTTCAAAGAGAAAATCAACAATGCGTGAATTGAGTGTCATTTAAGCGAATTAAAATCCTTTTCTAGATAAATATTTTCATTCTAATAACCGAACATATAATGAGGTACGTTTAAAATTGCTGTCAAACAAAACGGTTCACGTTTATTTCAAAATTTTATTATTTCCATTTACTTTACGTTTTACTTTCGATTCTTTTCTTTCTTTCTTTCTTTCTTTTTATTTCCTTCCTTCTTTCTTCCTTTTCTTTCTTCTTTTCTTTCTGTCCATCTCATAGTCTATCTATATACCGTGTTTCCACAAAATAAGACCTACCTGTATCCGCCTTCTTGGCTGGGGCGTTAGAATACACCGACTGCACCTTCGCAGAGAGGTAAGATTTCCCCCTCCCAATGACACCACCTGTTGGTTGTGGGTGGTGACCCGTGATTTTATTTGTCTCATACCCCACCTGTATGGACTGGGCACAAGGCTCCGTTTTAACGTGGGCCCACCCACAAGCCGAAGCTAATGGGTGGGAGAGAACAAAAATTGCGTCGATCCCATCGGCATTCCCCCTCAAGGGAGCGCCTCAGTCGCTTGGCAATAAACCCAGCCCTGCGCCCAAGGGGGCAGGTATTGCCTGGAGGGATGGCCCTCTGGGATCGGCGCTATTAATTTAACGGGTGGTGACCCGTGATGCTTAAATATGGAACCCTGTTGCTGAGTAATCGATGACATGCAACACTCCACTTTGGTCCTTAATTAGGTCTGAGAGTCCCCCCCCCCGTGGTAAGTCGTCTGGTCACGTTAAACTCTAGTACCCCCTATAATTGCTCCAATCCTATTGCCTTTATGGCAAGCCCCAATCCCTTTTTACCAGATATGTGCTAGAAGGCGGTGACTGATGGGTCTGACATTATAACACTTTCCGATGGAGAGGTTCCAGTTCTGGAGGTTTGGTAATATGGAGCACTCCTTCATCACCATTGCTCACAGGTCCACTCTCACCCGGAGTGGTAGTACCTGTTAGTATCCCATCTATGGTTAAATGGAAAAGTACTAGTTTAAAAAGAAAACTGAGTGCCCATCAAGAATTAATAAAACAAAACGTCTTCGGCATGAAATGATCCAATGAGTTGGCATGCCGTAAAATAAAACAACCAGTCAACCTGCCTGCATAATAAGAGCCAGCGTGTTTTTTTTTCTGGATGAATTGAATATAAGCGCTTCCCTTGAAATAAGCCCTAGCTGAGAGCTGTAGGCATACAAAAGAAATAAGCATTCTTCATAATTACATCATGCTAGGCAAACACTCGACATCCCCCAAAATTAAGCCCTAGTGTTATACTGCGGAGTGAAAATTAATATAAACCCTGTCCTATTTGGGGGTGGGGGAAACCAGGTATCTAAACATCTATTTATCCTTGTATCTCAGAATCTTGAGTGGCATGTCAGCTTGGCGTAGTTGTTAGCGTAATGGACTGCGACATCATAATAAGCGAGTTCGAAATCCAGTCGAACTATTACGTTCACTTTTGGACTAATACCCTTGAGAAAGATATTAACCACCTAATCTCCTCAGCTATAGGTTTAATAGTATCACTCTGCTTCTTCTACAAGGATTGTTTTGGCATTAAATAACACATAATAGTTGAAATGCCATTAAACAAAAAAATCAATCAATTTCACGTTATTCTTCCTTTTTTTTCTCTCTTCTTGTCTGTCTTTTTCAACCATTTCTTTTTCGCTTCTTCAGTTCACCATTTTCTTTCAATTACATGTTTCTTTCTTTTCATCTATCTATCTATCTATCTATCTATCTATCAGTCGTCTATATAGCTATCAATCATTTATGAGTATTGATATCTACTTAAGCCCCCCCTATCTCTCTCTCTCTCTCTCTCTCTCTCTCTCTCTCTCTCTCTCTCTCTCTCTCTCTCTCTCTCTCCTCTACACACACACATATGTATATGTATATATATAGCGCCTCAATGTCAAACAGGGCACAAAGGGGAAATTAACTTCCACAACAAAGAGGGCCAGAAGAAAGGGAGACAATAGCTCCTGCAAGCATCACTGTGTGTGTGTATTCAGTGCATCAGAGATTGTCATTCAAAAATTGGCCCGTTCAGCCACTCATGCAGATAACAAAAAATGGATACTACGCTATCTTCTTTAGTAGACGGAAGGATTCCAACCAATATATATATATATATATATATATATATATATATATATATATATATATATACTGTTCGCATGTATAGGATGAGACACATGGTCAATTCCTTAAGCCAAGTTTAACAGGTTTGAATTCAGGATTTTCCTTTTTAGACAGGTTGAATTACCAATTTTAAAGAGCATAATCCACTTAACTATATACCCTTAGCTAGAGGGAGTATAGTCAGATACAACCCTTTCCCAGAAGTATGATGTGAAATGCCGCGTCCTGGATTTGAATTCGGGTCCCTTAGTTCACATCCCTCGATAAAGCTTACATCCCGCTCCTCCACACACACATGCAGAAAACAGATTTAGCTCAGTCGGTAGAGCGTTCGACTAGAAACCACACGGTTCCGAGTTCGATACTGGCCTTCCCCAACTCAGTGTAAGAGTAGCACAGGGATCTGTGTGGTAAGGTGAGTAGCTCAGACGTCAAAAAAAACTCCTTGGTATAGTGCTAGTAAAAAGGAATAGACTCCATCGCTGTCCGGCTGATACCGACTCTAGGCCACCCGACGACTTTAAATACTTTTTATATATACACTATCTTTCTTTTCATCCATCTCTTTTCTGTATCTCTCCTTATCCTTCCCATCTCTCTCCCTCCATCCCTCTCTATCTATATATCTATCTATGTATCCATCTATCTATTTCTTTCTATCACTTCCTTTTCGTTCCATCGGTTCATTTTATTTCGATTATTTCGTTTTTTTCTTTCTTCTATCTATCTATTTTTCTATTTTTATCTTTGTCAATCTATCTATCCAAATTTTTTCATCTCTCTCTCTCTCTCTCTCTCTCTCTCTTCTCTCTCTCTCTCTCTCTCTCTCTCGCGCGCGCGCGCTCACACACGCACGCACACACACACACTCACTCACCTTCTACCTCCTTCAATAATTTAATTCCCTGTCCCCCATCTTCCATAATTTAATTCCCCTCATATACCTTCTTCCTATTAATCCGAATAATTATTCTTCCCAATATTTTAACACAAACCTCTAAATTTATTTATTTCTCTCTCTTTTCCTATCTTTTTCGATTTATATATCTGTTTTTCTCGTCCCCATATCTCTCTCTCTCTCTCTCTCTCTCTCTCTCTCTCTCTCTCTCTCTCTCTCTCTCTCACACACACACACACACACACACACACACACACACACACACACACACACACACACACTTTCTCTCTTATTCCCTCTCTCATCTCTCTCCCTCTCCATTCATAATTCAATTCCTCTTATATCCTCTCATACCCTCTCTCTCTCTCTCTCTCTCTCTCTCTCTCTCTCTCTCTTTCTCTCTCTCTCCCTCCCTCTCCTTCTATAATTTAATTCGTCTATCATATCTTCTTCCTTTTTATCTGAATAATCATTATTTCCGATTACAAACCTCTAAATTTATTTATTTCTATCTCTTTTTCTATCTTTATTTTTGTCGATCCATATCCAATGTTTTTCTAACCTCTCTCACTCTCCCTTTCTCTCCCTCACCCCTCTTCCCAACTCTCTCTCTCTCTCTCTCTCTCTCTCTCTCTCTCTCTCTCTCTCTCTCTCTCTCTCTCTCTCTCTTTCATAATTTAATTCCTCTCTCATATCATCTTCCCCCTGTTTCTCTCTCATCCCTTTCTATCTCCATCTCTCTTCCTCTCCTTCCATAATTTAATTCGTCTATTATATCTTCTTCCTTTTTATCTGAATAATTATTCTCTCAGATATTTTAACACAAACCTCTAAATTCAAACCAAACCAAATTTTTTTTAAATTTAGTTTTCTCTTTTTAAATAAAATCAAATCAGTGGATGATTTAATGAGCATAGAATTTCTTTTTTTCTTTTTACATTCTTCTGTTTTCTCTGTGTTTAACCTCACAAGAGAATCGAATAATTACTATTTAAAAAAGAAATAAAAACCATTCCATGAAGAATTTCGTTTGATTCTTCGATTAATACATTTTTCTTTATTTGTTTTCTCAAAAAGAAACTCGAAATAAAAGGGGCCGTGAGAATTTGATTCCTGGATTTGAAATTTTAAAATAAGAAGGTTGTTAAAATTACGGATAACAAATAATTCTAAAGAAAAAAATAAATATAAAACTTCAAATCAAATCTGATGGAAATATTTTATTTTCAATCTTTCCACTTCTTTCCCTGGTTGACATTAAATTGCACTACTCGCCTGTTGAGTAGGAAAAGTATCGTTCATATTTCCGTTTAAAATTTATAGACGGAAGTAATACCGCCTATACACGAGATGAATACCCCGGGTAAATATAATGGAGTCAGTACACTTAGAGGATGTTCACCTGTTGCAAAGATTTTATATATATATATATATATATATATATATATATATATATATATATATATATATATAAAAGGGTATGAAAACACGCAATGTTGTTAAAATGAATATATTTTTACATCATTTTCATTGCTAATATTGACAATATTTCGATTTATAAAAAATCATCATCAGAGATAATTAGGTCCGTTTTTAGATCTAAATGTTTTTAATCCGGACTCATCGAGAGAGAAGAAGAAAATAATTTAATATATATAATAAATAATTCGATAAATATAATAAAGTATATATACTAGCAAATATATGCACCCTCCGGGTGCAAGTATTTAAGTTTTAATATAATGAAATATGTTAAATTAGAAAAGCTAATGAAACTGAATAAGAATGCAGATAAAAAGATTTGGAACAGAGGGGGTATAATCGAAAAATAGAACAACTTTGAAACTAACTCTTCCATCAATTTCCATTACTCCCGTCTTTCATTGGTACATTTTCCTAATTCAACTATTTAGTTAGAATAGGAAGTAAAGAATAATATTACAGTTATTTCTTGTTGCTAATGAATTTATTTTAAGATTTATATCCGAGATTTTTGCTCAAATTCAATAAGATAAAACCAAACAATTAGAAATCAATAATACTAAGCATATATTAATTAAAATCAATTTTTTAAGATCAATATGCAAATTACCCTTCCCATTCACACTGTAAACCGCTATTTTGTTGTATATATAAATACAATTGCATGTTATTAGTATGTAGATATGGTCAACAGTATTAATAATGTAAAACAATTTTATTAATAATCGAGGTTTAAATAAAAATAAAATCATGGAGAATCTGATGTAAATAACAAAGGGAATTGTGACTTGAGTAGTGATATAGTTTCGGTTACAGACTGTCAAACCAACAATCTCCATTATAATAAGATATATATATATATATATATATATATATATATATATATATATTATATATATATTAGAGGAAAAGAGTTAAGAATTTACTATGGTTTCAATCCAAATGTTTTTCCTAAGACCCTTTTGCTTAGGAATTACATCGCCTAAGTTAAGTGTTGGGTATGGTCCTAATAAAATCATTTGGATTGGAACCATGCTAGACCCTTTACTATTATCCTCTACTACTATATTATATATATATATATGTGTGTGGGGGGGTGTTGTGCCATCCATTTACACTTACTTATGGAGAGAGTTCATGTAGCTTCGTCGATAACGTGCTAGACTTCGGCATCGTAGTCAGTGAGTTCGAACTTCAACCGAGTTATTAGGTTCCCTTTTGTACTAATACTAAAGGGAAAGATATCAACTTCTGATCCCACAGCTATGTGCTAAGTAGTACCACTACTGTTCTCCTACAAGAAGAGCGTTGGTATTAGATAATTGATATGTCACTAAGCAAAGAAACCAAGCCTCTTGCTTACAATCGGCCTCATACAACAGATTACGGTATAATCATAGCTTTAATATCCTTAAAAAAATCTTCTATATATCATGTCTTATGAGTGACGTCACCACAGCTATATCATGGACCATTCTGTTTTTATTGTAAAGAAAGAAAAGGAAGAAAAAGGATATGAAGCTCAGAAATATAAGAAAGGAAAAATGAGTAGGGAAAAGATGGTGAGCGCGCGGAAGCGATGACGCTAATCTGTTTCAATCGAGCATAATAAAAAGTAAAGAAAGAAAGAAAGAAAGAAAGAAAAAGAGTGAGAGGGTTAGATATTTTTATTTTATTTTTACATATTGAAGTATTTTAAATAGCTCTTAAGTAAACATATCTAGCATTGCAATAATTGCATTATCATACTGTGGTATATCGACAGGTCCTGCTAGTAACAAATAATTCAGAAGAATAAATATAAAACTTCAAATCAAATCTGATGGAAATATTTTATTTTCAATCTTTCCACTTCTTTCCCTGGTTGACATTAAATTGCACTACTCGCCTGTTGAATAGGAAAAGTATCGTTCATATTTCCGTTTAAAATTTATAGGCGGAAGTAATACCGCCTATACACGAGATGAATACCCCGGGTAAATATAATGGAGTCAGTACACTTAGAGGACGTTCACCTGTTGCAGAGCACTTACTCTTACCTTCAGGGTATACAAGGTGTCAAAAGAGTATCCAGATTTTTGTACCTTTTTACACACCTCATATTCTGGAAAAATATAACGTTCCATTCATAATTTTTTTTCGGAATACTGCTGTGTCACAAAAGTACCAGGTTTAACGCTGTATTTACCGAAATAAAAATGAAGAATGAATGAAACATTTTTTTAGAATACAAGGTGTATAAAAAAATACAACAAATCTCGAAACTTTTTTGACACACGTTGTATGTTGGGACATTCACTTACTCTTACTTCATAAATTTTTTTTCGGAATACTGCTGTGTCAAAAAAGTACCAGGTTTAACGCTGTATTTACCAAGATAAAAATGAAGAATGAATGAAACATTTTTTTCAAAATACAAGGTGTATCAAAAATACAATAAATCTCGACACTTTTTTGACACACGTTGTATGTTGTGACATTCACTTACTCTTACTTGTGGAGAGATTCCGTGGCGACGTCGTAGACTTCGATATCCTTCTCAGCGATTTCGATCTCCAGTCGCGCAATGACGTTCCTTTTTGGACTAATACTCTTGAAAAAGGTATGAACCACTGAACCTCCAGTTGGACAGGTAAATTCATAGAAGAGATTATATTCCGAGATTAGCAGCAGCTTAGAAATTTCTGAAACCATTTAAGATTATCTCTTTGAGAAGTCGTCCAACCCAAACAAACATATCATCTCTTTCTGCGTGGCTCGTGTTATTCAGTACATTTTTGTTTTTAGTGTTCTTTTATATTTTGTAAAAGTCCAACTTCTTTTAATGTAATTTATACTTATTCTCTTATACTTATTCTCTTAGTCTCGTTATTATTCTTATTGTTTTAATCTCGTTCTTATTCATATTCTCTTACTCTCATTCTTATTCTTAATCACTTACTCTCGTTCTATTCTTATTCACTTACTCCCTATTTTATTTTATTCTCTTACTCTATTTTATTTTTATTCTCTTTTATTCTCTTACTCTCATTCTTATTTTTATTCAGTTACTCTCGTTCTTATTCTTATTCACTTACTCTCATTCTTATTCCTTATTCTCTTACTAATTCTTATTCTTATTCTCTTATTCTCATTCTTATTCTTAATCACTTACTCTCATTCTTATTCTTATTCTCTTACTCTCATTCTTATTCTTATTCTCTTATTCTCATTCTTATTCTTAATCACTTACTTTTTCTTATTCTTATTACTTACTCCCATTTTCATTCTAATTCTCTTATTCTGATTCTTATTCTTACTCTCATTCTTATTCTTATTCACTCTCATTCTTACTCTCATTCTTATTCTTATTCACTTACTCTCATTCCTATTCTTATTCTCTTATTCTCATTCTTATTCTTATTCTCTTACTCTCATTCTTATTCTTATTTCTTCTATGAATAAAATTTATCGAAACTAATGAAAATACCGGACCGGTTTGTGTTGTTGATCTCCTTTGTTGAGTCGTGACTGGAACAGTTGAACAGAAAATCCACTATTTCATATTCTCTGACTGAACATTTTCTCAAAACCAATCCTGAATTTTACCTTCTTGATATGATTATAATAATTAGTAAATATATGTACCCTTTTAAGGTAACCCTTACACCATGTGTTGGCATGTATATCGCACCCAGATAAACAATAAATATGAACATAAAATGAATTCTATTCACTAACTTCTAGACATAAAGTAATCGTAGATGCCGTTTAGATGCCGTAAAATCCAAGCAAGCAATCAGGATAATATTACAACCGCATAAAAATATTAAACTAAAAAAAAAAATTAAAAAGGAAAGACATTTTGATTTTTAATTCATTACTTTATCTTCCATTCCCCAGTCGAACAAGAGGAGATATTCTATAAAAAGATTATTTTGCCCAAATTTTGCACATATCTTGAAAGACAGTACTCGAAATCTAGACATCAACTTCGATCAGTTATTCACGGGGAATTACACAACTATCGCACATCTCGAGCAGATCTTTTTTCTTCTCTCTCTCTTATTTTTTTTTTTTTTATAAAAATAATCTATGCTCTTATTATTTGCTTGTGATGTCGTAAACTTAGCTTATTTTCACACGGAATATGAATTATTTTATAAATGAAGAGACAAAGACAAAAAATATTACAAATGTGGTCTACGCAGATAATCTAGCACTTCTCACAAATACACCTGTACAAGCCGAATCACTGCTGCACAGCACAGAGAAGGTAACAAGTGGCATTGACCTCTCTGTGAACCCAGAAAAATGGGTATTATATATAACTAGAAAATCTGAGTTAGCCCATGTTATTAATACGTTTAAAACCTGCAATGTGTCTTATATATCACTAAGAGATAAAGGTTTACATATTATGTAGTGTTGCGTACTGGTTTTAACAAATAATTACTTATTGATTTCTAATATTATTTTTTTATTTCTCAAATTCCTCAAAAGCAATCATATGTATAATTTTATATCGAAATCAATAAAAATAAAAATATGTGTAATCTTTTTATATACGTTTCGTTAGTCTTTTTAATTTAATATAATGTTTTATTTATTAAAACGTACATACTTGCGCCCGAGCGTCTCTATTTTTGCTAGTAATACTAAAATTTATCATGTTTGCTTGAAACCGTAAGCTGGGTTCGATTTGCTTTAAAGTAGTTCATGTTATACGTTTAAAATCTTGCAAAGTGTATCATATATGGCTTAGAAATACAGGTTTACATACGAGGGTGTGTCAAAAAGTAATGCCATTTTGTTTAGGACAGGTATAATTAAGCAATAGCATAATCTTTACAGATCATTGTCGTCCCTCAAAATCCTATAACTGCACCACTAGAACCTTTCCTCTCATGAGCCCCAAAATGACTCATCAAACCCGCTGCAGATCCCCAAAGTTTGATGTAAATATGATTCTTCCTGCAAGAAATGAACCACCGTTAGCAGCAGGAAACTAACCAGTGTTGAGATGACAGGCAATGTTTAGTGCACCTTTTCTAGCACTATCTCATTTGTTTGGGTGAGCAGTGCTCTCCTAAATAGGGCTGCTCAGACACAAGAGTCTCCACCGGGGTCAGTTCCTGTCACGGGTGGATACAACAACAATGTTAGGATAAGACTCCTGCCGCCAATGTGTAGATATGTAACTGCATGCTTCCAACTGGTCAGGTCTACACACGTCGCATCATATCCATCGCCATGGGACTTTTTGAGAGGTTGATAGAGGAAAAGAAAGCAAGGGAACATTTGTACATCATGGTATTATAGTGATTGTACAAACACGAATACCACTCTCTAAATTTTCATGGTTATTATCCAGTGACAAACCGAAGCAAGATAACTAGTAAGCATGTCAATCGCAGGTGTTAAATCAGAGTTGTCCTTCTCCTAGATGGATAACCTAACAAATAATAAGAGGTCCAACCCTCCCAGAAATAATGTTCTAGATGGCCGTTAAGCTAATAGCTTCCTCCGCCCTTTGAACAGGTCTTGTTTTTGTCCTGCAGCATGTCTAGCCAACCTCCTCACTAGATAAAATGTGTGGGTTACCTATTTAGTCTGCGATGATTCGACTATGAAACAGGTATAATTACCAACACAGGATCATGTATGATACATCAAAATGAAACTGGTCGTCAATGGATCACATCCCTACTTCTCAATACACATGAAGTTAATAAAAATTATTTCTACCTGTTTATAAAATCAAACTGGCGGTAGAGTCTCTGTGGCGTAATGGGTTATGTGATGGTTTGTGACAGTGGAGTCGCCAAGTTCGAATATCAGTCACGCGATTATGTTCAAATTTTGAGTAACACCCTTGGGAAAGGTATGAACGCCCTCATCCATCCAGCTATGGATTAAATAGTATTACTTCTGTTTTCTACATGAATGGCTTTGACATTAAATAACCCACGAAAGTTGATATGCCTTTAAGCAATGAAACGAAATGAAAACAAACCAGATAAAATAATTACCAAGAAACAATTAGCTCACAACTCATATGTACATGAAAATGCCATTAAATAGTCCACAACGGTTTATATGCCATTAAAAAAACAAACTAACCAAATTTCAGTATCACACACTTTCTTTTTCCGTCGACTTCTACGTAAGAAGCATAGATTATCGACAACAAAACGGTAAGGAAGAGTTAATTTTATTTTTGCCTCCTGCTTGTTTTGAAGAAGAAAGAAAATTGGATACAAATACAGAATAGCATGCAAGAGAAAGTATTAAAATTGCATATTATGTATAAAAACATTAGATTATGGTAACTCCCGAAGTAGCTAACCCTAATGCTAACTCTGATCCTAACCCTAAAAATAACCCTTACCCTAACCCTAATCCTAGTGTGCAAGGTTTCGGGTATTTCCGTGAAATGTAATATTTTTATGCGTGATATAATATATTATCTATTGCGCACTATTCTTCATTAGTAGCAAAAATAAGTCTAACCAAATTTCAATATCACACACTTTCTTCTTCGCATCCACTTCTACGTATCAAGCATAGATTATTGACAACAAGGCGTAAGAAGGGGTTAATTTTATTTTTTTGTCTCCTACTTATTTTGAAGAAGAAAGAAAATTGACAACGTTTGATTCGCTAAAGTGTTTTGAAATAACTCTTGATTTTGATTGTCACGTTAATAAATACGTTCCTGTCATCTGCAATAAAAATTGTTTTAACAAAAATGATTGGTTGCTGCGACAAGCTCAACATACGAAATTACCTACACATAAATACCCATATATTCGACATGATCGCTCATACCTTTATAGAAATGTATTAACGAACAGATAAAATATACATAAATAAAATATAAGTTTGCTAAGTTTGTTTCGATCTAAAAAAAAAGATCAAATAGGTGAAAAGGGAATATGATATCGCGTTAATCTTAAAAGTAGTGAAGGGGTTCAGAATTCGAGATTTGGCACTATCTACAGATACTGGTACAAATCAGCAACCACATTTTCTATGTGAGTATAAAGAGATAGATAGATAAGAAATATGTAGCGCATATTTCATGTTTATATAGATGTTGAAATCGTTCTTAGCACCTTCTAATTGTTTTATCACTAGTTTTCATTTGTGTTTCATCGTTTATATATATATATATATATATATATATATATATATATATATATATTATAGAAATGGATACAATAGAAACCTACTCGAGTTTCACCCTAAAAGGATCTTCAGGGTTAAATACACTGAATTAATCGAGGTACCGATTAATTGCAGCCGATTACACGTGTGTTCATTGAATAAGATGTTACATTATAAGCGTGCCCATATTCACCGGTAAGCCACCTTTTATCTATCTATCTATCTATCTATCTATCTATCTATCTATATATATATATATATATATATATATATATATATATATATATAGTAAAGATTAGAGGGAGAAATGTGAACAAAGAAACAAAACTCAGAGAAGTAGGAGATATATTTTCGCCAAACATTAAGCTCGGCTTCATCAGTCGTTTATTTGATCATTAAAGCATCATACATGCGTTTTAGAGATGAGAAAGCGGGCGGAAGAGGATGAAGTCGGGTGGATGAGATAGCCTTTGTGAATAAATCTGAATGGTCAGATGGAAATATTTGGAAGGGGGAAGGAGAGAAAATCAAAAGAGATGAGAGAGTTAGAAAGGATATGAAGAGTAAGGTGGATAAGTACAGTGGGAGAGAAACGACTGATGAAGCCGTGATCAATGTTTGGCGAAATATATCTTCTACATACACTTGTCTGAGTTTTGTTCCTTTGTTCCAGATTTCTCCCTCTAATCTTTACAACATTCAGTCGGATTTACTCCAATCCTCCTTCCTCATATATATATATATATATATATATGAATGATTGAACGAGCCAACAAGGCATTTGGTGGGCTCGAGAGACGTGTGTGGTCGTACAGAGCTATCACCGTCAGAACGAACCTCATTGTGTACGAATCGTGTGTTCTGTCTATACTCATATACTCATCGGAGACGTGGGCTACATATGGCTGACACATTAAAGCTTTGGAGAGATTCCATCAGACATGTCTCAAGAGACTCTTTAACATTGGTTGGCGATCACTCACTCAAGACGCCACTTTCCTGCAACAAGCCAATGTATCTATCATAGAAACGCGCATCATACAAAACCAAATGCGCTGGGCTGGACGTCTTGTTAGGATGGATGAAGGCAGACTCCTGAAGTGACTGTTTTATGGGGAACTCCAGTATGGTAAACGTCCGAGACACAAACCCAAGAAGCGTTTCAAGGATGTTTTAAGAATCTTTTAAGCATCATATGAAGCCAAATGCACTGGGCTGGACATCTTGTTAGGATGGAAGAAGGCAGACTCCCGAAGCAACTGTTTTATGGGGAACTCCCGTATGGTAAACGTCCGAGACACACACCCAAGAAACGTTTCAAGGATGTCATAAAAAACATTTTAAGACTTTGGCATAAATTTTGAGGATTGGGAAAAGACGGCTACGAATCGTTCAGCATGGAGGAGACTCGTTTATAGTGGATGTAGAAGATTTGTGACAATGCGACTCGAGCAATTCATCCTGAAGCGGGATCTGCGGTAACGGCAGAAAATGGAAGTCCTGAATACATTTCCTACACTCAAATCTGACCATATATGTAATATGTGTGGCATGGCTTGCCTGTCACGGGCTGGTCTCTTGAGT
Source organism: Doryteuthis pealeii (assembly GCA_023376005.1). NCBI lineage: Eukaryota > Metazoa > Mollusca > Cephalopoda > Myopsida > Loliginidae > Doryteuthis > Doryteuthis pealeii. Next base: position 55,119,032 of record CM042152.1, read on the forward strand.
CATATGCGGTCCCATGGTGACATACGACCACGTGAAAAACGTGCGTGTACGGGGGAAAGTCGGGGGTCTCCCGTGTCTTTTATGCGACAGAACGTGTAAATGCAAAGCTGAAATTCTGAGCCAATTGCGTGCTCACAACGGAACTTGGCCTTCTCTGTGAAGAAGTGGAATCACCATCACCAATATTTTTTGAATTTAGTGTGAAGCTAGTGTAATTTTGTGAAGAAAATGATAAGTTCCATTTTATTTCATGCAATATTTCGAAGGAATGACCTTCCTTTTACAAGGATTCTTTAGACTTGAAGGGTCATTCCTTTGTAGTTCGAGCACGGGTACTTTCGACCATCATCTGTCTTTTTGGTGGACGAAAGTGATCCTATGTTGTGGAGTGCTTGGTTGAGTAACAAAAATACCGTGGGATTGTAATCTTAAAAGTTGATGGTTTTAAACTAACTTTTCTCTAAAAGATTTACGACTTTTATTTATAAAAAAAATTGTTGCTATATATATATATATATATATATATATATATATATATATATATATATATATATATATATTCAGAAGTGGTTTTAATGTAGTTAAAAAATAAATTGTACTGCTTTGAAGGAAAAAAACAGATTATTTGCCGTCGACGGAAATCATCTTCATTATTCTTTAAACACACAACCCGATTTAGTTCTCGGGTAAAATAAAGCTTAAAAAATAACAGCTCGTGTAGATGCGTCGATAACATCAAATTTATGTTACAAACCATAGATTTTTTTATCTCTTTTATTTTCTCTCTCTTTTTTCTATAGCACAAAATTGTCTGTTGATAGGATTTTAGTATTCTTTATTTGTTTTGTTGGCAATTAAGAAGGTTGTGCTATTCCAGGTAAAGCAATAATCACTAGACTGTCGCTCGTGGTATCAAAAGATGAAATTTGCTTGGCGGGGTGTCTATCATCGAGCAGTTGCCAGCACTGGAGCAGACATTACTTGCAGATAATGATGGTAAAAAGAAAAAAGAAAAAGAAAATATCTAAACAAGACAAATAACACTAGAAGATAGTTCGTGTTTAGTAGTATAGAGAAATAAGTGTTAAGATGAAGTTGGGAGAAACGGTAAAAATGGTAGACAGACTGACAGACAGTCAGACAGAGTCAAATTAAACTTTATTGGGTAGAATAACGAGACTACAGTTCGCGGGGAAAATAGGATACAGAAATCAATAGAAAAGGAAGAGAAAAAAAATCAAATTCACAAGATTTTTATTAATATCTTTCATTTTAGCCCAATTGCTAATATTAAATCATAGACGCAAACAAATAAACAACACTATCTACACACACAGTCGTGTATAAAGAAAAGTCTTCTTGCAAATTACATTATATGCACTAGCAAAGAAACGCTCACCGGACAGTGTAAAAATAAATTTTTAAAAGATATTGCCTGAGAGATCTGGAAAAGATAAATAGATAAAATAAAACATTTAATATTTTTTTAGAAATTAATTACTAACTTGAAAAGCATCATATTCCTCCACTCCACTGAGATAATTGTTTTGTTTTACGACAGTAAGTAAAAGTAAGTAAAGTCGTCGGATGGCCTAAAGTCGGTATCAGCCTATCAGCAATATATATATGAAAGTACGTAAATAAACACTGTGTTTATTTGATATGGCTTTTAGCCGACAATTTTTGGAGGATATGTGCTTAATTGAAGTCATACCTAATTTTTGAAAATTAATTAGTTAATAATTTATGAATTTAGGCGGGCAAATATGTTCAAATGTAAGGCTAAACAGATCGAGAAAATGTCAATCCCTAAATGTACATTTCGACCTATTAGGTCTCTAACGTACTTTGCTATGTTTATTAGAAAATAGTTCTCAATATCATTGGTACGGCAACTATATCTAACTAAAAGTAGCGAAGACATGAAGTCATTGGTGCTTGGTAACTGACAGTTTCTCACCTATGGGATTTTCAAACCAACGGGCTATTTACCATTGCTCTAGATGATATAGTCGGAGTATTCTAAGCTCCATCGACAGGGCTTCATAATGGGATTAGGCTCTTGGTGAATTGATATTAAAATTTTTAAATTGTTTTCATTATTAAGCGGATTCCAACATTTTTTATTAGCTAGATTGTTAAAGTAGTTGTATTTCTCTTACTAAAGTACCTTCTTGCGTCATTCTTCATTATCTGATATCGATCGAGATAACTATAAATATAAAATTGTCGGCTAAAAGCCATATCAAATAAACACAGTGTTTATTTACGTACTCTCATATATATATATATATATATATATATATATATATATATATATGTATATATATATATATATATTTGGAGGATATGTGCTTAATTGAAGTCATACCTAATTTTCGAAAATTAATTAGTTAATAATTAATGAATTTAGGCGGGCATATATGTTCAAATGTAAGGCTAAACAAATCGAGAAAATGTAAATTGTTTAACCTTACATTTGAACATATATGCCCGCCTAAATTCATTAATTATGAACTAATTAATTTTCAAAAATTAGGCATGACTTCAATTAAGCACATATCCTCCAAAAATTGTCGGCTAAAAGCCATATCAAATAAACACAGTGTTTATTTACGTACTCTCATATATATATATATATATATATATATATATATATATATATGCGTGTGTGTTTTACAATTTCGGAGATACGTAACTGATCTTAGAATCCATCTCACCATTGTAGGAGCTCAGTTGTTCTGTTGCTCACAGAATCGAGTTGGTTGATCCTTGTCTTTAGGTTTCCACTATAATATATAATTAGTCTCTAGTGAGTTGCTGATCGTAGTCCGTAGTGTTCCTTATAATAGGCATGAATCCAAGTCTGTAGTATTCCTACTGTTTTAATTCAAAAGATAGGTCTTGCTGGCATAAAGTCCAGCTAGTAATTGACTTAAGAACAGTTGCAAACGATCTTAAATGCTTTCTGTCCTTGTCTCCCATTGGCTAATATTTACCGGAAGTTCCTGCATTTGTGGGGAAATTTCAGAAATAGGAGTGACGGGTTTGCATATATCTTATACCTAGATACCCGAAAACTGAAGCCGTTTGAATTCGAGTTTTGGAATTGGCTCATGTTGCGTTCTCTTCTGATAAAATGACTTGATCATTTAAGTTAAAAGATAAAGTTAATAGAAACAAGGGCATCGTGATATGCATTTAAAATATTGAAATAGTTTATTATAAATTATTTTAATTAATTATCTAGATATATAAATGAATTATTTACATCTATTAATAATGGAGATTCGCTTCCGGTTTTTCTCTGTAACAAAAATTACGTCACTGCTTACGTCACATTACCCCAATCGTAATAACATAGAATAAATACACTCAAAATTTGAACATGCAACATTAGACAGTCCTCATTGTTTGTTTTTTAAACAAGTTTTAATAAATACATGACTGGTATTATATATCTATATATAGCTTGTTTTATTTTAATACACATTTAAAGTTTACATTTCAAATTGTTTTAATTTTTAATCTTTTAATGAATTTGATGATTTTACATACTTAGGGTACAAACTCGCTGATATTGAACTTTTTACTCCCACCCCTCAGGCAATATGTTTCAAAAATCTATTTTTATATCACCCGGAGGGTGTTTTTTATTTTGTACTAGTCTAGATAATAAACGTTACGCTTAAGTAATAGGTACTAGGTACTTTTCACAATATCACAATGTTTTATTAAGGGAACTCTCCCACCTCACTTTTCGGCATATATGTTCGGTAAATAAACTTTGACTCCCACCCCTGACTGAATGCATGAATATTAATTCTGTTTATTCATCTACAATCTTTTATTGGATCTAATTTCAGGGTTCTATCAAAAAGGAAATTTCCATTGGTTATTTGCCAAAGCGAAAAGGATTCGATTGAAATTTCATTTTTCCCGAATTAACGGAGCCTGAATAGATCCTCCCGATTCCAACAAATTAAAAAGAATTTGTTAATCCGCTTGTTAATCTACGGATGCTGCGTAAGCGATTATGACTTAAGATAAGCTACGAATTAATTGGGATACGCCAACTCAGGCGAAATCTACCTCATTAGGTATCTCTTTTATCTAGAAAAAACGTTTTCAGCGATTTGAAGTTGAACTTTTTTTATTCCTCCCCACAGAGATAGAAATTTGTTTTCAATTAATTTTTTTCCTGATAACATTGCGAACGGCCTTTTTAACTGCTCCATTCAATTCCCTCATTAATTTTTGATCAAAAGTGAACTGTTTTGAAGCATATTACCAATGCAAATCGGCCTGATAAAAGAAAATACAACTATTACACACGCAACAGTCTACTTTGACCCTTACTTAGGCTAGTCACGTCAAGCCCTAGAACCTATATGATTGTCCCAACCCTATTGCCTTTATGGCACCCTCAACACGTTTTATCATATGTGCTAGGAGGCGGTGGCTGTGGGTCTTATTTTCCTGGGCCTGACTTTAAAATCTATCTGATAATGAGGTGCCAATTCTGGAACTCTGGGGTATGTGGAGTACACCTTCATTACCATTATTACCACGTCTACTCTGACCTGGAGTGGTTGTATCTGTTAGGCCCCATCTATGAGTTAAATAGAAGAAAATGAGTTATGAAAATATGTTTTAAATAAATCGAATACCCATCCATAATGAATAAAACAAAACAAAACGTTTTCAGCATTAAATGACCGAATAGGTTGACATGCCGTAAAATCCAACCCTCCCAAAAACATTAAAATATTCACCCGAGTAAAGGATGAAATTGTTGGTAGGGATTAGAATGCACGAACTGAAGAGGGCTAACATCCAACCCCATCCAACCCCCAAAACGGTTGGTTTTTTTCGGGGCAGGGTTATAGCATATAACCTCTTTTTGGGTCATTCAATGGCGAATCAAGTCATTTTAATATAAATTTGCTTACAGTATCTGAATGGTCAACTATTTAAGTGTTAAAGAGGCTTATCGGTGATTAACCTCAATGATCTAGCAGGAACCAATGTTTTGAACGTGACTTGACTGTGAGACATCCTCCTAAAAATGGATGTTCCATCTAGATTTTAGTCTTTAACAGTGGACACTATTTGTGGTCTTTGATCCTTTCTTGAAGTTGGAATATGTAATATCAGTTTTAATCCCTGTCTGTTGATATGTCCTCGAAGTAGAAAGATGTATCAGATATATTCCATGTCTGTTGATCCTGTTCCTCTTTCCTTTGAAGCAGTCCATAAAGTAATTAATTTTAGGACAATTTATCAACGCCGTTAGATAGTAAATTAAACACAAGTTTGACGTTTTTCATTGGTCAGTTTAGTCATCGCTATTTGGAACAGTCTACAAGTATAAGTAGTGATTTTTCGCACAACTCATACCTAAGATGTTCCAACAATGTGACACAAGGTCGCAAGTATGGGGCATCCTGCGAGTATTGAACACTTGTTGCATAGTGGGGTTGTCACGCTACCAAATCAGCATACGTTGTTGCATAGCCTTCTTCGCTGGCACTAAATCGTATATGTTATATACTGGCATCTTCAAACTCACGCTGAATCGTATACGTTGCTGGTATACTGCTTAATGAAATCACAAGGCAGGCTGTATGTAGTAGGAGATTGACTTTTATTTCTTTTCATTCCCTCGTGTGAGTGGCGAGCGTTGACAATGGGCACTACTACTACTACTGTTGGAATCTGAGGCAAAGAGGGGGGGGGACGAACCTCACTGTCCGCTGGCTGCGATGGTGCGCGACCGCGCCGGTCACGCACGTTCTGGTCGACTGTCTCTCTCCTGACTGTCCCTACTGACCGTTGACTGTCTTTTTGTATCTCTCAAACGCCTACGCGTTTTCTTTGTTCGCTACCACCAGGAAAAAGTCCTTTGTTATCTTTGTCGTCCCCCCTCTGTTTAACTCAACCGGAAATTCCTATTTCCGTTTGTACAATATCCAACACACGGTATTAAGTAATAATGGATCTGCGAAGCTAACTTGCTGAACATTACACCATGATTGGACGCCACTTTTACCCAACTCGTTCCTCAGATGTAGGATGGAAATCAAGGTCGCTAATATAGGGCATCTAGAGAGGATCGAACTCGCTATCCAGTAATCATAAGTGCTAAATATTACGCTACATTGGGATGACCTGCTTTACCCATCCATTTTGCCACGGTTAGAAATGGATATAACCACGCAAGTATGGGGCATCCAGCGAGGATTGACCTCGCTATTCAGTTGTAATTGATGAGAAAGACATGACATGAATACAAGAATGCTGAAGAGGAGTTGTGTAATGGTTATCGTAAAAAAAGGAATTCAGTGAAGCGAGTTCAAATCCTGTTTACCTTACTTTAGAAAGAGATGCATCTAAATATTCACCCCCAGCTATAGATAAATAGTTGGATGAACCGGGCTCTTTAACCTTGGTTAGACACTCTGGAATAAAGGAAAAACTCTCAATTCAAACCTGTTAAACTCCGCTTTAAAAGTTAACATGTGTTAAATACTGCTCGTGCGGAAGGGTTAGTAAATGCATACAAGAAGTCTGTGCTAAAAACATAAACAGGGATAAACGATAAAACCAGGGAAAATAATGATATATATTGATGGTTATCCTCACTCAAAGGCACCTGACATAATGTAATTGTTACCAAACTAGATTAGCAGATCGTTTTTAATGAGTTCAGTTCTAACTGGGTTTCCCATACTTTTAGCCTTGTGCCACAACTAAGCTAAGCTTAGTAAATAATTATATATTTCAAGCACTTTCTTTTCGTTTTTTTTGGGGGGCGGGGTTAAAGCATGTCTATCCTTTTTCTCTGAATTTTTAAATGAGGCTTTGTAAGTTGTAATTTGGATTATTCGGACTAATGTGCTTATCTTTATTGTTATCTACACAATGTTTCGGTCGATGTACCCTCCGACTTTCTTCACGTGTTACTTGTCGGACTCGGATGGTTCCCAAGTCCGACAAGTAACATCTGAAGAATGTCGAAGTGCACATCGGCCGAAACGTTGTGTAGTAACAATAAAATAAGGACAATAGTCCGGAGAATCCAGATAATACAAAATGTCAACCCATGTTGGCTTATTTCATGCCGAAGACATTTTGTTCTATTTATTTTGATGTGTATTGAAAATATTTTCTGATGCATTTTTAATAACTAATTTTCTTCTATTTAACCCATAGATGCGACCATAGCATACTACCGCTCCGGGTCATGATGGATCTGAGAGTAATGGCAATGAAGGGGTACTCCACATCCCCAGAGATTCAGAATTGGAACTTCAACATTAGATGCAGTTTAATGCCTTCAAGCACTAGTAGAGTACTAAATTGCATATGATTACTTATGGATCGACATTAGGTGCGCCAAATGTGTGACCATGTACCAGACTCAGATATATATGTTAATATTGCTTGCTTCATTTTTTCTTTATATAAGTTTTAGTTTGTGGTTTGATTTAGCCTGGACGGAAATTAATATATCAAATTCAAAATGAAATAAACTTTAATTATGTCTCATCGACTTTTTTCATTTGTTTTTTGTTTTGCTGTTTTTCCTTTTTTGTTGTTTGTTTTATTGTCTAAGAGGTAAGGTCGGGGAAGGACTTCATTGTGTTGGTTTCCTTGTTTAACTGCAATTTCGTGGTGTTCGTATTTTAAGTCAAATTCTTTTAAAATTCATTTTGCTCTTTTGACCGATTTTTATTATCTTCAATTTTTAAGAAACGTGATTTTTACATCGAAATCATTGTGCAATCATTCAGTTGTGTTGCATCAGTTATTAATAAAGCACCTCATCCCTCATCCCTGAATTTCATCTCCGACTTTTTCCTATTGTTTTTTTCTTTCTTTTCTTTCTTTCTTTATTGTTCTTTTTTTTTTACCTTATATTTGTTTCCTTATCTCATTATTTCCTTCCCAGCATTCATATTTTATCTCCTCTGTTTATTTCTCATCAATTCTTTCTTATGTTCGTTCCTTTTTCTTTTTTGTTCTTTCTTTTTTCTTTCTTTCTTTTTTCTTTTTTTTTTTTTTTTTTTTTTTTTTATGGCATGTCAAGCTTGTTGGGTCATTTTACGCCGAAGACGTTTAATTTATTTTGATGGATATTGAAAATTTCTTTTTTTAACTAAATTTTTTAAACACATTATTGTTAACTCATTTTCTGTATTTAACCCAATAGATAGGACCTAACAGGTATTACTTCTACTGCTTATCTGTTTTCGATAGGATAGTGTGAAAACAAACAAAAACACTCTGAAGCAACTACACAAATAAGTAAATATAAACATGCAATGAACGCAATTCATTATACTTCAGGCATAAAATATCCCTAGACGGGTTGATAAGCCATACAAATCAATAAATTAACCTTTTCCTTGCTGTACCTAGTCTTAGCAAGAACAAAGAATGTTTTTTTATTTCAACTGACATTTATTTCTCGATCACATGTATCCTTTGACTTATGCTCTTTACTTTGATACAGTTGATCCATAATCTGCTGTAAACTACAATTACAAAAATAATTTTAAATAGATATACAAACAATTTAGTTGTAAGGAAAAGGAAAATCTAATTAGAATTGCACTTAGGTTTCTCTTTTCCTTATGTCTAAATGGTTTTGGTATTTAGAATTGCACTTAACAAAACTTTAACTTCTCCGAGGCTGATATTAACGATGTTATCTTGATGTTTTTAGCGTCTTAAATATTATTCTTTCTAGCGTTTTTTTTTTAATTTTTTTTATTGACGCTTTGTATTATTATTATTATAAATACTAGTACAAAATAAAAAACACCCTCCGGGCGATGTAAAAATAGATTTTTGAAACATATTGCCTGAGGAGTGGGAGTAAAAAATTCAATGTCAGCGAGTTTGTACCCTAAGTAAGTAAAATCATCAAATTCATTAAAGGATTAAAAATTAAAACAATTTGAAATTAAACTTTAAATATGTATTAAAATAAAACACACTATATGTAGATATATAATACCAGTCATGTATTTATTAAAACTTGTTTTAAAAAACAATGAGGACTGTTTAATGTTGCATGCTTAAATTTTGAGTGTATTTATTTTATGTTATAACGAATTCGGGTATAGTGACGTAAGCAGTGACGTAGTTTTTGTTACAGACAAAAACCGGAAGCGAATCTCCATTATTAATAGATTTACTCAAGGGGGACAATTTCTCGTGCTGTTAGACTCGTTTATCAATTTCCTTTACTTCGGTTGCCTTTCTTTCTTTCTTTTCCCTTCTTATTTCAAATCCTATATTCTTAGTTTTTCTTTGTTCATTTTGTAATATTTTATTTTTTCCTTTGTATTATACCTTCCGGTAATACACTGTTTCTATTCAAAAGGCCTTTCTTTCGGTGGAAATGTCCCCGTCGCGTAATAGTTAACGTACAAGACTGCGACATCCTAGTGAGCAAGTTCAAACTAAAATTCGCGTTATCAAGTTCACTTGAATGGTTGAACACTCCCATCCCCCCAGCTATGGGTGAAATAATGCGACTACTCTTCTAAACGGATGGCTTTTGCATGAGATAACCCAAAGAGGTTGATAATTCATTAAAATAAAGAAACCAAAATATTTCTTTCTTTTTCTTTATTTGCAAACGTTTCCCTTCACTCTCTAAGAAATAATAACTTCTTTCTTTCTTTCTTTCTTTCTTTCTTTTATCCGCTTTCTTTGTTTTTTCTCTGTCATTTTCTTATATTTATTTTTCCTGATATATTTTTTTATATATTCTTTATTAAATTTGTTTGTTATTGTTTTATTTTACGGTTTATCCTAACGTCTTTCTTTTTTTTTTTTTCTTTGTTTTCATCTTATTTTCTTTCTTTTTCTATTAGCTTTTCTTTGTCGCTTTCTGTACACTTCTCTTTCTTTGTTTTTTTTATTACTTCAACTTCGTTCTTTCATTTTCCTTCGCCCTTCTTCTATGGCTACACCACTTTCGCTATTTTGTCTTTTTTTCTTTCTTTTTTCTTTCTCTGGCTATCACCTCTCACATGTTTTGCCTTTTTTTCTTTCTTTCGTTGGCTACCCCCTCTCACACATGTAACCTTATTCCCTTTTCTTTCTTTTCCTAGGTACCCCTCTTAAATTGTTAGCCTTTTTCCTTTTATTCTTTCTTTCACTGGCTACCATCTCTCACATTTTTTCTTTTTTTCTTTACTTGTCTACCTCTCTCTCACTTTTTGTCTTCTTTCTTGTCTGTCTGTCTGTCTGTCTGTCTGTCTGTCTGTCTCTCTCTCTCTCTCTCTCTCTCTCTCTCTCTCTCTCTCTCTCTCTCTCTCTCTCTCTCTCTCTCTTACTAGCCCTTTCATCCGTTTTGTCTTTTTCCTCAGCTTCCTTCTGTGATTCAAAGCACTTACTGAATCGGAAAGAGAAAAATATAAATAAGAATAAACATCGCCGAAAACATACAAATAAATTGTCTCTCCAAGTCACAGAAACAAAGTAAGGATATTTACAGACAGCCATGGAAAAATGAGAAAAAAAAAAGAGAAAACAACAAAAAATAATAACACCAAAAAAGATTCATTCACAACACGGCACATAACAAAACGCGGGCATTGAGTTTGTTTCTTTTTATTCGTTTTGTTTTGTTTTTTTCTTTTATTGAAAACCAAAATATTCTTCGAGAATGAGGCATGGAATGGTATTATTGGAATGCGTCTTTCCTTTGAGCAGACTTTGAGCCACGTGGACAAGCAAGAATTTGGCAGGTGTGTGTATAAAATGGGAACAGAAAGAACGCAATCGACCAAACGTCATTGAAATGTGAAATTGCGTGTCCCATCCTTCTGTTGACCTGGAACCTAAATCGGCTGTGTGTCAGGTCCCGCTCAATCAAGTGCAGGGTTTAAGGGGGGGGGGTGAAAGAAAAAGACGTTTGCTTTTTGTTTTATTTTATTTTTCTCCATTTTTTTATTTATTTTAATTTTGCTCGAAGTGTTGTTGTTGTTTTTTGTTTTGTGTGTGTGTCTTTTTTTCTTTTGTTAGCGGGCACTAAATCTATTTCAGTGAATGAAAGAAGAAAGAAAGAAGAGAGAAAGTTTAATTGGTGGTATCCAGTGAAAGAAGGAAACAATAAATAAGGTAAAAAGTGTGAAGAGGGTTACAAGGAAAAGATAGAAAAAAGAGAGAGAAGGTGTTAGAGAGAGAGTTGCCTGAAAGAAAGAAAACAAGAATGATAGACATAGAGTGAGGGGTAACCATGGAAAGAAAGAAAATAGAAAGAAGACTAAAATGTAAGTTATGGTAGCCTGGAAAAGAAAGAAAAGAGAATAAGACCAAAAGTGCGATAGGGGTAGCCAGGGGAATTTATTTCATTTCAAATCTATATAATGCAAAAGTTGTACTACTAACGGCTTGCGAGTATATTTGTCGCATACCTCACTTGTATGGACTGGGCACAAGGCCTCATTTTAACGTGGGCCCACCCACAAGCCGAAGCTCATGGGTGGAAAGAACAAAAATTGCGTCGTTGCCTGGGGGATAGCCCCCTGGGATCGACGCTATTATTAAACTCCCGACAAGTCCAGCGGCCGAAGATCGCTGGACCCCCGGTGTTAACCGGAAAACCGAGTGTGCAATGAGACTATTAAAAAAAAAGATACTAACGGCTTGCGAGACTAGCATCTTCATACTGCATTTCATCCCGCACACTTACTTTTGTATTGTTAATTTTTTTTTTTTCATTTTTTGTCGGGAAATAAATTATTTCGGTTCTAAGAAGCATGCATTTTTTTTAGTTTATACTTTTTTAAAATACTTTTTAGGGTAGCGTAGACAGGAAGTCCCGGCGTTTAGTTACTGACTGTTTCTCACTTATGCGATTTTCAAACCGAAAAATTACTTATTAATACAAAACACTATATTATCATTATAGTTATATTTTATTTCTCTGAATTTATTAGATGAGGCTTGATAATTAGTATTATTTGGATTATTCGGAGATAAAGGTAGATATTCTAAGTAAAACAAGACATTAGGTTTATAACTTCCTAAAGTTCACGATGAATAGTCCATTCTGACACATAGCGTTGTAAATAAAGGCTTTGGGTTAAGACAGTTCTAAGTGACAGTTATCCCTAGGGTGACAGTAACATCGAATAATAATTAACAAAGCTTAACAGCTGTACCTATGTTAGCGGAATGAGAACAGGATACCCCATAGATTGAATAAATGGTTCGGTTCAAATTTCCGTAATGGCTCCCAATTACGACAAGAAGATTCCGGGTTTGGGAAGGCTCTAGAGTCCGACAAGAAATACCTAAAGAAGGCCGGAAAGACATTAGCTGAAACGTTGTATAGATAACAATAAATATCAGGACAATAGTCCGAATAATTAAAATAATAATAGTTATATTTCTTTTCTGGGCGGACCCGAACTTTCAGAACCTCCCCATCTAAAATTTTTGTTTTTAATCTTTTTTTTTTTCAACGGATTATTATCGATTGCACACCAATCTATACGATTGTAAAAAAAAAAAATTTAAGTTATTTATTTTTTGAGTTTTCAGGGGTGCTCATTTCCCCGTATAAGTTTATCGTAAACCGATCCCCCATATCGGAACCGCTGAAAAAAATTTTTCTTTGTAATTTCTTTTCGTTTTCTTCAATGGAATATTATCGTTTACACACCAATCTATCAGATTGTAAAAAAGAAATTCTAAAAAGTTATTTATTTTTCGAGTTTTCAGGGTGCTCATTTCCCCGTATAAGTTTATAGTAAATCGATCCCCCATATCGGAACCGCTCGATAATAAATAATTTGGGTTCTGTTTTTTCTGGGCCAGCCCAACTTTGACACCTTTGCGCCAGTTTCCTTTCGAGCGGTTCCGATATGGGGGATCGTTTACTATAAACTTATACGGGGAAATGAGCACCCCTGAAAACTCGAAAAATAAATAACTTTTTTGAATTTTTTTTTCACAGTCTGATAGAATGGTGTGCAATCAATAATAATCCATTGAAAGAAAAAAAATTAAAAACAAAAATTTTAGATGGGGGGATTCTGAAAGTTCAGGTCCGCCCTTTTCTGTTATTTATCCCAAGATTGTTCTTAATTAGTTTTGAAATTTGGCTATCGTCAGGAGAAAGGTTTTCAGAAGAAAACAGGTTTTTTTTTTTGTTTTTTTGTTTTAATCTATAAGAGAACGGCGAAAAATGAACGGATGGCGTAGCATGTGTTGTATTGTCCTCGCCCGGAAGATGGAACTTCCAGCTGAGGGACAAAGAGAAAGATAAAAATATATATTTAAAAAGGAAGAGAAAGCGGAAAAGATGGTTTCCGGTCAAGGAAGCGGGGTGAAGATAAAGAAATATATAACAAAGGTCCGTTATCAGATTAAAAAGATAAAGATGTGTAGGCGTATCGCCAATACAAAAAGCCAGAGGGTCAAGCCGACAGACTCAGACGCCAGCCGACAGCGGAACGGACACTCACGTCTCCCGTCAGCAACCACCCCTTATGCACTCATTGTATGCTCGTGCCTTCACCACCCACACACCGAAGAAAATAAAGAAGGGTCCTCTTTTGTACCTACGTATCTATTGTTATTGAAGTCCAGTAGTCGGTCGTAGCTGACTACTAACATACATCGCTTTGGGTACTGTGACCATACCCGCTACGTGTACAGATACGCGATTTAGCAACGTGAAGAAAAAGCCGCTATATAACATATAGCATTTGATGCCAGTACATAACACATTTATTTGCAGAATGAAAATTATTTTCTGTCATTGAAGTATTATCAACCAACTTTTATGACATCTACTATCGTAGACACCTGACACTCAACTCTCTATTTGGGAGATTATATACACTGTCCTTTTTTGTCACGTTCAGCGGGGTTTTTTTAAAACCAGAGAATAAATCTAATTTTACTCAAAGCCCTATCAGAAAAAAAGTCACACTACTCATGGATTGTCAGGCTAGCATCATCCATACTGTATTTCATCCGGCACGCTTGCTTTTTTTATCCACTATGATTATTTCGTCAGTTCTCCTTTTTTTTTCTTTTTTTAGCGGAGAATAAATCTGATGCAGTTCAAAGCCATATCAGAAAATGCTGCACTACAAATGGCTTGTTCAGCATTTGGTCTTTCCCTGGTGTCTGAGTGACAGCAAGTCTCCTCAGGTCTAAAAACAATCTTCCTCTGTGATCACTTTCACTTTCATATTCCATAACTTTTTCAGTTTGTCGTGTCTAGTTTTGTATTCTCGTTGTGCTAGTTTGCTACATCCGCAGAATATATGGTTTACAGTCTCATCTCTATTACCGCAAAGTCTACATTTACTATTTTGCTGGGTCTTATCAATTTTCGCTTAGATATAGTTTGTCCTTATGGCATTATTTTGTGCAGCAATTATAAGTGATTCAGTTTCTCTTTTGAGGTTCCCCATGTCCAAGTCTTTCCATGTGCAACCTTTTCTATTTGTCGTTTGAAGTGTCCATATAATTGTTTTTCTTCCCATTTTTATTATTATTATTATTATTATTATTATTATTATTATTATTATTATTCAAGCTTCCTAATAATTATTTTCATCTTACAATCTGGAAAAGCATTAATGATTTCTCCGAAAAGCAATTTTTGCTGACCAAGTACTTTTGGTTCGTATCCGAACCATATTCAAGGTTAAGTATATGTATGTTTAATCATTAAAACTGTTTAAGTAATGTTAATGAAACTGGTAAAGTAATTGTTTTGTTTTTATCACCAAGGTAATGCTAAACAACAGTGGTAGTTTATTTTGTTAAATATTTCTATTAAGCTAGGTACGCGTATTTAGAATAAAATACTGTTTTATTACAATTACTTTAACAGTTACATTAACATTACTTAAACAGTTTTAATCATGAAGGACACACATACTTTATCTTGATAATAGATTGGATACGAACCGAAAGTACTCGGTCAGCCGAAAGTGGCTCTTTCAGAGAAATAATTTAAAGCTTTTGGTTCCGGGTTCAATACCGGCCCTTGCCAACTCAGCACATGAGTAGCACGGCTTGGATCTTTGCGGTAAATTAGGGTTAAGTGTGACACTCCACCTCAGGCGTAAAAATAATCGCCCTGGTGTAGCGCTAGCGAAAAGGGGATAGACTCCTTCGCTGTCAACTTGGTACCGACAATTGGCCATTCCGTCTATTTAATTTATAACGCATTTTCTTTCTTTTCTTCTCTTCTCTAATTTTCAATTTAAATCTGATTTTTTAATATTAATCTCTTTCTTTTCCTTTCTATCTGCCTTTATTTCTATTCCATTCTTTCACCTTTACTCCTAATCCCCTCATCACTCACTTTTAATATTTATTCTTAATATATATATATATATATATATATATATATATATATATATATATATATTAACACCTATTAAATTTATTTTGTCAATTTCCTCAAAAACCTTTTTTCATTTCTTTCCTTCTGCCTTTCTTTCTTTATTATCATGACTTCATGTTTTCTTTCTTTCTATATCTTTCTTTCCTTGATTTCCATCTTTCTTTTGTTCTGACCGTGTCTTTTTTTTTCATTTAATTTCATTCATTCTTTCTTTCTTACAATGTCTTTCTTTTCTTTCTGTTTTTTTTTCCTTCTGAACATGTCTTTCTTTCTTCATTAATTCATTAATTCTTTTTTTCTTGCCATGTATTTTTTCTTCATTTCTTTCTTTCATTTTCCACCCCTTCTTTGTCTTTCTTTCTGAGCATGTCTTTCTTAATTCATTTCTTTCTTTACTTCTCTTTCTTACTATGCTGAATTTATTTATTTCCTTCTTTCCTTGTCCTTTCTTCATTTCTTTCTTTGATTCTTTCCTTCTTTCTTTCTCTTTTCTTTCTTAGCATGTATTTCTTAATTCCTTTATTTCTTTACTTCTCTCTTTCTTATTATGCCTGAATTTATTTATTTCCTTCTTTCCGTGTCCTTTCTTCATTTCTTTCTTTGATTATTTCCTTATTTCTTTCTTTCTATCTTTCTTAGCATGTCTTTCTTAATTCATTTCTTTCTTTACTTCTCTCTTTCTTACTATGCCTGAATTTATTTATTTCTTCTTTTCTTGTCCTTTCTTCATTTCTTTCTTTGATTCTTTTCCTTCTTTCTTTCGCTTGTCTTTCTTAATTCCTTTATTTCTTTATTTCTCTCTTTCTTGCTATGCCTGTATTTCTTTCTTTCTTTCCATGTTCTTTTCTTCATCCTCGTGTCTATCTTTCTTAATTTCTTTCATTCTTCCTCTCTTTCTAGCTTTCCTTCTTTAGCGTGTCTTTCTTCATTTCGTTCTTTATTTCTTTTTTTCTTCATCTATTTCCTTTTCATTTTCCATGCTTTGATTTTCCTTCTCAATAACTGTTACTTTATTTCTTTTTCCAATTTTCTTTCTTTCTGGTCAGTAATGTCTTTATTATTTCATTCCTTTCTTTTTCTTTTCTTATGATTCCTTCTTCCTTTCTTCGTCCCTATCATTACTAATACTCCGTCTAGACATGGTCCTCTTATTTGATGCAACTAGGCAGGTGATCGTTTGGGAATTAAGATGTGCGGGGGAGGAACATGTGTAAGAAGCTCATGAGTGGAAGTTTACTAAATACCAGGAGTTGGTAGAACAATACACAAGCCAGGGATGCTGAGCCTAAAGTGATCTAATAGAAAGTTTGTAGGGAGATCGCTCTGCAGGGCACTGACTAGAATTAGTATAACAGGAATGACTAAAAATAAGGGTCATTAGAACCGTTAGTCTAAGCAAGTGTTTTTTTTCCTTTTTTCCTTTAATAACTTATCTTCCGTGTTTCTTCTTTTATTCTTGTTTAATTCTTGATACCTTTTTTTCTTTGATTTTTCGTTCTTACTATCTATCTTTCTTGTTTCTGTCTGACCTTTTTCTTTTTTTCTTTCTTTTTCTGCTTCTTTTTTCTTTCTTGTTTCCTTCTTACTACCTCTCTTTCTTGTTTCTTTCTAACTATGGTCCATTATTTTTCTTCCTTAGTATCTTTCTGGTCTTTCTCTTTTTTCTTTTTTTTCTTTCTTTTTTTACTTACTTCTCTTTCATTCTTTCTTACTATCTTTCTTTCTTGTTAATTCTTTTTATTGTTCTTTCCTTACTACCTTTCTTTTTTGTTCTTTTTTTGCTGCCTTTCTTTATTGTTTCCTTCGTATACTCTTTCCTTTATTATTCTTTCTTACTAACTTTCTTTATTTATTGTTTTTTCTTACTACCTTTATTTATTTATTTCTTTCTTGTGTCTTTCTTTCTCTCATTAATGATTACAACAACTCACCGTCTAGACTGGGTTGTATTATTGGATGCAACCTGGGAGGGAAATCTAGAGGAATGTACAGCCTCTGTTGAACACAAGAACATAACTGAGGATTTGTCCCATTGGGTCTATAAGGTATGTCTCTATGAATGAATGAATTACCTCACTTTTTATTAAAGTTTTTTTTATCTATTATTTGTTTTCCTTTCTATCTGATTGTGATTCGACGTTGTCTCTCTCTCTCTCTCTCTCTCTCTCTCTCTCTCTCTCTCTCTCTCTCTCTCTCTCTCTCTCTCTCTCTCTCTCTTATACACACACATATTTTTTGTTTTCTGCAATTTAATCCAAATATTGTTTGTTTTCTCTTTCAGCGTTTTGAATTTAGTTTTGAAATCATTTTAATTTTGTGAACGTGTCGTCGTGGTATAAGGGATACCGCGCCGGACTGCGACTGCGTAGTAAGAGAGTTCGAACTTCAATTATGATATTACCTTCCATTTCCGACTAATACCCGTGGAAAAATAGGGATTAAATAACTTACCTCTGTTTTTTTCTACAGGGATAGTTTTGACATTAAACACCCTACGAGGGTTGATATGCCATTAAACAAAGAAACTAGTCATCGGTCAATGTTTTAAAAGAAATCCAAAGGAAATATCTACATTTATTTGTTTTACGGCCTATCAACACTTTTCGAACCATTCAATAGCGAAACAATTTATTTTGATAAACGATTCTGTTTCTCAAGTACTTAATATCTTCAAATCGGCATGAATAATTTTCATTAGTTTAGTTTCTTTATTAATATAACCCTTTGGGTTATGTAATAATAATTTAAAAAATAAAAATTGTTACTTAAGTCTCTTTTACAGTCGTATTTTTTTAGATGTATTTCGTGGGTGTATTTTATATCTAATTCATTATTTTCAATATAATTTTATTTCTCTCAAGAAGACTAAAATGCCATCTATATAAGTATTCTCAATACATCCCTCCTATTATTTACGTTGAAATATTTATATTTGATATCATGTTATTTTTTAGAAAGTAAACGTGAAATAAACAGAAAAATGGTAACCTAGGAACTTTTCCGTAACCTTTTGGGGTATAAGACTTGCTTCTTCAACACCAACACACGGTTGGTGCAGCAAACCGAGCGGACTTGTGCCTCCTTGAGTGAAAAAAAGAGGAAAGAAGACGCCAAAGGAAGGAGAGACCACAGCAAATCCAGCAAGCATCGCTTTTTGTTTTCAGTCACTGCACCAGAGATTGTCATTCAAGAATTGGCCTCTCCTACCACTCATGTAGATGCACTTAATACATGGACACTAAGCAATCGTCTCTAACAGATAGAAGTATGCCAACATATAGAGTACGCACGATTCATTAGTAAATAGTCCTCCTTATTAGATAGAGCATGTATATTTCAGTTAGAGTAGCAAGCACATGAACTCAATGGCGCTATATATATATATATATATATATATATATATATATAATATAAATTATAGATTTCCATATTTTTCATATTTGTATGTATTGGTTGACTTTATTATAAAGGCTATCACAATAAATTTTGGAATAAATTTCAATTAATGTAAAAATATATTTTTGATTTTACATTTTTTATAAATTTTACAACAAACTTTTTGAGTTTTTTATATTAATTTATTTTTTTATATAAAAATTTATTTTATTTTTACACAACTCCATTTTTTAACGATATTATTTTTATTTATTCAAACAGTACTGTCAGCAATTACATAACAAAATCAACCTGTCTAACCAATATATATATATATATATATATTATATATATATATATATATATATATATATCCACACGAGGATATATGCTGCATACTTTTTTTCATTGTTTTTAAATATCAAATTTTCTCAAACAATGAAACTTGTGTGTTGGTATAATAAATACTGTTACCAAAAAACTAGATCTCTTACTTGCACTATTGTTTGACGAAATGTCATCAAAGATCATCGGTTGAAATGCACACAAAAAAAATCCTCGATTTCGCAACATTTAGCATATAAATTGGTTATAAATTTATCTATTTCAATATTTAAAACAGAAAAGGTTGTCATTTTAAACGAATCGAATAAAATATTATAAACTTGTCCCCCTCCAACCACCACCACATCTTATATTCTACTTTTTACCAAATAATTAAGCTGTAACAGTGATAACATTTTAAAAGATTGAAATCTATTTCCTCAAAAGAAGGCAAAGTTTTGAAAAAAAGAATCTTTTGTGTGGTAATTTTTTATGCTAATTTGCAACTTTCGCCACATGGAAGAGGTTAAAGTTTTAAAATCGAACCTACCCCCACTGCACACTGGCATAAACAACAAAGTGTCCGGGTTTGTTCTATTTAAAAATGAAAATGATAGCGGCGAATTGTGGTTACCTAAACTGCAAAACATACCATGACAACCTTGACACTATAACTCGCCCGCTTCAACTTATTTTCGGATGATATATTTCTGTGCATATGAGTAGATGTGTGTAATTCAATTGACGAAGTTTCTTTTTAGAATTCCGTCCCGCTTATTTGAAAAGCATTAATCCGCCGTGCTGGAACAATTTGAAAGTATCAAATTGCAAGGATTATATTTCTAAAAGAAACTTTGTCAAAAACTTTCCTACCGACTGGATGATTGCTTTTTCAAAGATTTTCAATTGATTACACAAAGGAGGCCCAACCCATGGCATATATCCCATGAGATAAGGTGAAACTAATTTGACGTATATATATATATATATATATATATATATATATATATATATTTGTGAATAAAAAGGCCTTAAATACCATGGGTATCGTGATTATGGACCATTTCCACTAGTGGGTATCTGGGGCCCACAGAGCTTCGTCAGACCACGTTTATCTTTTATTTAGACAGCTGTTAAATCCACAAATCCACTATAAATCTCAAATCCCCGCATAGTACATAGCACTTCATTTTAACACCCTCTCACACAACCTTACACACCTCAAATGCATTTTAATAGAACACGCATTTCCAACACCGCAATCTAGAAAACAATCAGAAAATAAATGGATTCTAAAATTACAAACACACGTGAAGGGATTGGACGCAGACATCGGAATTCTCCGTTATTATAAATATTTCACAGACGCTTCCGCTGTCGATAACAACAGCGACAAAAAGCCGTTAAACAGGAATAACATTCATTTGATAAGGGGTATCTAACGAACCTTAACATTTATGACAAAAAATAATAATAATAGAATAAGTGAATTCAATAATCCATAATATCGAGTTCATTCATTTATATATTTTTAATGCTTCGTAATAACGCCCAACTTTAAAAAAAACATTGAATATATATATATATATATATATATATATATATATATATATATATATATATAATGTGTGTGTTGAAAAAAATGTACCTAAATTAATATCTTTTGTATAGGTTTCATGTACATCTCGCCATTTCTTTAGATGGAGTTTCCAGCTTCTGAAAATGTCTAGATGGGTTAATAATATACATTTGTGCAGTTGATAAAGCCATCATCAGATGATGACTTGGGTCAGGTGAAATTTTAGATGTCTAAACACCATATAAGATTATACAGACCACCCCAAAAGTATATTATAATACCACCTGACTTTGATGATTTTCTGTTAGAGGGCGATGGTTGATAAGTACGTATGGTGGGGAAGAGTCCCGACTTGATATTATGTCCTGCGCACATATATTTCCAAAGCGTCTTAGCGCTTCATGAAGTGCAAACAGCCTCATCTAGGATTTGAACTTGTATCGCCGAAACCATTTCCCCTCTATGTATATTTAGGCTGTGTTTACATGTATACAATTTATAAATCAGTTTCATTTATTCAACTTAGATCGTAGCAAATTTATTACTTAATTATATATATATATATATATATATATATATATATATATATATATATATGTAGGATTGGAACGAAAGTCTTGTCCAATACAAAAAAGTACTTATTTAACCAACATGGGTTTTTATTAAATAAATAATATTTTGGTTCGGACAAGACTTTCGTTCCAATATATATATATATATATATATATATATATATATATATATATATATATATATGTGTGTGTGTGTGTGTGTGTGTGTGTATATATGTGTGTGTGTGTCTGTGTGTCTGTATATACATATAAATATATATATATATATACGTGTGCGTGTGTGTGAGTGTGAAAAAGACGAAAAATTTGCCAAACCAACAGGAATATTTATTTAATGTTATTTTATTTTTTAATTGTTCTTATCTAGTTTCGACCTTAGGTCATCCCCAGGGGAAAGTTTCTAATGAAAGAAATAGTTTTTAGAAAGTTTTCAAAGTTTTTGACAAGCCACAAAATGCTGGTTAACGTAACCAGTCCATTTGTTCAGCAATAAAACTGCATAATACTTTGTTGATCGTTCCTATTGTTCTCTAATTGTTACCCCATAACAAAACTCTATAATCCAAGGAAATAATCTCTAAAATCTGTTTCTTCCTCTTTTGTTCATCTGATTTGATCAAATAGTCGATACATCAATGACATGACAAGAAGTTTTGACGCCAATAAGATGGATGGGCATAATAAATAAATCTTTATTATAACTCGGTAATTTTTTTATCAGCCAAGAGATTAGATAAACTTATCTCTTAAACCCCGATGCTGCTTCCATATAAATAACTCATGAGAACTTTCCTTGGAATCCCTACAGACATAAATGAATAGTAAAAACAAGAGAAATATTAAAATGACTAAGGATGATAAGTAACAGACGTAAAGCGGTGCACACACACACACACACACACACACATATATATATATATATATATGTGTGTGTGTGTGTGTATGTGTGTGTGTATATATATATATATATATATATAAAGGAGACATCTCCACACTCGACGGCAAGCCTCTTAAACCAGTAGAACAATTCACATACCTAGGTGGTAATATCTCCTCCACAGAGAGCGATGTTAATACACGAATAGCAAAGGCATGGGCGGCCACAAATAGATTATCAGTCATATGGAGGTCCGATCTCCCTGGCAAGCTAAAGCGACAGTTCTTCCAGGCTGTGGTTGTGTCGGTGCTGCTGTATGGCTGCACCACCTGGACCCTGACAAAGCGTCTTGAGAATAAGCTAGATGGGAGCTGCACAAGAATGCTGCGAGCAGTCTTGAATAAGTCGTGGAAACAGCACCCCACAAGGAAACAGCTGTACGGTCACCTGCCCCCCATCTCACAGACTATCCGAGTGAGACGGACAAGGCATGCAGGACACTGCTGGAGAAGCAGGGATGAACTCATAAGCGACGTTCTCCTGTGGAAGCCAACACATGGACATGCAAGTGTGGGGCGCCCAGCAAGGACCTACATTGACCAGTTATGTGAAGATGCTGGCTGCTCCGCAGAGGAGCTTCCAGGTGTAATGAATGATAGGGAGGGTTGGCGAAGGATTGTCATGGATGCCCGTGCTGCGTGCGCGACATGATGATGATGATGATATTTGCTCTGTGACTCTAGCATTAAGAGCACACATTGAGCTCTCAAACTGCGACTTGTTTTTTTTTAAATAAAACTCTTGTGTCGTAAGGAAGATTTCTTCTCTGGACTTTTGGATTATATATATATATGTAATGTAATGTAATGTCGTCGGTGCGGCCTAAAGTCGGTATCAGCCAATCAGCGAGGGAGTCTATCCTCTTTTCACTAGCGCTATACCAAGGAGAATGTTTTAGCATCTGAGGTGGAGCGCCACACCTACCATCAGCTCTCTTACTTTACCGCACAGATCCTGTGCTACTCATACGCTGAGTTTGCGAGGACCGGAATCGAACTAGGAACCATGTGGTTTCTAGTCGAACGCTCTACCAACTGAGCTTATATATATATATATATATATATATATATATATATATATATATATATTTATAATGGAGATTATGTGTCTGGCTGTCTGTAACCGAAACTGTCCTCACGAACGTCACAATTCTTTAGTTATTCCGTTATATTCTAAATAGTTATTGAATAATCATCATTTAATCTTAATCGGCATCTTATTTATTAACAATGTCTCTATAAATGTCTTAGGTGTATAGATTTGCCTCAAAACAGTCCATATCATTGTTTAAAACCCTGCTATGTGCGCAATATATATTTAAGAAATAAATGTTTACATAGTATATGGTGTGACTAACTTGCATAGCAGTTTTAATAAAACCGTGTTTAATAAATATTTAAGCGTTATTGATTTCTAATATTATTGTTATATTCTCAAACGTATCAAAATATGTATGTATAATTTTATACAGACATCAATTAGAAGAAAGTAAAAAATAAGTATAATCTTATTTAATTTTAGTAGTCTTTCTAATTCAATATGATATCTAATTATATTAAATCATAAATACGTGTACAAAGGGTACATATTTTACTAGTATATATATATATATATATATATATATATATATATATATATATATATATATATATAATGGACTCTCCCGTGGATTTTCCGACGTATGAGGGTTCATACACACAATGAACATCCACACAGTGATTTGTTTATAGTGGTGAAGGCTTGTGTTGGACCATCCACACTTTTTGGCACATTCGATAGGAAAGAATTGGTGCATCAAGGGTTGCCACAAACCCAATCAACGACCGACCTCAGGAATTTTTATGGAGGCGCGGGGGTTAGTGGTTAGAGTCGTGGAAAATGGACTCGTCGATTCGAGTTCAATTCCTAGACGAAGCTGTTGGCATTTCGCATAGCACTAATACCCTTGGAAAGGTATGAATCCATATATTCTTCCTCCAGCTATGAGTTAAATAGTAGGGCAGACTGGGCCCTTCAGCCTTGGGTAGGTAACCAGTCTATAACTCTATATATATATATATATATATATATATATAATATATATATATATATATAAGTTTAGCAACATTGTTACTAAAAATTTTCACGCTACACTTTGCCAGAGTAAAATGATGTGTGTGCTGTGTGTGTGTGTGTGTGTGTGTGTGTGTGTAGAAAATTTGAAAAAAAAAGAAATATTCCAAGGAAGTTTTATTCTTGATGGTGAAGTCGATTTTATAACGTTTCGGTTTTTAACAACCTTCATTGGGACTTGATGTAGGTGAAATGTTGTGTGAAGAAGTTGGATGATTTCCGAAAAATGGTAAAAATGTCCAGTAACCAGTGTCGGTCTAGCGTCAGTTCAGGAACGCGCGAAGAAGAGTTACATGGACATGGTACGGGAAGGGTCTAAGTTGACAGTTTGTATAATTGAATTATAGCGAGAGAAATTTACTATAGGATTTATGCCAATGTCTTATACAGGTTTCTAATCTGTTTTATCTACTTTATGTAGAATACACCGACTGCACCTCTGCAGAGTAGGTAAAAATCACCCCAATGGAGCCATTACCTATTGGCCGTGGTGACGACCGTGATACTTAAAGATAAATCCTGGTGTCTGAGCATTCCATAACATGCAACACTCTACCTTTGCCCTTATTATGTTAGACGATTGTAGATTTCTTTCGATCAATCGGCTGGTCAGTTCACGCCCTTGTACCTATATGATAGTCCCAACCTAATAGCTCTTATGGCAAGCCTCAACGCTTTTTTATATATATGCATAAGGCCATGACTGAGGGTTTAGTGTCGTGGGAATTGCGTTAAATTGCATCTAGTGGTGAAGTTCCAATTTTGGAGCTCTGGTAATTGTGTACTATACCTACATACTATTATCCAGGTCCACGGGCGTGTCTCTACTGTTACGGTAATATGGGTTAAATAGAAAAAATAGGTCAAGTATGATTTCTGTCCGTTGTGTGTGTGTGTGTGTGTGTGTGTGTATGCGTGTTGGGTTTTCATCGTGGGTTGGGGGAAAGCGTATTGGGCGTCTCTAAGTTAGAGGAAGAATTTTTGGGTAAAATTATATATCTATAAGTTGGAGATTGTGTGTGTTCCCTGTGCGGTTTTTGAGGGCTTTAGTCTTAGCATGTCGTATGAAAGATTTGGGATATAGAAGGTCTTCGAAGGTGGTTTCTATATGACTGAACTCGTAATTTAGATACCACAAGGTAAAATCCTATTAATTTTTGTTGTTGTTCTTGTTGTGGTGTGAATAAAACTGTATGTGGTCACTTTTGAAAGTGAGTTTGTGGTAGCCTTTGAGCTTGAATTGGTCAATATTCTTAATGTGTAGAATTTCTAAAAAAAATGAGTTATCGGTTTCTAATTATTGTGTAAACTGTAAAATCGAACACACCAGGAGTTTTTTCTGAATAATTTCCCATAATTTTTTAATGACTCTCGTATATATATATATATATATATATATATATATATATACGTGTGTGTGTGTGTGTGTGTGTGTGAGAGAGAGAGAGAGAGAGACAGACAGAGAGACAGAGAGAAGTAGACAAATACGGGATGTTGTACTGGATGGATGTTTATTATAGGTAGTGATGTCAACGTTATAACGTTTTGGTCTAGACCTTCTTCAGGACACGGACTGAGTTCTTGTATTGAAGAGTTCAGTTCTCATACTGACGAGAGTCTTGCGGCCGTGATTGGGGGAGGTTGGGTTGTTAGCTGCTGGTGACTACTGTAAATGTTTAGGATAGTAAGAGTTTTTTAATGAGGTGTTGTGGTGGTGATGGTGTTTGTGGGGTCATGGAGTCTGTGTATATTAGACGCGGGGTTTGGTGGATATATATATATATATATATATATATATATATATAAGAGATTTATCCAAAACTTGGTAGTAAGGGATGATTCTATATGTGATTTTTAAGATACACTGTATTAATATTGTATGACCCAGTATGTATAAATACAGTGAATCTTTAGATCACTGAAGAGAGCTCAATGTATAATAAACTTTTAGATTATATACAGAGAAATATTTATCATATAAAGGAAGGTCATATAGGTCCCAATTTTGGTCGAAATAAATTTATTATGGAATTACGGTGTTGAATTCTTCCTTCCTTTATATGTATATATATATATATATATATATATATATATATATATATATATATATATAGTGTCATAATGCGTGTCATCGTCTTCAACAACTGACGCTGTCAGATTTGTGGAAAAGATAGAAATTCTGCCAAGAAAGATAAAACATACAGTCGTTAATCTAAACAAAGAAATGTTTTTCCTTTTCTTTTCTTTTTTTTCCCCCCCTCCCATCCCATCTAATATATTGGGGATGAAATCTACAGTCATACTGTTTGCCTGTCCGTTCAACCTACACAGTCAATTAAACGGAGCCAATCCGATTTCCGTATGCCTGAATGTCTGTGATAGTTTTTTAAAAAAGTAAACAAACAAAGGACGTTATTACAATACCGGTAAAATGCATCAAGATAAAATAAAGCAATTTCTTGTCGAATTTGGGTCACCAGTTTTACGTTAATTTTTAATTGCGTACAAATTGAACAATAAATGGATGCTCAAGGGAGCTAACTCTAGGTCAATTAACTACTAATTACAGAATCGTTTTCCAAAAATTGGTTTATAAGAAAATACGACGTAAAATGATTGACTAATCTGCGATGGTTAGCCAGCTAGTCTCGCAGCTCTCTTATTACTGAATAGCAAGTTCAATACTTGTTGTATGCTCTGTACTAGTGATCTTGTGTTACATCCTACCTGCGGTGAACGGGTTAGATAAATATATATTTGACTAAGGCCTGTCGTGCAATGGTTATCGTTGTAGGAAATGGACATATCGACCCGAGCTCAAATCCTGGACGAAGCTGTTTGCATTTCACATAGCGCTAATGCACTTGGGAAAGGTATGTATCCGACTGCTCTGGCTCCAGCTGTGTGGCATGTCGTTTTTCTTCCCTTTCTTTATAATAAAAACGGAATGGTCCATTATTAAGTCGAGGTAACGACACTCATAAGAAATAAGAATTCGGCCGATAAGCAATTCCAAATAATCAGGATTTACATTTTGGCATTTCACCTTGGACGAGTCTTATTTTTAATCAGATGGGGTTGCAAGATGATAACGGTCGTACTTTTAAGGAACACGCGTATTAATATATAGATAGTAGATATTTGAAGTTACATTTCAGACTTCGGAAGAGGACATCTGAAATGTTTTAAACTTTTATTCAAATATGTTTCATTTTTTTTATTAAATCAACTTAAGCCATGAGCCAATGCATTATCTCCATGCACTTTTACCAAAACAAATCCCTGATTAATTATCATATCATGAAATAAATATGAGAAAGATGCCAACATATACAAAAGTAAAATTTATTTTCATTTAAAGTTTTAAATTGAAAGGACCAGGTGCAACGTTTGACTTCAGAAATCAATTCCATAAATTAATCTTATTGGTATATACCGATTCTAAATCTCAACCATGTTCTACTATCGTGTTATAGTTTTTATTTCGTCAGGTGTATACCTCTATATCGCAGTTATACACCCATTCTTAAATGCCACTCTTTTAATAGCACTACTGGAATTCGAACTCGCTTACTAAGATGTCGCAATGCAGCACGTTTGTCACTACACCATGATGACTCCCTCTCACATTTGTTTTTAGCGCAAGTTTTGTTAGATAAAGGAACATATTTTTAAAGGTGGTAAAATGTGTCTCTTTTAAACGGCTAGGGTAAATTCAATGTAAATTTAGTAAGAATTTAGAAAAATGAATCTGGTTTCGAACCTTGATTGATGACGTGTGAAACGCAATGGAAACGCTATTTTAGGTTGTTTATGTTTATGTTTATTGGGGGGGGGTCGTTTTTCTTTGAGCAGCAAATTATTTTGTTCCAAGGTAGAGAAATAATTGGGCAATTTCATTCGAAGTAACAGCATTTAAAATGCCTGCAAAACCGGCACTTGATCGAATAAGTAAAATTTATGTTTTAAATTGAAATTTTCACGTGACTAGTTATCATTATCAATATTCGCGAGGCGTAAGCGAAGCGAATGTATTGCTCTTCTTCAACGTTATATATCTTTTCGTTTGATTCGTTTGTCCTTGCAACACTCATTTCCGTCATCATCTATGAAGCCAGTATTAATATTTAATACAATTATATTCACAGAAAGAAAGCAAAAGAAAACAAAGGAAATAAAGAAAGAAATAATTTATATCAAGTCACACGAACATTTCATTGCTCAGTGATCGTTGATCAGAATTGCTTTCGTTGACGTGTGGAGATTTTTATAAAATGTTGGAATAATAAGCCTCCACAGAGTCAACGACATGTTGCGCAAAACAACGGCCTCGGACACTGTCTTGCTAAACAACACTCTCCAGCAGATATAGCTGAACGATGTCATGCACACCCAAAATGAAAAGTGAATTTGTACACTGAATTCAAACTTTACTAGTGTGTCCACTGAGCGCTTGAGTATACAAATCTATTTAAATGTAGAGACAACCTATAACAACCTGGTACCCAGCTGTGTAACTCTCGTACCTTCGGGCCGGGGGTCCGGTGAGCTTCGGCCATTGGACCGCTTGAGTCATAATAATAGCGTCGATCCCAGAGGGCCATCCCCCCAGGCAACACCTGCCCCCTCGATTTAAAGTGGCAGGGCTGGGTTTATTGCCCGGTGCCTGAGGCGCCCCCCCCTTGAGGGGGTAATGCCGACGGGATACACGCAATTTTTCACCTGCCATCCCATGAACTTCGGTTTGTGGGTGGATCCCACGTTAATAGGGCCTTTGTGCCTGACCTGGTACGAGTGGGGTACCGGGAAAATACAAACTCTCGTAGAAGGTTCATCAGACGGTCGGACATGAAGGGTCCATTGTGACAAGTAAACGCTAAATAGCCGTGCGTGCGTGCGTGCGTGCGTGTTTGGTGTCTTCTATTTGGGGTCAGCGTCATTTGGGGGGATAAAGTTCTGTAACCTAATTAATAACACCAAACGTAACTCTCCGGGTGGCCAATGCAAACAAATGCTTTAATTTCTAAGATTTCTATCTACACATATATTGGGAATGAATCATCTGTTTTCATTTCGCTATTCGTTTATTCGTTAGTGTGTATTCTATAGAGGCGTAGGCTCCGTTGTAATGATATTTTTTTATAATACTTCTTTTCCTACCCGCACATCAAATCTAGCTCATTTTACACCTTCTCTTTTTTCTTTCCTTTTAATTTTTAATTTTTCTTCTTTCTTGTTTTAAGATTTACTTACTTGAAATATTCCTATCCTTTATATATATATATATATATATATATATATATATATATATATATATATATATAGGAGCAGTCAATTAGTAACCGTGAGAGCACCTTGACTCGACCTGCATTTCAGGGCTAAATCAAACTAACCCCTTTGGCGGGTGGGCTACGATTTTTGAAATATTTTGGATTTTAAAGTAATAATATTGATGTCCTCTGGGTACATGCGTATATAAGTCTACCTAAATGTAATGGACACCTTTAATCATATGGTACCTGGCTGTATGACCGACAACAGAAGCTCAATCACGAGTACCCTCGTAGAAAGTGCGTCAGACCGTCAGACACGACACTTGGGGATTTGCAAAAAGGGCAGTCAATTAGTTACCGCGAGAGTGACATGTAGCGACCTGAATTACCGACCTAAGCGAGCCGCTCAAACCAAACTGTTTTGAAAAAATAGATTTTTCCTTGATCAATTGAAAATACAACTTTACATTTTCATATTCATATTCTTTGCAGTCGGATGCAGCGTCTGATTTTATTTCAGAGCTACAAAACAATTTTTTCATCTTAATTTCCATTTTTTTTTTATCATCTGAAAATCTGTCATTGTTTTATTCTCCTTTTTGAGTCCAGTTGGTTGGTTGGTTGGTTGGTTGGTTAATTTGTTTTTACAGCATATCAACCTTTTCGGGTCATTTAATGCCGATTCAGGTAATGTTGATATAAGGTTGCTTACTTTGCCTGCTCAAATGGTCACCCATCTAAGTATTCGAATTTTTAGACCGGACTAGGGGGAATTTGCACCATTGGTGATAGAATGATTTTTCCTTGATCGACATGAAAATACTACTCTACGTGTTTCCCATTTTGAGACCGGACAAGAGAGAATTTGCAACATCGGCATTAAAGTGAGTGTAATTTTCCTTTGGCCACATATCTGATTTTTCTTTACTTGATATGAACAAGCTCATATTATCATCATCTCTTCTT
>CM042152.1:55152069-55174569 GCA_023376005.1 Doryteuthis pealeii
ACGGCATATTTCTTCTATATGATTTTCCGTTGTAGACGTTCAAGTCCTCTAGTAGTTTTTCGTAGATTGGAATCCAGATGGTGGAGAAATTGTTCTATATTTTTTTACCCAAGCACATTCAACCATTTCGCTGGTCTACCTCAGGGGATTGTTATTTGTAATATTTGTAGTATTTTAGTTTTGTTCATTTGGATTTATTCATTCATTTATTTATTCATTGATTATTCAATTGGGAGAGTCTATTTTGTTGAGGATTGCTAAGATTAGTGTTTTAATTATTAAAGATTTTAGTATATTATTGCCGGGGTTAAATGCTAAGTCTGGTTGCTTCATTTTTATGAAAAAATCCTCGCGAATTTGGCAGCATTTTTTATCATTTCATATAGAATTTTGATATTATCGGATAGAATTTTCCGGATAAATATTGACAAAACCTATTTTATTTCATAGCCAAATATTTTGACCTCATGTAACATACCTCAAATTAATCAAAATAAAGTATTCTAATTATTAATAGAGATTAATATAGGGTAGAATACCAAATTACCCAGAGTGGTAGTATCTATTAGGTTTCCATCTATAAGTTAAATTGATTAAAACATGAGTATTAAAGATGTGTTTAAAAAAGAATTGCGTTTGAAAAAAAAAGGAATACCCAATAAGAATTGATAAAACAAAATGTCTTCGGCATAAAATAGCCCAACAAGTGTTGACATGCCGTAAATTACAACCAATCAAACAACCTAGGCCGTTTCATGCATAAATTTCGACGTTATCTACTGGTTAAGTTTCTTCTTTTCTTCTTCATGTTCTTTTCTTTTCTGTCTAGTGGTTAGGCACGTCGTCGCAGGTTCAAATCTGACCACGTCATGAGGGCGGCGATGGTTTTAACGGCACCAAATCGTATAATGTTTATACCTCTTTCTTTACTTTCTTTCTATTCTTCTTCTGGCGTCTTTGATATCTTAAGTTCTTCTAGCGTCTCAGCTTGCCTCGTGGGGTGGGGATAGTCTGAGGATCCCCACTAATAGTAGATGTCCGACATGTGGAATGATGGCAGGGTCACCAGAGAGTTAGAGGGTAAAAGGGGTCTTGAGTATGGTTGGTGGCCATGCTGTCTGAATTCCCGCATAAGATGTCAACCTGACTTGAATGTTGTTCGACGCAGTTAGTAGCACATGCCAGAATGTTGAGCGGCATCTTGTATTTGGGAAAAAATGACCCTGTGCCTGTTAGCTTGAAAAATGGACTGCGCAGCTTTGTTTAACTAGGTAAGAAGAGACATCTGGAATTTAAAATTGAAATATGCGTGGACACTGCAAAAATATTTGGCACCCTCGGAATTCCCCTTCAGCTCCCGTGGCTTTTAAAGGATTGGGGCAAAGATCCACTTTATTAGTTTTTTTATTTGATGTGCAAGAAGTGACAGTTCTTTTCTTTTAATGTAAAGTTATCCATTGATTATTTTCATTTTCTATATTTCATTATAGATTTTGGACTCAAGTGAATAATATTACTTATTAAATCTAATTGGTTGGTTCCAGACAGGAATGACAGGTCGAGTTTTCCAGTTCTTATATATTCTCTCAGACATAGAATATGTCATGCTGCTTATGCTTTGTGTACCACACCTTGATACCCGATTGCATGACGTAAGGGGAAAGAATAAGAAGAGACAGTCGGTTCAGGAAACAGAGAATCACGAAAATTAACGCGCTCAAAGATAATACATATTCAAAGAGTCAAGAAGACACCTAGACTTCAAGATACTGAAAAAAACAGCAGGAAAAATTGAAACAGAGACAGGTTGATAGAAAGAGAGAGAGACAGAGACAGAGAGATCGGGAAATGAGAAGGAGGGAGGGAGCAGAACTGAACCAGAATGACAAAAACAGTGATATATATATATATATATATATATATATATATAATATAGAGAGAGAGAGAGAGAGAGAGAGAGAGAGAGAGCGAGAACGGGAATTGAGGAGGGAGACGGCTAGACTAAAACAGAATAACAAAGACAGTGACAGATATATATATAATATATATATATATATATATATATATAGAGAGAGAGAGAGAGAGAGAGAGACAGACAGACAGACAGAGACAGAGACAGAGACAGAGACAGACAGACAGAAAGACAGACAGACAGAGACTGAGAGACTGAGACAGAGACAGACAGACAGAGACAGGCAGAGAGAGACATAGAGAGAGACAGAGGGGGAGAAAGAGAGAGAGATAACGTGAATTGAGAAGGAAGACGGCTAGACTGAAACAGAATGAAAGTGACAGAGAGACAGGGGAAACATGAATTGAGAATGATAGAGACGGCTAGACTAAAAGAGAATGACAAAGACGGTGACAGAGAGAGGAAGTGAAAGAGTCAGAGAGAGAACGTGAATTGAGAAGGCAGGAAATGGCTAGACTGAAAAAGAATATGTGGGAGAAAGAGGGGGAGAGGGGAGAGGACATGAATTGAGGAGGGAGACGGCTAAACTAAAAGAGAATGAGAAAGACAGTGACAGAAAGAGAAAGAGTCAGAGAGAGAACGTAAAATGGGGAGGGAGACGGCTAGACTGAAAAAGAATGACAAAGACAGACTTATATAATTAAGTGGTTTCAGGACGTAGGAATGGACAAAACCAGTTAACACTGCCCACAGAAAGATGTCTGCACTAAAAGACAAAATTTAAAAGAATGAATAAAAATAAATTGTCATAAAATGCCTATTCAGATACACAGACAGAAATTATCGCCACTAAGGCATATTTAAAAAAAGAAAGACATCAGACTGATTGAGGCATGAAAATTACAATGAGAATGCAAAAGGGCAATTTGAGTCTTACTACAGATTGATTTAAAAAGAACTTTTTCATTCTTTTCCTTTAAGGTGTGGAAATTTGAAAAAGAACGGAAACCTCGTCTCAGAATTCTTGGAATGTTTTTCTTTATTATTTTCTCAAGAGAGTGTGGGGGTAAATAATGACGCTAATAAATATTGCGAATAGGTAATGACGTGAACCGGAAGCAGATATTCCGTTTCTGCCTTTGCCGCCTTCATACTGTGGAGAGCTTCACGTCTAATAACACTTGGAAAGTAAAGAAATAAAAAGAAATGTATGAGAAATAAGAGCGAGAAACAGAGAAAAGGAGTGAGAGAGAGAGAGAGAGGGGACAGTGTGTGTGTGCGTGTGTGCGTGTGTGTGTGTGTGTGTGAGAGAGAGAGAGAGAGAGAGAGAAATATTATTATTAGTATTTTTGTTATTAATAGTATCTTAATCACTACCATCATATATTGTTATCATAATATAATTATTAATTATTATTATTTTTGTAGTACTACTAACTTTAAATTAAATATCATTACTAAATTTTGAAGTCATTATAACCATTCTCATCGTCATCATAGTCAAATAACCGTTTGATAAGTTTTTCTTTCTTTGAAAGTTAGATATTGCTCTGTATATAACTAATTGATCAGTTATTATACATTAAGATTTCTTAGGGATTTATTAAAAAAAAACTAGTATGAATCTATAAGTTTGCACCTACATGAGAATACATGGATGTACAGTGAGATTTTGATGATTCCGAATAGAACCGTCCCTTATTTACCAGACAATTAGATTATCTTACATTATATATATATATAATGTATGTGTATGTGGGTGTATATATAAATAATGTGTGTGAGTATGCCATACAGGTGTGTGTATGTGTGTATGTGTGTGAGTATACCCTATATGTGTGTATGTGGGTGTATATATATATATATATATATGTATATATATATATATATATATAATGTGTGTGAGTATACCGTCGGATTCATTTCCTTTTTTTAAACTTATATAATGTGTGTGTATGTGGCTGTATATGTATATATATATATATATATATATATATATATATATATATATATAATGCATGTATATATATATATGTATTTATATGTATATATATATATATAGAGAGAGAGAGAGACAGACAGACAGACAGAGAGAATGGAAAAGAAAAGGAAGAGAAAGCACAAAGAAATGTGATCCGAAGGAAATACGATAGAAAAAAATAAGAGACTTTAAAGAAATATTATAATGTGAAAGGGAACGAGGAAGAAATATTATTTATGATCTTCACTGTCGTAAGAGTATCGACCATATATAAGTACATACTTACACATCTTTTTTATAAGGTAATTTCTTCTAAAACAAACATAAAAAAATCTTAATATTCCTAGTGAAACATTTTACATCAAAACGCATGTTATAAGATATTATTTCATACTAAACTTTGAAGCATTGCAACACTGTAATCAAAAATGTGAATATAAAATAAGCCTACACCTGAAAAGAAATATTTTCTTGT
Organism: Doryteuthis pealeii; assembly: GCA_023376005.1. Taxonomy (NCBI): domain Eukaryota; kingdom Metazoa; phylum Mollusca; class Cephalopoda; order Myopsida; family Loliginidae; genus Doryteuthis; species Doryteuthis pealeii. Next base: position 55,156,438 of record CM042152.1, read on the forward strand.
TCTGTTCAATTCTTTCTTTCTTTCTTTTTGTTCCCTTTTTTCGTTTTTTTATTTCTCTATCCTATTCTTTATTTTTTTCCATTCTTTCTTTCTTTTATTCATCCTTTTTTTCGTTCTTACTTTCTTTCTTTGATTCCTTTCTTTCTTTTTTTTCTTCTTTCTTTCTTTCATTTTTTTTCTTGGTTCACCTCTTTCTTTCCTTCTTTCTTTCTTTAATTCTTTTTTTTTTTGTTCACCTTTTTCTTTTTTCTTAATTTTTTCCATTCTTTTTCTCTCTTTTCTATTCTTTCTTTGTTGGTTTCTTTCTTTCTTTTTTCTTTCTTTGTTCTATTTCTCTTCTTTCTTTTTTTGTTGTTTTCTTCTTTCTTCCATTTTTTCTGTTAAATAAATATAGTGACACGAGTTCAAAACCAGGACGATGTTTATTGCTTTTGACATAGTGCTAATACCCTTGAAAAAATTATGCATCCAACTATTTTCCTTCTAGCTATGGGAAAATAGCAGGATAGTCTGGATATTTTAATTTTGATATGGCAACTGGCAAAGGAGAAAGAAAAACTCTGTATTCAAACTTATTAAACTCCGCTTGAAAATTGACCTTGTGTCACATCCTATTCGTGCGCAGATTAGTTGGATTTATACCTTTCCCAAAGGTATTAGCGCTATGCGAAATGTAAACAGCCTCGTCTAGGATTTGAACTTATCGCGTGATGCCCAATTCTTACGAAGATAACCATTACACAAAACGCCTCCATGGAATCTTTATATTTTGCTGATACTGTATATCTAAATCGGATACTCATTTGAATAGTTACTAATTTGAAGAATATTATAGGAATATGACAGATCTAAAACATACTCGACAAGACTAAATGTGAATGAAATGTATGCCTTTCTTATTGTTATATTACAGCTTTTCAGGATAAACACGATATTAAGACAGTCACTTCTTTTGTGCAGAAATGGGGAAAAAATGACATTAAAATTCTATAACCCATCGGAGATTTGAGTGTGAATAATTAACATGGTAGTCCTACAAATGGATAAAATCGGTTATTCGTTGGTTATTATCTGCATATATATATATATATATATATATATATATATATATATATATATATATATATATATATATATATATATATGGCAAAACGCAATTGGCTTGTTGTCGACAACACGTGTCCTATCATTCAATGTTTATCTCTGGAAAAGATGACGGAAGATGCGACCGAAAAATTCCATAGAGCAGTTGTGTACATGTCAGTCTGATAAGGATTTATTAGTTTCAGGGAATTTGAATTTTTGAGAAAGCTATCTGATATATGTGTGTGGGTGTTAGGAGAAGCGACGGTAATTCACTAAACACACACACACACACACACACACACATATATATATATATATATATATATATATATATATATATATATATATATATACTGTATGAATGCAATAATCTAAAAACGGAAAATGGGGAAATCAGCTTTGCAATCTATTCTTTCCCTGTATTCTCAAGAAAAGACATGGCTATTGTTCGGTTTTGTCAGTAATACAAATTGACAACACCCCAACATACGAAAGATGGACAGACAATTAAAAAAGATAGAAAAGAAACTCGTCAGACAAGAATTCACCATCGAATTCGACAAAACATGCTTAAGAGAAAAATGTTGCAAAATGTACTTACATAAAGTGTGTGTGGGTGTTTTTATATTAAAGTACGCTATATATACTATTATATTTCAACAAATACATAAACAAAACTAACACAAGGCCATTAAATTCACAGTAGAACATTCTAATACTTTCATCCTATTCCTTGATATACTAGTACGATCCCAAAGCAACCTAATCTCCACATCATTATATACTAGATCAATTGACAACCAGAGATACCTAGATTTCAGTTGCTGTCACCCATTTAATCGTAAAAAGTCAATTACATTTCTTAGAATATAAGCTCAACTATTCATCCGCAGAAACTATCCATTCGAAATAATAAAAGAAGCCATTCTAACAGCTTCAAACCTGGACAGACATAAACTTTTACTATATAAATCCAAAAATACTAATCGTAGAAACCTCTTGAACTTTTATTTTGGCTATAGCACACATAAACTCACTCACACTTTGATTAGATTTTTCCTACAAATGAAAAAGAAGCCCAAAATCTACACTATATACTGTTAACCACCAATCAACACTAAATGACAATCATCCAATCTATATTTAATTCTCATATCATCTAGAAAAAGACTTATTTAGCATCCGACCTCAAGGTAACTTTATGTGGAAAAAAGTCAATTTCCTAGTCTGTAAATATCTAGTTTTAGTTTATAGATTGATTTTGAAGGCTTATCACTATGCGAAGGAAGGCGTATGATGTACTGGTTAGAGTCGGAGAAAATGGACTCGTCGCCCAGATTTCATATCCTGGACAAAGCCACAGTTCACATACCGATAATACCCTTGGGAAAGGTATGAATCCAACTGTTCTCCCTCCAGATATGAGTAAATACTAAGGCAGACTGGGCTCTTTAAACTTGGTTAGGCAACCAGTCTAGGAGAAGGAAAACTCTGAATTCAAACCTGCTTCAACTATCGTCCCTTCACGCGCACTTCTCAAGCTGAATGAGTTCATTAAGGGAACCCGTTTTGAATGCATTGGGGCCATCAAGAGATCCATAACGACGGAGCAAAGAGACATACCAGAAGAATCCTTCCAGCAGGGCAGAGCGGCATGACAGAAAAGGGTGGGAAAGTGCATTAGATTCAAGAGGGGATTAATTTGGAGGAGAAAACATTTAGTTTGTTGTTTAAATTTTAAATGAATTGTTTGTGACAGCAGTCTCATTACTTTTCAGACACACCTCATATATATATATATATATATATATATATATATATATATATATATATATTGCGTTTAATACACCTTACAAAGGAAAGTCAATGATATAAGATAACTAATATACTAATACATAATTGAAATTAGTCTAATGAATCTAAGTGTTTCAACAGTTGTAATTTTAATCCCAAACCCAAAATAAAACTGGCTCCTTTCGGTACTTTATTTATCTTCAACTGCCTTAACTTGGTAATTAAACTCAGAACTCTTCAATTTCCAGTTGTAATCGGTATATGAAGACGATAAAACTCATCAGAATCGCTATGAAAGAAGGTTATATCTTTAAACGACCTGTAATTTTAATCATAAACCTCAAATAAGACAACCCTTATTTCCCTAAGCTCACCTCAGTTGCCCATGGTCAATTATCTCCATTCGGCAATTAATCTCGCTCTTTACGATGAAAAATGGATATAGTATTAGAGTGTTCTGAAAGTAGTTACGTATTTTCAACGATATGAATTATGGAGTCAATAAACCAAGAAATCATCATCATCAATTAGTTCTAGCAGCGCGCATATGCATGACAATATCTCACCAACCATCCCTATCTTAGTATTATCTGCATTATTCGGACTATTGTCCCCATCTTCATTGTTATTTGTACAACGTTTCGGCCGATATGCCCTCCGGCCTTCTTCGGGTATTTCTTGTCGGACTCGGGAACCTTCATTTTGAACTCGGGAACTTTGTTGTCGTAATCGGGAGCCTAGAAATACCTGAAGAAGGCCGGAGGGCATATCGGCCGAAACGTTGTACAAATAACAATGAAGATGGGGACAATAGTCCGAATAACGCAGATAATACTAATCTTCAAGCCTCATCTCAAACATTCAGAGAAATATATTCCCTATCTTGTTATATAGCCATACATACCCCTCTGACATATTCGGATATATATATATATATATATATATATATATATATATATATATATATATATATATATTAGATTAGAGGTGGTTGATCTTTCTTGGTACTCTTCTTACTTGTTGCTGACTCGTTGCTGCTAACTGCTTCTACTTTGGTCGCCATTTTATTTGAGCTGACTTCTCTCTAGGGCTTCTCTTGAGTGTTGATTTCTTTATTAGTTCTTCTTTGATTTGAGCTGGGTTGGGATGGGCTGGACATTGCTTTTTTCTTCGCTTAATTAATTAAAACTAGACTTGGTTTTACTTGATCAAGTTTATTATTTATGAGCCCATGATTAATCCTGCGCAGGGAGATGGGCTCAAGGAGCGGGAAACATTTTTACACTCCTTGAAAGCTTAGTCGCAACTGCTTAACTAACTTAATCACGTAAACGCGCGCCTCAAAGGTGTAAAAGTTTATTAACAGTCACTGGTAATTTTCCATGGGTACCCCTTAATTCTAAATCAACAGACCTTAATTTAAAGTATTCGGGATAAATTTGAAATATCTATATTTGGCTATTTTTCTCCGAAGATTGGTGGTATTGACGCACACTACGCATCATTTAAAAACTTGGACCCTTCTTCGTTCATATACGTGATGACAGATAGAATGGATGACTGGAACCCACCTGAATCATGGAAGAGAATAACATGTATCATGATGATCTGCGTCGGCCATCAAAATAATGAGATTATGATTGCTGCCTAATGTTTATATGATTTGTTTAAGACCACATACAGCATTCGTGTGCAAATCCCTTCTAGTTAATTCTCTAGACGCTAACGTTATGGTCGTTATAGTGCAGCCGTACAGTAGAACTGATACAACCATGGATTGGAACAATCGTCGCTTTAACATCATTAACAGATTTCCATATTATCGATAATCTTTCAATAACAGTCCTTACCTATGCGTGCATTAATATTGCTTTCTGTGGATGAGATATTATTACCTAGGAACGTGAACAGGTCAACTAATCATAGGGGCTTATCATCGAGTGTGGAGATGTCTCCATCCGGTTTAAAACACATATTTTATTGGAGTTCACATAGTGGCCGATTTTCCTTACTGCCTTTTACAGGGTATGTTGCAGTGATTCAGCTTGTAGGAGCGTATCTGTAAGAAGCGCTTGATCATCTGCATAGTCCGCATTCGTAATAGTCTCTGCGGCGAAACAGTGACTAGGGTTACTTTATCATATCTTCTATAGGGTCGCTCTCTATGCTTGAATTGTTCATGGTTGACAACCAGTAATGCCTGAGGACAGGAATGTGGTGACTGAGCGGCCTGTGAGTTGGGTTCTAATTGGTCCCGTGATCTGCAGCACTTCATTTCGCCCCTTACTTGTGCTAGAAGGGCGGTCGGAAAGACACCAACCCATCAATCTACTGTTCATGTAAAGCCTTAGCCACTATATGTTTGTCCCCACCGTATTCTTCAAATTGCTCTGATGGTAAACACCCAACCCTTTTTAAGCTTATAGGTCCCATCCTGGTGTAATAGCTAGCAAGTAAGTCTTGCAGATCTATTACTACTGAATTACGAGTTCGATCCTCGCTTGATGTTACATAGCTGCAATGCTGTATCGCATCATACCTGTGGCGAACGAATTGAGTAAATTCCTAGGGCGTCTCATTGTAGTGTAATGGTTACCAAGCTAGACTCGCAGATTCATTACTAATAAATAGCGAGTTCGATTGGGTTTGTTTAATACTATCCGGTAAGACGTCATTTCTTTCCGAACAACTTAATATTTAAATAAATTTAATTTACTTTTTTTTTTCATATCATCTCTATTAAAATTGTATTTCTTTTTGAAAACGCTAATACAAATATATTCTACGGGATGCCACAGAAAAGTTTAGGTATTTGAAGTTGACACACTAGTGGAATGTTTTAAGTACGGAGGCGCGTGGTGTAATGGTTAGAGTCGTAGGAAATTAACTCGGCGACCTGAGTTCAAATCCTGGACGAGGCTGTTTGCGTTTCACATAGCACTACCGTAAGCTCCTCACTTTACCACAGATCCCGGTGCTACTCATACGCTGAATTTGCGAGGGCTGATATCGAACCCCGGACCTTGGATTCCTAGCTGGACACTCTACCAACTGAGCTAAATCGATTTTCAAGCAGACCCCGGCCAGTATCATTGCGTATATATTTGGGTTAAGGTAGCGCGGACATGCGATCAGCGGCGCCTGGTTACTGACAGTTTCTCGCTTATATGATCCTCAAACCAAATCAATTGGTCTGGAGATCACATAGACGAGAAACTCACCAGGTGTTGACTCCATGTCCATGCTACCTAAACTCAAATATATATATATATGGAGGCGCGTGGGCTAGTGGTTAGAGTCGTGGAAAATGGATCAATTCCTAGACGAAGCTGTTGGCATTTCACATAGCGCTAATACCCTTGGGAAAAGGTATGAATCCATATATTCTCCCTCCAGCTATGGGTTAAATAGTATGGCAGACTGGGCTCTTCAGCCTTGGGTAGGTAACCAGTCTAGGAGAGGGATAACTCTGAATTCAAAATTCCTGGGTTTGTGGCAATCTTTGATGCACCAATTCTTTCCTATCGACTGTGCCAAAAAGTGTGGATGGTCCAACACAAGCCTTCACCACTATAAACAAATCCCTGTGTGGGAGTTCATTTTGTGTATGAACCCTCATACGTCGATAATCGGCGGGAGAGTCCATTATATATATATATATATATATATATATATATATATATATATATATATATATATATATATAAGGTATGTCTTAAAAGTATCGAGATTTTTTTATACTTTTTGACACACCTTGTATTCTGAAAAGAAATAACGTTCCATTCATTCTTCATTTCTATCTTAGTAAATACAGTTGTAAACTTGGTACTTTTTTGACACACCTAAAAAATGAACGCTCCATTCATTGCTGATTTCTATCTTGATAAATACAGCTTTAATCTCGACACTTTTATGAAACACCTTGTGTGTGTGTGTGTGTGCAGGAAAACAAATAATTATTAAGCCACCTTTTAAAATTAATGAAAAGACTAAAGCATTTTTTTTAAATAACGCTTAGGGCCTTGACTAGTGTTTGAACTTGGTTCGTCACATTAATTTCTTAAGAGGATAATCGCTATATGCACCTGTGAAAGAGTTAAACCAAATTTAAATAAAATGTTCTTTTTTTTTAATTCATCGATTAGAATCTCCTGTGTCTGCAAATGTGATTCTGATTGTTTTATCTATGCTCTGTAGACATTTAAAAGTTTTGTAACCATTCATTGGTGCCATTTCAATATTTACGAGACGTGAGAAGTGAGAAAAAACGCGATACAAACAGAAAAAGACACGCTCTCTTATCAGAGGGAGACGAACAAGAGGTGTTCTTTTGTGAATATAGAACAGAATTTTTGTTGATTTTTTTTTCTTTTTCTAGAATATGCCAACCAATGAGGTTTCTTGAAACATATACTTTTTTAAAAGCAGATATAACTTATCAAAGAAAACGAACATGAAACAACAGACTTGACTTAATCAGTCTATTTGCTTAAAATATGTCTTTTTTAAAAGAGTTAGAACAAAAATACGTATCCAAAACATTTAATATTTTAATATACAAAATTTTTATATACAAATTTCTGGCATTGAAAACTAGCTGTTACATAATTATGGATCCCTAATATCTTTTTAAGGTAGTATAGAAATCCTTATGGCGATCAGTACAGCTGATGGCCTTGAGAGTGAGTGACAATGCTTGACCTCACTCTGACCTTGCCTTGCGGGAATGGACCGTGAGAATCGGAAGGCAATAGAAGCCCCCTTCCGGTTTAAGGAGTAAGCAACTCAGTCTGTTACAGTTAGGACTTAGAAGCGAAGCTAGCAAGATGTGAGTCTCACTGCGTGATTGTCTGGTCTGGGGTTCTACGAATAAAGTAACATCATCGTAAATCGAAGTCTTGTGGTTATTACTAAAAGCTATCAATGACACAAGGCTTCTGATAAGGAACGATCCCCAACAGAACCAGACCCGGAATCCTCAATAGAAGACCAGACGAAATCTTAGAAGATATACCAGATCCGGCCAGAAGAATAGACGACAGAGTAAGAAGTAAGAGAAGTATATAACGTATAGATATATAGTGCCGGTAAAGTGGTATGCAACATATACCTGTTTAGTACCGTCAAAGAAAAGGCACTACGTAGTATGTATCTATTTGGTACCGTGACGACGCCGCTACGTAACATAGCTACTGACATGTATAAACTTATTTCTTGGTTGTTTAGTCTTTGATGGCATATCAATCCTTGTGGGTTATCAAATGCCAAATATTTTCTATACAGTAGTACCTTGACTTAAAAAGGTTCGGTTTAGCTCAGTCGGTAGAACGTGCGTCTGGTAACCATAAGGCTTCCTGGTTCGATACCCGTCCCCACTAACTCAGCGTATGAGTTGTACAGGGATCTATGCGGTAAAGTAAGGACCTGATGGTAGGTGTGGCGCTTCACCTCTAATGCAAAAACAATCTCCTTGGTCTAACCCTAGTGAAAAGGGGATAGACCTCCTCGGTTTTTTGCTACCCCGACGAGTTTACTTACTTTTTTACCTTGACTTACGAGTTTTATTCTGAAGTAGGCAAGGACTTGTCTCGTGTGTAGGTCCATGATTTAGGTGATATAGCCAAAACAGAATACGTATTGCTTTTCTTTACACCAGAGAAAAAATTACTTGCATCCTGTGAAACCTGACGCAAAATAAGAGGTTCGCGAGAGAAGACTAGTGCATTTATATGATTAGTTGCTCATTCTGATTGGTCTCACCAACCAATCAAAAACGAGCAATGGCAATATAGATACAGTGTCACCTAAGACGGATTTTTCGGTTTGACCTCGGAGCACGACGATGCTAGTGACAAAGGACGAGTGAAAAGGGTGTAAATAATATCAAGTGAATAAACTGTGTTGCCCCCCAAAATAATTGTAGATCCCAAGTACTTTTACGACCATTGTAGTGGTCGACTTGGGCCAAAAAGTGTAAGTGTTCGTATCACTTCGGGGTATCACCAGTTGTAGGGATTAAAGTTCCAAATGCAAAACAAAGCCTTCATTAAACGTTTTCATCACGTCGGGGTATCACCAGTTGTAAATTTCAAAGTGATGATACTTGAAGATAAAACTCCGACAAGGGTTGATAGACAAAACATTTAATAGGTATACAGCACATGGATAAACAGGGTACATAATACATAGAGGTGTACATAAACATACATACATAAGTAATATAAATACATATACAAGAGTAGAGATAATGACACATTCATGAATGGTAAAATACAAGATATTTAGGTATCAAAGAGATACCTAACTGTACATAAAAACATAGTTACGGATACATGACTAAAGGATAGTCATACATCGTATACAAGACTTACTAGCAGTGAGTGGCCAGTGTTAAGGGCCGAAGCCCCAACGAGAAGGGGGTAGACAGAGTCTAACCCATAGTGGTGTCTCGTAGGTCGACAGGCAAAGAGAGAGAGAAGTTCAAACCAGCCGCTTAAATATCAAAGGCCCCTAGCGGGAACCAGCGAAACTAAACGGGCAGACAACTCCCCAGGAAAATACGAAAATAACGCCACACAATCAATTCATTCCACTCGTAACTCAAATCAATATTCCCCATTGGAGTAAACTGAAATACCATTAATCAAATCCAGACCCCTCCCCCAAAAAAACCGTAATTTTTTGTTACGGTTTTATTTTAATGAAAAAAATATAACTGTAATGTATAAAAAAAAACATGTGCTGTAATAAGTTTTAATGTATTGTTTTGTTTTCGAAATAATATTTTCTTTGTCGTAGTAAATTTGGTAGCTTAAATGTTTTTAATGAACTTATCAACATTAGCGTATCTGAAGCTTGCTCGATGATCAAATTCTAGCTATCAACACAAAGCAAAAAATCGACTGAGTAATTTTTCGTAACTCGGAAAATTCGTAAGTTGGAACATTAGTGAGTCAAGGTACCAATTTCTAATGCTTCACACTAAATCCCAAACAAGATATATATACCACCAAAAGACGGATATATATACATATATAAACACACATATATCAACGAGAAGCATACGGGGATCCCTCAACAACATATATATGTATATATGTATATATGTATACGTAAATCACCAGGTTGGTGTTAGGATGATTCTAATGCGAGCCATTTTGAACAAGTTGAGTTTAAAAATCTGTCATATTAGCAGTTATAGATCTATTTCTACCCATAAACATATGTGTAGAAATATATATATATATATATGTGTGTGAGAGAGAGAGAGAGAGGGTGTGTGTGTGTGTGTGTGTGTGTGTGTGTGTGTGTGTGTGTGTGTGTGTAATAGAGTAAGACTAATGAGTCAGAGAATATCTACCTAGGTTTCTCCAAAATGATCATCAGGATAATTCTGATTCTCGAGTCAGAATTAGCCTGATGATCCATTAGGAGAAACCTAGGTAGATATTCTCTGACTCATTAGACTTACTCTATTATTTATTTGCTCTACCTTTTGTGTTGAGTACTTTAGTATATTTAATTTAAGGCAACTCTTACACTTATTTTGTTTTTTGTTTTGGCCATCTGATATTTTTCAGGAGGTGATTTTGATCTTTTCTTTTTTTATATATTTTTCTCCAAGCAAACTTTGTATTGTGTAATTACAAGCTATAATGCCGGGAGTTCTTTCATACTGTCGGAGTTTAGAAATAAAAATAATATATATATAGATAGATAGAGGTTCTTCACGGAACAAATGGACTTGCTACTACTAACACACTCGTCTACCCGGATTTTAATAGCATGTCAAACCCTCAAAAACACTTCAATTTTTATAGTTCTTCTATAATGCTCCCTTTCAAAAAATCTATAAACAATTTCTTCAAATAAGAAATTTTCTCCTGACGATGACCTAAGGTCGAAACTAGTTGTGAATAAACAATATATAAGAAATATTCCTGCTTGTCTTATTAGTTTTTGTTCATACTATATATATATATATATATCTTATTATAATGGAGATTGTGTGTTTTTCTGTCTGTAACCGAAACTATATTCCTACTCAAGTCACAATTCTCTTAGTTATTGACATCACATTCTCCATAATTTTATTTTTATCTAAACCTCAATTATTAATAAAATTGTCTTACATTATTAATACTGTTAACTATGTCTACACACTGACAACATGCTATTATATTTATATATACAACAAAATAGCGGTTTACAGTGTGAATGGGAAGACTAATTTGCATATTAATATTAAAAAATCGAATTTAATGAATATGTGCTTAGTATTATTGATTTCTAACTGTTTGGTTTTATTTTAATGAATATAAGCAAAAATCTCTTCAATGAATCTTAAATGAAATCCATTAACAAGATAAAATAACTGTGATTTTATTCTTTACTTCCTCTTATGACTAAATACTTAAATTAGAAAAAATAACAATGAAAGACGAGAGTGATGGAAGAGTAAGTTTCAGTTGTTCCATTTTTTATTATACTCCCTGTTTCAAATCTTTTATTATACTCCCTCTGTTTCAAATCTTTATATCTGTATTCTTATTTAGTTTCATTAGACTTTCTAATTTAATATAATATTTTATTACATTAAAACTTAGATACTTGCACCCGGAGGGTGCATATATTTGCTAGTATATATAATATTGTTCAGATTATTGATTAGATTTTCTACGGTACCGGTGTTTCTTTTGTTATCGGTACGAGTTACCAATTTTAGTGAATTGTCGTTTGAATTTGAATTATATAGAACGTTGTCTTAATGGTGATGCCAAACGAAGAGTCTCCAAATAAACTCTAACCGGAATGAAGAAACAGAAAGGAGACAAAGGACTAAAATGATTGATCAACACAGAAAAGATAAATTGTAGAAAGAGTTTGATCAAGACGAATTGTCGGTGCAATCGAAAAACTGTCTACAGAAATGTGTTATCCTAATGACAATATCAGTGAATTTTATCTTTTTGAAAAAAGTGTTGCAAAGGACACAATTTTAGGTTTACGACATAATGTTGGCTGCCTCACCATTCTCAGCTGTCATCTGTTTGGTTGGTTGGTTGATTGGTTGGATTTTACGGCATGTCAACCCATTGGGTTATTTTAAGTTATATACCATATATAAGTCATGGGAAATGGACTCGTCGCCCCGAGTTCAAATCCTGGACGTGGTAATTGCCATTCACTTAGCGCTTATACCCTTGGGAAAGGTATGAATCCTACTCTCCCTCCAGCTATAGATAAATAGTAGGGCAGACTGGGCTCTTTAACCTTAGTTAGGTAACCGGTCTAGGAGAAGGAAAACTCTGAATTCAAACCTGTTAAACTCTGCTTAAGAAATTGACCTTGTGTCACATCCTGCTCGCGCGGAGGAGTTGGTAAATATATATATACCATATATACCCTTCTGCAATACACGGGTTTATAATAGATAGAGACAGAGAGACATATTAGATTATAGGTAGAGATCTTACTTACTAACTTCTCTGGTTACTCTGCCTTATTGCTGCTAACTTGTTTCTACTTCGTCCGCCATTTTCTTGTCTAGTTCACTTCTATCTGCTGGGGGTTGATTTCCTTCTTATTTCTTCTTACTTCTTTGGGCTGGGCTAAGCTGGTCATTGTCTTAATAATTTATAAACATAACAAGACCTTGTTTTTTCTGGATCAAGTCTTATTAGCCAATATTGATTATTCCGCCACGGAGATGAGAATGGACCCCTGGAGGGACGACATTCACGACTACCTCTTCAAAAATCGGGTCGACTCTGACTAAAACTATATCACTTGTCTGTCATGGCGCCCAAATCACGCACCTCTAAGGGGTCAAAAGGTTACCGGTAATTTTCCGCGGACTACCTGATTCTAAATCAACAGACCTAAATTTAGATGTTCCTAACTTCAGGTCTGTTCACAACTGACGACCTCTCATGAATTGTAACATATTTACCGAAGACCTTTTTGTTTTTTCATTCTTGATGGGAACTAATTTTCTTTTAAACTCAACTTTTAAACATATGTTTAAACTCTTTATTTCTATTTAACCCATGGATGAGATCTTAATAGGTACTACCCCTCCGGGTCAGAGTGTATCTGGGGTGTTATAGAGATACTCCACATTTCCCAGAGGTCCAGAATTAGAACCTCACCATCAGGAAGAGTCATACCCATTGCACAAACATACATGCACATAAGTATACCTACACACACACACACACAACACACACACACATATATATATATATATATATATATGTGTGTGTGTGTGTGTGTGTGTGTGTGTGTGTGTGTGTAGGCAGCATTTTCTCTTGTAGGCATATATTGTTAAATAATGCAGCCATTTTCTGTCTGCAAGTTTTGTCCTTTGTTTTTTCGTATTGCCGGATTATTTTTGTAATATCTGGCGAAAATTTGCTGATGTATTTGCCATATGTCATAGACCGAGTACTTTCTGCCCAATCGTGGGCCATCTTCAAGGTATTTTGAAACCGTACAACAATGGGCTATTCCATTTACCATTTATATAGGTTGTGTGTATTATTGTTGTTGTTATTATAATTAGTTTTATTATTATTATTGTCATTATTATTATTACTTTTGCTATTATAATGTTATAGTAATTATAGGCATTTTAGAATGTTGGTGCTATTATCAAAGTTTATTTTGTTTAGTTTTGGATTTTTGTGTCTAATATGCAGTGCTTCTAAGATTTTTAGTCATTGTTTGCATGATTGTGTTTCTATAATGGTAGTGTTATCGTTAAGTATTTTCCGGAATTTATTGTTGGGACAAGAGTGTGATTTTAGATGTTGGGCTATTGAGCTATTGTCTGTAAGGTACATTGTAAGCCGTCTGGAAAGGGTAGTTGTGATTACACCAATGTATATATTTTTGTTAGAGATACATTCTCCTAATGGACATTTAAATAGATATACTACATTGTTTTTTTGTAACGGTGCAATTGAGGGGGGGGAATTATTTTTAATGAATAGGTTTGTTGTTTTAAATTTTTTATAATATACTATAAGTTTGATTTTTTTACTAGGGTCATTAGGGAATATATTATTTTTAATTAATGTTTTTATTATATTTTCGTCTATTTTTAATGTTTGTGCATTTGGTTACGATAATATAGATTTATATATGAGTGTTCAGTGGTTGGATTATTGTTGTCTTTAGTTTTTTGTTGATTGAAGTTTTTGATGGTGTGTCTGATTTCATTATCAATTAGATAATTGGGTAATCCATTATTAATCAGTGTTTGTTTAATTTTTTTTAATTCTGTGTAAAAAGACAAAACTTGCAGACAGAAAATGGCTGCATTATTTAACAATATATATATATATATATATATATATATAGTTGCTGCTGTTGCTTAAGCGATCACCCAATGAAATATTGAACTAGCTCATCGCTGCTTAACTTCGGTGATCTAGCAAGCATAATTGCTTTCATTATTCCAACGTAACAGGAAATGAGCACAAAATGATTTCCGCGTAGCAATTAACTAATCGTAACAGAGAAAAATGAAAGACATTAACCAGATGGAGCTACCATTGTCGCTTGCCTAGGCTCATGAGCACCACACATGCGTCAATTGAAAATATAGGACGGATTTATTTCTTTTTCTTTTTTTTTGGGGGGGGGGTACGGTATGTCAACCCTTGTTGAGTTATTTTATATCGAATATGTTTTGTTCTATTCGATAGGTATGGAACATTTTTCTAACTCAATTTTTAAACACATTTTTGTTAACTCGGTTGCTTGATCGATTGGTTGGATTTTACGGCATGTCAACCCTTGTTGGGTTATTTTAGGCCGAAGACATTTTGTTCTATACATTCTTGATGTGTTCGCATTTTTAAACTTAATTATTTAAACAGATTTTAACTAATTTCTTCTATTTGACCCATATGTGAGACCCTAACAGTAAGTAAACACTCCGTGTCTTACCTCTCTACATAGATGCAGTCGGTGTATTCTACAGCCCCAACCGATAGGGCTAGAATGTTTTTCTGCTGCTCCCTGTAGAAGGATATCTCAATATCGTTTATGAAGGACAAAAAGAACTGGAAACTTTGGTTGAAATTGGGGAGGATTATGTCGATCACAGAGAATGGAATTTAGCATATAGATATACATGGCGCAGCATAAATGAAGGGCTTAGACAACAAACAATATGAAACAGCCAGATAAGCATACAATTAAGGCATGAACCCTGTAAGATCCCAGGGATTGAAAGGGGTGATGTCCTTGTAATGGTAATAATTTTAACCTTATCTTCTTACTGTTCAATTATTCTCTTGGCTGAATCGGACTTGGGGTCTGCTGGAAGATTATATCAAATACTTTGGAGTACGTGAGTTCGACTAAAAGGCATTTTGAAATTAAGAATGCATAGATCCTCTCGTCTCTCTCTTTCTCGTTAGCCATCCGTCCCTATCAGTTGTTTGCTGGCTCTGAAGTTAAACTGCATCTGAGGATGAAGTTTCAATTCTGGAGCTCTGAGGAATGTTTAGTACTCCATCATCGCCATTACTCCCAAGTCCACTTTGACCCGGAGTGCTAGTACCTGTCAGGGTCCCATCTAAGAGTTAAATATAAAAAATGAGTTAAAATGTATTTAAATAATTAAGTTTCAAAAATGAGTACCCATCAAGAATGAATAAAAAATGTATTCGGCTTAAAATAACCCAACAAGAGTTGACATACCGTAAAATCCAACCAATCGATCTACCAACCGTATCAGTCACCCCTCTTGGTAGATCTTCTAGACTTGCTGTTCGACCAACACTGGCGTGTACATCTGTAGGAATTCATATGAGAGCGTCGCTCATGAGTTCGTCCTTACTTACCGTACCGATAAGATATTGCTACCGAGATAAAAATAAAAATAAAAAGTCATAGAAGTAATTTAAATTAATAATGATATGGAAAACCCAGACATTAGAAATTCCATGGTGGTATCAATAGTGTGCTATGCAGGGTCCTTCCTAGTCTGAAGAATGATGATCAAATCTAGAGAATAGGTCCTTAATGATTATCTTCAAAGTTCTAAAAGCTCTGAAATTATTTAGGAATTCTTTGGGTGCGTCTCTCATCGTCTCATAAGAGCTCCTCCCTCCCACTAAAAGGGTTATATAACATTACCGCGTCTTTGGAGAAAAAAAGAAGAGAACATAATCCAAATCATACAGGGCATCCCTTCGTGCTGTAATGATAAGAAAGATAGGTCCTCAGATTAATTACTACTGAATAGAGAGTTCGATCCTCGCTGGATTCCCTATCCTACCCGTGGCGAACAGATTGGGTAAAAAGGTCGTCCATCGTGGTGTAATGGTTAGTCTAGCAGATCCATTATTACGGAATAGCGAGTTCAGTCCTAGCACGATGCCGCATACTTGTGATCATGTGTCACATCCTACCCGTGGCGAACAGGTTTGGTAAATACCAACTCCAAATCATAAGAGAATGCAGTAATCTGGCACAAAAACAATACAAAAAAAAGAACTTGACAGAGTAGGAATGGTAATACTTAAGGAATGGTGCAAAAGACTTGGGTTCAGGTATGTAGACAAATTGTATCAGCACTATGCAGGAGCTCTCTTGAAAAATGCTTTCCGTTTTCGTTTAACTCCATAATGGCCACCGTAATTCCGTAGTGGATCTAATAATCACAAATAAATAATCATAGAATCGCACAGGCTGAATTCAAAACAAACATAGCAAGACGGACAAATACCAGAACCAAGCCCGAGAACAGTTCTCCGTCAGTAAAGCCTCGACTAGGAACTACAAGGTTACAGGTTCGATATCGGCCCTCGCCAACTCAGCGTATGAGTAGCACAGGGATATGTTCGGTGAAGTGAGGAGCTGATTGTAGGTGTGGCGCTCCAACTCAGACGCCAAAACAATCTCCTTTGTCTAGCGCTAGTGAGAAGGGGATAGACTCCTTCGTTGCCTGGTTAATACCGACTTTATGCTACCCCGACGACATTACTTTTTCTTTACGTTAGTATTCGGAGCACCTGGAACAGTGCACAAATTAATAAAATTAATGATGGAGATCTATTAATAATGGAGATTGTGCGTATTTCTGTCTGTAACCAAAACTATGTCATATCATACGTCATAATATTCTCAATGATTGCGTATTAATGAGTATTGATTAATAGTCAAATTCGTTAATACATAGAATAAAAACACTAAAAATTTGAGTACGCAATTTTAAAAATGTTTATTACTCTCGCCCTTAATTAGTAAGAAGAAGTTAACTAAAAGGGTTACAAATAAATAAACTATGATTTTGTATGAATTATTTGCAAAATATTCAAAATAATTATTTTGATCAATAATTAATAGATACACGCAATATTTTATTTGAGTGGGGGGGGGACAAGACTAAATTTCCATTTTAAATTGTATTTATTTTTTTTTTACTCCTTTAATAAATTTGATGATTTTGCTTACTTATGATACAAACAATTTGACATTGAATTTTTAACTCCCACCCCTTCAGGCAATATCTTTTAATTAACTTTTACACAACCCGGAGGCGGTTTTTTGTTGCTAGTTAATAAAATGGAGATTGGACGAATTGGAAATTGGTGGAAAATGTGACCAAAACAGAACAGTAGTGGGGTTTTCAAAGACAAGAATGAAATGTGTTGGAGAGATTTACTGACGATCATTACCCAATGATAACCATCTGACATGTGGTGTGAAGATGTAAATTCCTGAAAATCTCGTTTCAGAGGATTTAGGAGAGAGAGAGAGAGAGAAAATAAAATCGCTATGAGTTTATAAGAAACGATGGACATTCGAACAAGTGGTATGCATGAACACAACAGGAGGTGACCTTTGTTCTTTCTGGTCAGAGCGATGGTAGAACTCATTTGTAGCAGTCATTCGAAATTACTCCCATCCCCACTTACCTAGCGTTGCATGAGGCTAATGAGATTGGGTTCGAGCGGACTGTAATTCCTCAACTGACCTCCACTATCGCATTAAAGTATGACAACCTCTTCGTTTCAAAATTAATGTTTCTGTCTCCCCTTTCCTTCTCTCTCTCTCTCTCTCTCTCTCTCTCTCTCTCTCTCTCTCTCTATCTCTCTCTCTATCTATCTATCTATCTCTTACCTTGTGTACGTTCTCTGTCTCGCTCTCTCACCCACGCCCTCTCTCTCTCTCTTTCACACAAAACCACTCTTTCGCTCTAAGCCTCACACCATCTCACTCTGGTTCGCTCTA
>CM042152.1:55182069-55214569 GCA_023376005.1 Doryteuthis pealeii
ATAGACAAATGTATTTATAAAAAAAATTGTATTATCCATTAAGAATTGATTTATTTCAAAACTTTATCGGCATTAAATGACCCGCTTAGGTTGATATGCCGTAAAACAAAACAATCCAAACCAAACCAAAAAGGTACTAGCTTGATAACAATCAAGCTAGTGAAAGAGAGTATTCGATATTCATTTTAAAATTAGACATGTTAGACACTGTTCTAGTAGTGCTAGTAGTATTTGTTCCATTTTCCCTCTGTGTGTGGATCCAAATTCCATGGAGAAATCTACAAATAGTAGCGTTGTCTCAAGAACCCCTTATATGATTTGACAAATAATCAGGATGGGAGAGGTGAAGATTAAAAAAATAGTCATTGTGTCACATCCAACTTGTGAAGAAGGGTTGGGTAAACATATATGCGTACATATCAACAGCTAAATGTCATTTGGAATAACATTGTGATTTTATTCTAGTGTTGGTTGTTTGTTTGTTTTTTTTTTGGTTGGTTTTTACAGCATGTCAAGGATGTTTAAAAACTTTTTCTACGTTGGACGTGAATATTTACTAGTTACAAGCACAAGACAATTGTAATATGACACACGGTTAGAATCATACTCAATACACAATACACTATATAACTGACTTCAGGTACTAGCTTCTGCCCTGTCGTCTGGGGTGTTAGAATGCACCGACTGCACCTCTGCAGAGGGGTAAGACTCCCCAGTGGGGCCACCTGTTGACCGTGGGTGGCGACCCGTGATGCTTAAGGATAGAGCCCAGGTGGATGAGCAGTTCATGGCATGCAATACTCCACTTTGGCCCTATCTTGGGCTAGACGGGTGGTCGGAGAGGCCCCTTGGATCAATCGGCTGGTTACGTCAAGCCCTAGCACCTATATGATTTTCCCAACCCTATTGCTCTTATGCAAGCCCCAACCCCTTTTATCATATGGGTGCTAGAAGGTTGTGGCTGCGGGTCTACATGTCCTGGGAATGACGTTAAACTCTATCTGATGGTGAGGTTCCAGTTTTGGAGGCTTGGGGAATGTGGAGCACCCCTTCATCACCATTGCTCCCTGGTCCACTCTGACCCGGAGTGGTAGTACCTGTTAGGGTCCCATCTATGGGTTAAATAGACAAATGTATTTATAAAAAAATTGTATTATCCATTAAGAATTGATTTATTTCAAAACTTTATCGGCATTAAATGACCCGCTTAGGTTGATATGCCGTAAAACAAAACAATCCAAACCAAACCAAAAAGGTACTAGCTTGATAACAATCAAGCTAGTGAAAGAGAGTATTCGATATTCATTTTAAAATTAGACATGTTAGACACTGTTCTAGTAGTGCTAGTAGTATTTGTTCCATTTTCCCTCTGTGTGTGGATCCAAATTCCATGGAGAAATCTACAAATAGTAGCGTTGTCTCAAGAACCCTTATATGATTTGACAAATAATCAGGATGGGAGAGGTGAAGATGAAAAAAAATAGTCATTGTGTCACATCCAAATTGTGAAGAGGGGTTGGGTAAACATATATGCGTACATATCAACAGCTACATGTCATTTGGAATAACATTGTGGTTTTATTCTAGTGTTTGGTTGTTTGTTTTTTTTTTCTTTGGTTGTTTTTTTTTTTTGGGGGGGGGTTACAGCATGTCAAGGATTTTTTTTTACTTTTTCTAACTTGGAAGTGAATATTTACAAGTTACAAGCGCAAGACAACTGTAATATGACACACGGTTAGAATCATACTCAATACACAATACACTATATAACTGACTTCAGGTACTAGCTTGATAACAATCAAGCTAGCGAAAGAGAGTATTCGATATTCATTTTAAAATTAGACATGTTAGACACTGTCAATTTCCCTCGTGGACAAAAAATCGAAATCCATCTTCCTTTCAAACAATTATGTATGCATTAGGAAAACTTAATCTTCTGTCAGTATTTTTAAAGCGGCCATGGACACTGAGAAATATATGCTCGTCAATTTTGTAGCCATAAAAACCTAAGCCTCATGCAATAGTCTTAAATCAGCCGAAGCCAATTGCATCTGCACATATTTGGCTGAAATACATCAGAAACAAATTAGGGATTTAGCTTCAATGTTTCCTTTCAGCTCACTCGACAGTTTTGACATTTGCACAGTAAAAATCACTTGTTCCGCATTTATCCAAATTGAACAAGAGATGATGTTAGGGAAATTAGATAAAAATCACCATTGCCTTGATAAACATTTTTTGTTTTTCCCTTTTTTTTATATCTTTACGAAAGGAATATGCACTTAGTTTAATGTGTACGTATAGGTATGCATATTGTTTTTCTTTTTGTTTTTTTGTTATTAAGTTTTTTTAAATATTTTTAGCTGTTTTTTTTTTTATTAATGTGCCCGTATGAAAGAAATGACGTTAGCAAATATTGTGTACGGGCAATAGTTCGCAACCGTCAATTTTTTAACAAACAAAGAATTTTCCTTTATTTTTAATATGTGTACAAAAGGAATACGCACTTAGTTTAATGTGTACGAATAGGGATGCATATTGTTTTGTTTTGTATTTTGTTATTTAGTTTTTTCTACATTTCTTGGGGGGGGGAGGTTTAATGTTCCCGTATGAAAGGAATGACGTTATCAAATATTGTGTGCCGGCAATAGTTCGCAACCATCAATTTTTTAACAAACATTCTTCCTTTATTTTTAATGTTTACAAAAGGAATACGCACTTAGTTTAATGTGTACGAATAGGTATGCATATCGTTTTGTTTTGTATTTGTTATTTAGTTTTTTTCTACATTTTTGGCTTCTTTTTTTAATGTGCCCGTATGAAAGAAATGACGTTAGCAAATATTGTGTGCCGGCAATAGATCGCAACCATCAATTTTTAACAAACAAACATTTTTCATTTATTCTTGATATGTGTACCAAAAGATACGCACTTTGTTTAATGTGTACGAATAGGTATGCATATCGTTTTGTTTTATATTTTGTTATTTAGTTTTTTCTACATTTCTTGAGGGGAAGGTTTAATGTTCCGTATGAAAGAAATGACGTTAGCAAATATTGTGTGCCGGCAATAGTTCACAACCATCAATTTTTTAACAAACTTCTTCCTTTATTTTTAATATGTTTACAAAAGGAATACGCACTTAGTTTAATGTGTACGAATAGGTATGCATATCGTTTTGTTTTGTATTTTGTTATTTAGTTTTTTTCTACATTTTTGGCTTCTTTCTTTTTAATGTGCCCGTATGAAAGAAATGACGTTAGCAAATATTGTGTGCCGGCAATAGATCGCAACCATCAATTTTTTAACAAACAAACATTTTTCATTTATTCTTGATATGTGTACCAAAAGAATACGCACTTTGTTTAATGTGTACGAATAGGTATGCATATCGTTTTGTTTTATATTTTGTTATTTAGTTTTTTCTACATTTCTTGAGGGGAAGGTTTAATGTTCCCGTATGAAAGAAATGACGTTAGCAAATATTGTGTCCGGCAATAGTTCACAACCATCAATTTTTTAACAAACATTCTTCCTTTATTTTTAATATGTTTACAAAAGGAATACGCACTTAGTTTAATGTGGTACGAATAGGTATGCATATCGTTTTGTTTTGTATTTTGTTATTTAGTTTTTTTCTACATTTTTGGCTTCTTTCTTTTTAATGTGCCCGTATGAAAGAAATGACGTTAGCAAATATTGTGTGCCGGCAATAGATCGCAACCATCAATTTTTTAACAAACAAACATTTTTCATTTATTCTTGATATGTGTACCAAAAGAATACGCACTTTGTTTAATGTGTACGAATAGGTATGCATATCGTTTTGTTTTATATTTTGTTATTTAGTTTTTTTCTACATTTCTTGAGGGGAAGGTTTAATGTTCCCGTATGAAAGAAATGACGTTAGCAAATATTGTGTGCCGGCAATAGTTCACAACCATCAATTTTTAACAAACATTCTTCCTTTATTTTTAATATGTTTACAAAAGGAATACGCACTTAGTTTAATGTGTACGAATAGGTATGCATATCGTTTTGTTTTGTATTTTGTTATTTAGTTTGTTCTACATTTTTGGCTTCTTTCTTTTTAATGTGCCCGTATGAAAGGAATGACGTTAGCAAATATGTTGGCAATTATAGTGGCAAGATAAAGACAAGGATAAAATAACAGGTAATAAACACAACTCAAGGCTTTACAACAAAACAATGCGTTTATCAAACAACAAGAACATGTAACATACAAAATACAATACGTGAGATGATATACAAGTATATGTAAGATTTACAAAGTCTATGCAAGATTCACAAATGTATGCAAGATTAACAAAATGCACTGTATATGGTGTGTAATGATTTGCAAAATTAATGTCTTTGCGAAACTTATCTGTCTCTTGTTTAGAAGTGTGATTTTTACGAAAAATCTACGGCTCCACCCCTGGGCAGATTTCAAACAGGTCGTTCTCGATGTCAGTGACGGGTAGGCTTCAAAAGCATGTCTTATCTCGACCTCTGGTGCTGGGGAAAGAGAAAGATTCCTAGTGTCGTCCTTCGAAATTAGCGGGAAATCTAGGCCTAGTAATAAAGGCTCTGATTTGTTGCTGACAAAGGCCCTTAGCCAATCGCATGAGGTTTCTCCTCAGTTTATGGCTAAGGCCCCTGGCTCTGTTGCCCTGGTCAAAGGGAGGTCACTGAATCGTTTAAGATAGTATTTCTTATAATATTGTGTGCCGGCAATGGTTCGCAACCATTAATTTTTTAACAAACAAACATTTTTTCATTTATTCTTAATATGTGTACCAAAAGAATATACACTTTGTTTAACGTGTACGAATAGGTATGCATATTGCCCTGTTTTATATTTTGTTATTTAGTTTTTTCTACTTATTTTTATTTTAATGTACCCGTATAAAAGAAATTACGTTCGCAAATACTGTGTGCGGGCAATAGTTCGCAACCATCAATTTCTTAACAAACAAACTTTTTCCTTTCCTTTTTTTTATATCTTTACGAAAGGAATACGCACTTTAATGTGTACCTTTAGGTATGCATATTGTTTTTTTTTGTTTGTTTTTTTTTTGTTTTTTTTTTTTCATTTTGTTATTTAGTTTTGTTTTGTCTTTTGTTTTTTTGTTGTTTTTTTTGTTTGTTTTTTTTTGGGGGGGGATACTTTTTTTGGTTTTAATGTTCCCCTATGAAATTAATGACGTTGGCTTATATTGTGTGCGGGAAATAGATCGCAACCATCAATTTTTTAACAAACTTCTCTCTTTTTTATATGTGTACGAAAGGAATAAACACTAAGTTTAATGTATACGTATAGGTTTGCGTATTTTTTGTTTCGTTTCTGATTTTTTTGTTTTATTCCCTTTTGTTTGATTTTAATGTGCTCGTATATACCAAAATATTCCAACCCCACCCCAGATTTTGGTGTAAGGTGATCTGGACCAGTAATAAAATATTGAAGCCACATTTGTTTCTTTATTTTCTATTATTTATTATTATCATTACTATTATTTTCATTATTGTTATTATTTTGTTATTGTTATCTATTTTAAAAGGTGATTAAAAATAAAAGGGTTGATATGCCGTAAAACAAGGTAAAAAATATAATTCCAGTTGCTTTTTAGCACAACTCGCCTTGATGAGCACGAATGAGAAACAGGAATTACGAATAAGCACGAGGTTAGAGGTCGAAAAAAACTGATTCTACGTATCAGCTGCTATAACAACTCATCTACATGATAGCATATATGGCACTAATGAAGTCGAAAAATACTCTAGTGTGACGAGGAGTTATCTTATCTTGGATTGAAGGTGTGTCTTCTTATATCTCTTGAGACCTCGGCTCTCATCAAGTGACCGTTGGTCACGTGAGAAACGAACATCCTCCCCCTCCCACTATTCTCGCCATTCCTTTAGTCATGTTTCTTCATTTCTTCTGTTCTAGTTCTGTAGTCTGTAAGATGCTGGTCTGACTTTAAGATGCTGGTTTGATTTCGTGTCGCCAAGGTTGTCAGTAATTCACTCAGGGACAATACTTATATATTAGAGGCTTATATTTTAGTGATCATCGCACATTTTTCTGCGCGCAGTGACATCATTGTTAAGCAACTTATAGACATTTTATTGAGCACTTACAGAGCTAGCCAGCAACATCTTAGTATATGTTTCAATGTAAATTTCTCTTGGCATGTAGTGCATATTAGGGATTCTGTGCCCTCTAGTAAATAATGATGGGTGATGTAGGTGTGACCTATGTGAAGGCGGGCCAGCACAACTTGTTCTGTTCTATTTTTGTTGTATTTTAAGTTCCATTCTCCAATGGTAGGTTTAATGTTTTGAATTTTTTTGTTAATGAGTGCATTCCAATGATTTTTGCCATTTTTTTAATATATTTTTTTCACAACTGTTTTATAATCAGTATGTGGTATTTTTGTTTTGTTATTCGGTCTTTCATAGCTTTCTTTGCTTCCGAATCTGCCCTTTTATTTTCAGATATACCAAGGTGGCTTGGAATCCAACAAAAGATTATTTCTTTATTTTTGGACAAGTGGTATATCTTGTTTAGTACTTGTGTGGTTAATGGGTCATTGACGTATTTTATTTTTTAATGCAATACGTGCAGATAAAGAGTCTGTGAGAATTATGAATTTATTGTGGAGGTTGTGGTTGTTAAGTCAACTGCTAAATTACTAGCAATTAATTTTTGGCGCTATATATTGAAGCTATGTTAGTAATTATTTGTCGTTGTTTATAATCATTAGTCTGGCAGGTTCGTCCTCACTTCACCAGAAGTAACCAGCATATCTTGCTCATCTTACTTGAGGGGGTTCTGGGATGGGACGTGAGTGACCATACAGCTGCTTTTTTATAGGGTGCTGCTTCCAGGATGTGTTCAAAACAGCATCTTTTTTGTTAGTTTTTTTTTAGTTACCATCAGGTAATTGGCTAGTACTGGTGTGTCCCTGTATAGGAGTCCTTAAGATAACGCTGCTTATGAATTCTTCTTTACTTCCCAGACCCTTTTTTCAAGTGTTAGTTATAGTCCAAGTGGTGCAGGCATACAATAGTATCAATACGGCTACAGCGTGGAAGAAATTGTTTAATAATGGACCACTGTTGGTTTTTAACGACCTATCTTTCTAGATTGCTTCGTAATTAGGTATTTCTGGACAGTGGCGTTAACGCACTTACATGCAGTATCCTTTTATGATCATCATGTCGCGCAAGCAGTACGGCTATCCATGACAATTTCTCTCTAACCGTCCCTATCATTCGTTGTCCCTGGGAGGTCTTCCGCGCAGCATGCAGTATCCACACAGAGTTGATCTATATAGTCTTTGTTGTACGACCCAACACTGGCATGTCCATGAGCTGGTTTCCTTAGGAGGACGTCGCTTATGAGGTCAACTTACTTCTCCAGTAGTGTCTAGCATGTCTTGTCCATCTTACTCGGATGTGTGATAAGAGGCAGGTGGACGTATAGCTGCTTCCTTGTGAGGTGTTGTTTCCAGGATTTTTCGCAAGTAATCTTGTGCAGCTCCATTAGCCTCGTCAAGGTTCAAGTGGTGCAACCGTACTAGCACTGATACCCCCACGTCCTGGAAGAATTGTTGCTTTAACTTGTCGATGAGATCTGATTTCTATATAGGTGATAGTCTGTTTATAGCATACCATGATTTCCCTATGTGTATCCTTTAGCATTTGTATAATGAAAATACTGATGTTTAGCTATGTGTGCATGTTTGAAGCAGTGTGTTGCCATAAATGTTCTTTGGAAGTAATGTCACCCTCTCTCTAGAAAAATACAATGTTATCTAGAAACAGACGTGGTGTAGAATTCTGGAAGTTAATTGTTATCCTATGATAAAAACGTATTATTATTATTATTATTATTATTATTATTATTATTATGTGAGTTTTTCACATCAACGTTAGCTGATCGTCTTTCGCTTAAGTCTGAGTGACAACAAGTCTCCTCATGTCTCCAGGACTCTTCTGAGTATTCTAGCTGATTTCAGCAATGCTGTATCCTGGATGGTCTCAATTCTTCCTCTGATTTCCAGTTCCTCCAGTCTTTTTCCCAACCTTTTTGGAACTGTTCCTAGTGAACCAACTACAATTGGTATTACATTCATCTAATATTCCACAGCTTTTTTAATTCTCTGGCATGGTCCAGATATTTGTTTATCACTTCGTTTTCTTCATCTTCACCCTGTGATCTATTGGAATTGCAAAACCTACCACATGACAAGTTCTCTTTTTTTTGCTAATAAATACTAGGTCTGGTCTTCTAGCTGGGATAAGGTGATCCGTCTTTATCTCAAAGTTTCAGAGAATCTTAAGCGTTTATTTCTCAAGAACAGATTCTGGTTTATGCATATACCATTTTGTTGGATGGTCAAAAATTAATTTTTTGCTTAATTCCCAGTGGATCACCTTCCCACACAGTCGTGCCTAGCTTTGTATTTCCGTTGGGCTAGTTTGATACATTCGCTTAATACATGGTTTATGGTCTCGTTTCTGTCACCACACACTCTACATTTACTGTTTGTTGTGTCTTATCAATTTTTGCTTTGATATAATTTGTTCTATAATCTATTTTATGTAGCAATTATTAGCGATTCAGTTTCTCTCTTAAGGTTCCTCTTCTTAACCATGTCTAAGTATATTCATGCGCAACCTCCCCAGTTTGTATCCATGTAATTGTTTTTCTTCCCGTCTTTGTTTTCTTGTTTTTCTGTTTGTCCATATGTTACAGCTGCTGTTATTGACTGCCATAAGTAATCTTTCTTTGCTCTTTTTGTGTATTCTTCGAGTCCTTAGATTGTGGAATCTACGCAATGTTCGCAAGACCTCTTCTAACTTCTTTTCTTGGATACATAGAGCCTATCTCTATCGTCTCTAGGGTGTAAAGCCTTGTTCATTGTCATTAATCTTCTAGTCTTTTGGTCAATTTGTCTGCGTTCCTATCTTGTCCACTTTAAGAATGGCCCAGGTATCTTATAATGGGGACGGCCCAGGTATGTATTCCTTTTATGAGATTTCTGCTGCATAGCTTATTTTCTAGGTGTTTTCTTGTTTTCCTGGGTATTTTTTTAAAACTTTTCCTTTTCTCTCTGTTTGCTTGATAATGTCTGCTTCTAAAATTCCTAAGTATTTGTGACTTTCTTTTTCTCAAAGGGTTTTTATAGTGTCCTGATTTGGTAGTTGAATTCCGTCCATTAGTTTTCCATCCCCCTTTTTTATCACTAGCATGGCACATTATTCGATTCTGAATTCCATTCCTATATCTTGGTTGTGTATTTAATGGTTTGTACGAGGGTTTCTAGTCCTTTTTCATTTTTTACAAACATTTTTTATATCATCCATTAAATGTTTTATATCATCTATTATTATTTTTATTATTATATCACCCATTAGAATTTTTCACGCCCGCCTTAGCCGGTGGTCCACTGGTGACTGAGTGACAGCAAGTCTCCCCAGGTCTCCAGGACTCTTTTGAGTCTTCCAGCCGATCTCAACAATGCTGTAGTCTGGATGGGCTCGATTCTTCCTCTGATTTCCAGTTCATCTAGACTTTTTTCTCGACCCCTGTGGACCGTTTCTAGAGTACCAATTACAATTGAAACGATCTTCACCTTCATGTTCCACGGTTTTCTTAGTACTCGGGCGAGGTTCACGTAACTAAAGAAATAAGAAAATTATAACACCAACTTAAAGTTTCTTAATCCTATTTCTTACCATGATGTATATCATATCAAGCACACACCACCCACACACACCCACACACATATATATATATATATATATATATATATATATATATATATGGAGAAATGTAGAACAAACACGGATGTTACAATGGATTTATTTTTTTTACAATGAAATTTATTCGTCAACTAATAAATTCCCATCCATTGTAACATACCCTATTTGTTCTACGTTCTTCCGCATACTGTCGGGTTGATTTCCTCATTTTACTCGCCCCCCCATATATATATATATATATACCATGTGTGTATATGTATGTATTTTTGTAAACACTTTGTATATGTATATATATATATATATATATATATATATATATACTTACATGCATATCTCTGGGACCGTTTCTAGAGTACCAATTACAATTGAAACGATCTTCACCTTCATGTTCCACAGTTTTCTTAGTTCTCAGGCAAGGTTCAAGTATTTGTCTATCTTTTCGCTTTCTTTCACTTTCACTCGGTGATCGGCCGAGAAGACAAGTTTTCTTATTATCATTCATCAACACCAGGTCTGGTCTCCCGGCTAGAATTAAGTGATCCGTCTGTACCTCAAACTCCCAGAGAATTTTGTGCGTCTCATTCTCCAGGACAGATTCAGACTTGTGTATATACCATTTAGTTGAATGGTGAAAATTGAATTTCTTGCACAGTTCCCAGTGAATCACGTTTCCCACCAGTCGTGCCTAGTCTTGTACTCTCTTTGTGCCAGTTTAATGCATTCGCTTATTATTATTATTATTATTATTATTATTATTATTATTATATTATTTTCCTCACGAGTTTTCATACCAACGTAAGCTGGCGGCCTTTCACAGGAGTCTGAATGGCAACAATTCTTCTCAGGTCCCCAGGACTCATCTGAGTATTTTAGCCGATCTTAACAATGGTGTTTTGTGGATGGTATCGATTCTTCTTCTGATTCCCAATTCCTCCAGTCTGTTTTCTAAAATTTTGAGGACCGTTCCAAGGTCATCAACTACAATATGTATCACTTTCCTTCCTTATATTCCACAGTTTTTTGTCTTGTTTTGTTTTGTTTTTTTTTGTTTTCGATTCTCTGGTAAGATCAAGGTATTTGTCTATCTTTTCGTTTTATTTCAGCTTCACCTTGTGATCTTCTGGAACCAGGAAATCAGCCAGTTGGCAACTTCTCTTTTCATTATTATTATTATTATTATTATTATTATTATTATTATTATTATTAAAAAGAACCCAGAACTCTGGTAATCTCTATTATTTGGTAAATATATCCGTTGAAGTAAGATGTCAGAACTATTTTCGTTTTTGTTTGATTTAGACGACAATTTACACATCGCAGCCGAATATATATATATATGCGTGTGTGTGTGTTTATATATATATATTTATAAATATATATATATTGTTGTGTGTGTGTGTGTTCTGTGTCTGTGTGTCTGTCTGTTTGTGTGTCTGTGTATCTGTGTGTGTATCGAAACCATTCAATTTTGTTTGAAAATGGTCAAATGTCGAAGAACAAAAAACGTAACTAAAGAAATAAGAAAATTATAACACCAACTTAAAGTTTCTTAATACTATTTCTTACCATGATGTATATCATATCAAATACACACACACACACACACACACACACACACACACACATATATATATATATATATATATTATATATATATATATATATATATATATGGAGAAATTAGAATAAACACGGGTTGTTACAATGTATTTATTTATTTACAATGAAATTTATTAGTCGACCAACGAATTCCCATCCATTGTAACATACCCTATTTGTTCTACGTTTTTCCACATACTATCGGATTGATTTCCTCATTTTACTCCCCCCCACACACACGCATATATATATATATATATATATATATATATATATATATATATATATATATATATACTTACATGTATATGCGTGTAAATATGTTATTTATATATTTAAATTGAATGTAAATGTTCGATTCGAAGTGTAAGCCAGACGTCCGAGGACTTAAAAAAATTGAGCTAACAACGATAACACATATGATTACCAACCTTTATCGACTATTGTGTAAATATCAAAAGTAAACTATTTCCAAAGAGAATAAGTGTTGGCAGAACTAATTTTTTTGTTTTCTTTTTGTTTTGCTTTGTTTTATTTTTTTGAATGTTTTATTTATTGTCAATTTCCAAACTTTTTTGTAGTACCTCCTTTTTTTTATAGAATATAGTAGTTTGTACTTAGTCTGCTTTCACATCTGTCTATCTGTACATCTGCACATTCGTTTAAAAGTGTGTAATAAAAACACGTGGTCTCATATATATATATATATATATATATATATATATATATATATATATATATATATATATATATATATAACTTTGCACACACACAACAAACTTCTGCTCGGTCAATGAAACAAATGTCGAAATATTGACAAAGTGAAGTCGATTTTCTTGTTTTGTTAACAAATATTGATCGCATACAAGTAGCATTTTCTAAGTTTACTTAAACACCAAGGTACGCGTAAGCGCACGTTCATTCTCTCTCTCTCTCTCTCTCTCTCTCTCTCTCTCTCTCTCTCTCTCTCTCTCTCTCTCTCTCTCTCTCTCTCTCTCTCACACACACACTCTTTTGCTCGCCCACTCACACATACACACTCACACACACATATATATATATATAATTATTATCTATTAATCTTTACTTAGTTTGGTAGACAGTCTCAGCTTGCTTACAGTATCTTATGTCCCATTCTGCCGGTGGCGAACAATTTGAGTAAATACCTATTTGTAATCTTGTGTCAGATCCTAGTCGTGGCAAATGGGTTGGGTAAATACCGACTTGGGGAGACACCCAAGGTTGCCAGTGTATTATAATAAGCTAGCAGCAGCTACCCGCCGTCGCCTTGGTAGAGGGGGACTTTTTTAGGTTAGTCCCGCAGATCCATTATTACTGAACTGTGATTTGAATCCTCGTGGGATACCCCCATTTAAATCCCTATGTAAAAAAAATAGACCTTGCATTGATCCAGCTACACTGAAAAGAAATGTTAATGTCTATTATCTAAAATATTAAATGAAAAAGAAAGTCCATGCTGCCATCATTTAAATTTTATTTTTTAATTATCTTCACGAATATAAATCAAATCTCTATTATTTTTCTCAAAAACAAAGCCCTGGTGATATTTAATGTGTATATATATTTACTTTGTCGTTAATTGTTTTATTTTCGAATTTTCCTCCGGACATACATATACACACAATTGCCCTTTATATATGTATAGATTAACATCGGCAATGTATGGATCTATTTTTAATGCAGAAATGATTGAAGAATGGACAATATTTATTACTGTTTAGCATTCATCACTATTTTACAAAATAATTGTAGTATCTGTGTATTTTATCAAATTAAAACCAGTAATGTACAATTGAGTTCGCATAGAGGACAATGCCTCTTGCTGTCTTTGGAATACACGAAAGCATATAAGTATCTGCATATAATTTTTTTATTATTTACTAATCTTCGATTAGTCTGGTAGACAACATCTCAGTTTGCTTACAGTATCTTCTGTTACTAAGTGGCCACACATGTGAGTACTGAGAAAGGCCGTCGCTCTAGAGAGGCGTGTTTTAGTTGCTTCCTCTAATGGTGGATGCCTTGTCACAAATCATAAAAGAAACGCGAATCACAAGAGCCAAGCGACTCGAGAAGACGATTTTTTGTCCGCTTCAACATAAATTAATTTTTATAGTAAACGGGGATTTTGTTTTCGTTCTTATTTCCAGCTGGAAGTGACATTGATTTAAAAGTGATCAAATGTAGATTCTAGATTAAACTAACAACTTCATACACATAGAGTAACTCGAGCCCTTACATTCTTACATGAATAGAAATACTGATACATAAGTAGGTACTGAGTGACAATCAGATGTTGCACACATAGAGAAATTCATAGACAGTAACTCACACTCTCACATCCTTATCTGAATACACATACACATACATAAATAGGTACAGTGACAATCTAATGTCGCACACATAGAAGAATTGATATACAGTAACTCACACTTTCACATACTTATGCGAATACACATAGAAATACATAAGTAGATACACAGTGACAATCTCATGTCGCACACATAGAAGAATTGATATACAGTAACTCACACTTTCACATACTTATGCGAATACACATAGAAATACATAAGTAGATACACAGTGACAATCTAATGTCGCACACATAGAAGAATTGATATACAGTAACTCACACTTTCACATACTTATGCGAATACACATAGAAATACATAAGTAGATACACAGTGACAATCTAATGTCGCACACATAGAAGAATTGATATGAAGAGAAACCTGAGTAGTGAACATAAAGAAGGAGAAGTCAGTGTATATAAATTTACGAGCGAAAAGTATTTTGCTTTTTTCGTTTAACCAACAATATTAAGTGACCCACCAAAGTGCACATACACATTAGGGTAGGTCGATGTTTCACTTTTTTTTAATATCAAATTACATGAAGCACCAAAAGTTGTGTATTTGTTTACCAAGTTCTGATACCAAAAATTAAATCTTGAAGTTGTACCAATCTTTGAGGAAATGACATCAAATATCGTACACAAAAATGCACTGAAAAATCCTCGGTTTTGCAATAATGGGGGGGGGCATATTTTTAATTGGAACTTTGTTATTTAATTTAATTTTGATAAAATAAAATGAAAACATTCCCTGCTTTAAATACTGAAATTGTTAGATTTTCTTATCAATTTTTAGCCAAGGAACTAGAAACTGTTAATGATTGATTATAAAGGAGTTTATAAACCGTGAAAGAGGTAGAGTATGGGACGAAAAAGAGAAAACGGGTTATAAATTTGTATTTTATGAGCGATATTGTTTCAGTTATTTTTAACGAGAAACAATTAAGTAAGCATACTTGATTATAAGGGTTTAAAATAAAAAGGATGTAGGCGTTTTCTTTTTAGGCTAAGAAGGAGGCTCTAGTAGTGTAATGGTTATCGTCGTAGGAAATGGAGACGGTGACCCGAGTTCAGATACTGGACTTATAGTGTGGCAACCGGTAATTTAATCACGTGAGCTTTTAGTCCAATGAAAGCCACGTTCTCAAACAACCTCTGGGTCATCACACGTCAATCAAACTGCATGACCTCCACGGTCTTTCGTGGCCACTTTCAACTAATTACCCTATGGAAATAGAAAATAAAAATACCAAAAATTGATATCTGTACGTATTAAAAAGGAAGGAAAACTCACTTTGAAAACCACCTGGTCAATTTACGGATTTAATATAAGATAATAAGATTTCTGCATCTTTTATATACCAAAATGGAACTAGAAAAATAGGATTTCGAAATATTTGGTTTTAAAGTTAACTCTGTTTTTCGATGAAATAACATATTCTTAGGGAGCCGGGAAATGGAAGACAGGTTTTCTGATAAAAAAAATTGATCAGAAAATAGAAATAAAATACCATGAATCTGGACATTTGTATCGGCATCTGCATGGAAAAACTCTGCTAATGCCACCATAGTAGGAATGCTTCTCAGCTCTCGAACACTAAAATCACTAAACAGCATAGAAAAAATCCAACTAAGAATTATGAGTACTACGTTTAATGGCAATGGAGAGAGATTGTCATGGATATCCGTGCTCATAGCGCGACATGATAATTATGATGATATGTTTATTTAAGAGCTATTGCAAATAGTTCAATACGTAAAAAGTATAAGAATCTTAATTTAAATCTCTTTTTCTTTCTTTCCTTCTTTTCATCATTACATCATATTTGATTGAAACAGATTAGCGTTATCGCTTCGCGCACTTACCCCTTTAGTTTTAAGTAAACCTATAAAACGTTGTAATAATTAAATTATCATGTGTTGCAAGAAGATGATGGTCCTACTTTTAAGGAGCACATGTATTAATATATAGATCATTATTTTACAAAATAATAAAATAATGAGTGAAAACACAAATGAATTTAGAATGAAAATAAAAAAAAGAATAAGAGAAATAATAAAAGGGGTGAATGAAAGAGGGGGGAAGAAGAGACTATGTTAACATTTTACATAATTTAAAGACTGAAAATAATAAAAGGTCGTGAATGATGTTTGGAAAAATATTTGATAAATGTCGGCAAATATTTGGAAGATAAACGCGACAGTTTTTCATTGACTGGTCGCCGGGGTGGGTATGGTCTTAGGTCACTTGGGTCTTCGACGATTCGTCAGTGTCTGGTTGTTGAGAGATGACAAAACATTAACAGTCGGGGCGTAAAAATACATCCACAAAGTTGTGTCCCTCGAGAATGTCAATTCGTCTGTCTCCGGTGAGTCGCTATACAAAATGAAATAAGAATTATCTCACACACCCATATAATTGATACACATAGACAGTTAGGTATATATATATATATATATATATATATATATATATATATATATATATATATATATATATATATTGTCGTTGTGAAGTCCACGTCTGCTTTATTGTTGGTATATCTGAGTCTAGTTCAATGTTATTTTTTCAGAATACAAGGTGTGTCAAAAAGTACAAAACATCTTGAACCCTATTTTGACACACCTTATATATATATATATATATATATATATATATTAAGGTAGATTTAGAAGGCCATCACAATGCAGTTTGGAATAAATAAAAAATAATAATACGGTAACAATGGGGTGTGTGTTGACCTGTATTTTTTTTATTATTTCTTGAATTTTCGAGGTAATACCTCTTTATCAAAAGAATTGAACTGAAGCTTCAGTTCAATTCTTTTGATAAAGAGGTATTACCTCGAAAATTCAAGAAATAATAAAAAAAATACAGGTCAACACACACCACCATTGTTACCGTATTATTATTTTTTATTTATTCCAAACTGCATTGTGATGGCCTTCTAAATCTACCTCCTAACCAATACATACACAATGCTTCAAGCAAATTATGAAACTCTCTTATATATATATATATATATATACAAGGTGTGTCAAAAAAGGTTTCAATATGTTTTGTACTTTTTGACACACCTTGTATTCTGAAAAAAATAACATTCCATTCATTGTTCATTTCTATCTTGGTAAATACAGCTTCAGATTCGGCACTTTTTGATGCATCGCGTATTCTGAAAAAATCAATGTTCCATTCATTGTTCATTACTATCTTGGTAAATACAGCTTCAATCTCGATACTTCTTTGACACACTTTATATATATATATATATATATATATATATATATATATAGAGAGAGAGAGAGAGAGAGAGAGAGAGAGATGGGGAATCTTGTGTGAAGCATCAGTGTGAAATAGATGATAAACTCCGTTAGATGTTATGTATTCGAATCCCACTAGCCAGAAAATGACCGGAATGTCAACGCTCCTATCTATAAATGCGCCAACGACTGCACTAATCAGCCAGTCTAGAAATTATTGAAAGAGAAGGCTCACCCCTTCGAAATAATAATTGAAAAAAAATGAAACTTAACACATAACATCTTACAGAATTTCTCAGTTATTTCACACCCATGCTTTACACAAAATATCCCCAAAATATATATATATATATATATATATATATATATATATATATATATATATATATATATAAATGAGAGGTATTCAAAACTTCGTAGTAAGGGATGATTCTATATGTGATTTCTAAGATACACTGTATTATAATTGTATGATCCAGTATGTATAAAAACAGTGAATCTTTAAATCAATAAAGAGAGCTCAATGTATAATAAACTTTTTAGATTATATACAGAGCAATATTTATCTTAGAAAGAAAGGAAAAACTTAACACGGTAATTCCATAATAAATTTATTTCGACCAAAATTGGGGCCTATATAAATCTAAGTTGATTTAATATAGCTCCCCAAAATCCAGTCTCATCAGATGGAAGATCAGGTTATTTTAAAATAACCTGATTTTTGGGAGCTATATTAAACCAACTTAGATTTATATAGGCCCCAATTTTGGTCGAAATAAATTTATTATGGAATTACGGTATTGAGTTTTTCCTTTCTTTCTAATATATATATATATATATATATATATATATATATATATATATAAAACGTATATACCAGTATATTATAAGTAAATGGGTGATTTCGAAGACACGTTTTACAACACGCATGGTCATAGGTTTTTTGCCGTTATTCCGTCATAAGTGAGCAGACCAATCATTCAACGATTGGGCACTGAGCTTTACGGAATCTTTTCAGCTGATACCTGCATGCACTGTGAGGAAGATATTTATAACATTCCTCTTTTACAGCAATGTAATCAGTTACACTGATATCATTGACCTGAACATCCTCAAAAGGTGACAAAAACTTCATTTAGGCGCTGTTTTGAGAAATTGACACTGTAATCAATTTAAAATTGAATAATTATGACGATTTTTGTGGCCATCCTTTGGATTCAAGCAAGAACACCCTCCAGTGCAGATTGCTTGTGTTAAGCAGAGCGCGATCCTTAGTGAAGAAACCTTTAGTTGCTCCTTGGTGTCCCTCAGTGTTGGGTATGATCCTTTGGTTGTTTCCTGATGTTCCTTAGTGTTTGGTATGATACTTTGGTTGTTCCCTGATGTTCCTTCGTGTTGCGTATGATCCTTTGGTTGTTCCTTGGTGTCCTTTAGTGTTAAGTATGATGCTTTCGTTGTAGTCCGTTCGTCAATGTCGAATAAAGTGCAAATGAACGACTGTCCATATCGACGATTAAATAGTTAACTAACCACGTATTCGAGCTGTTGATTGGCTGTGGTTTAATCTAGGTGATCATGCAAAGTCTATAGGTTAAAGTGGTAAACTCTAGCACGCCTTATATACAAAGAACTGCAACAGTGTTCAAGTCCTAGAATCAAGAATCCACAATAAAGAGGTCAAGGAGCCATAACGCAAGTCCGACGTCGAAATTCCGATGCGGAAATCCGCCCTGTCCACTGGGGTGGTTGAATTCACTGACTACACCTCTGTAGAGCGGTAACAATGGGACTATCTGTTAGCCGTGGGCGGTGACCCGTAATGCTTAAGGACGGAACCCTGACGGCTGAGCTGTCCACAACACCCAAAACTCCACTTTGGCCCTTACTTGGGCTAGACGAGCGGTTGGAGAGACCCCTATGATCAATCGGCTGGTCACGTCAAGCCCAATAATCTATATGATTGTCCCAACCCTGTTGCCCTTATGGCAATCCCAAAACCCTTTTTATCATATATGCGCTAGAAGGCGTTGGCTGAGAGTCTTGGTGTCCTTTATCTGACACTGAAATCTGCAACAATACAACAGCAGTCTTCCAGGAACGAAGCGCCTGTACGATACTAAACTCCGCGCAAAAATCCTGTTTGTTCAGTCGCTCATGCTCTTTTATTGTGCGGCTAGTCTCGGGGAAATTTTCATACGTATCAACCAAATCTCCTCATAAGAATTATGTGGGTGTTAACTCTCGTTCTCATAATGCATTGGGTTACGTAAAAGCGATTAACCCAACACAGGATATTCGGAAAGAAAATAAAGACAAAATAAAGGCAATTAATATAACTAGCAAATATATGCACCCTGCGGGTGCAAATATTTAAGTTTTAATGTAATGAAATATTATATTAACTTAGAAACGCTAATGAAACTAAATAAAAATGGAGATAAAAGATTTGAAACAGAGGTGGGTATAATCAAAAAATAGAACAACTGAAACTTACTCTTCATTACTCCCGTCTTTCATTGCTAAATTTTCCTAATTTACTATTTAGTTAAATAGGAAATAAAGAATAAAAAAATAGTTATTTCTTCTTGTTAATTGATTTCTTTAAAGATTTATCCTCGAGATTTTTCTGCATATTCATTAAAATAAAACCAAACAATTAGAAATCAATAATACATATTAATTAAAATCAAATTTTTAATATCAATACGCAAATTAGCCTTTCCCGTTCACCGTACACCGGTATTTTGTTGTATGTATAAATACAATTGCATGTTATTAGTATGTAGATTTGGCTCTTCGGAGCCGGGGTTGAGTGGCTTTGGCCCTGGACCGCACAAGCTAACATCGTTGATCCAAGGGGGCCACCCCCCCCAGGCCACACCTGTCCCCTTGATTTAAAGGGCCATGACTGGTTTTATTGCCCAGTGCCTGACGCGCCCCTCTTGAGGGGGAAGCCGATGGGATCAACGCATTTTTGCACCCGCCACCCATAAGCTTCGGTTCGTAGGTGGTCCAATATTAAGAGGGCCTTATGCCTAACCCCTACCGTAGAGTACGTGATAAATATCTAGTATGTAGATATGGTCAACAGTATTAATAATGGAAAACAATTTTATTATTAATTGAGGTTTAAATAAAAAAATAAAATCACGGAGAATATGACGTAAAGAACTAAGGGAATTGTGACTTAAGTAGTGATATAGTTTCGGTTACAGGCAGACCATCACTAACTCTCTATTATAATAAGATAAAACATTTAATTCAGCAAACACAAACTAAGATGGAAGATCCGAGAAGATAAAAGATTAGATAACAGCCATAAAAGTGCTAGCCAGAACTATCGAAGAAATACTAGATAAATACACGTCCACTTTAAAGAGGGTATACAACAGTAGCTGATGATTCCTTTAAGACTGATAGCACTTTTAATCCAAATACAAAGAGGTTTAGTGACCAAAATGCATAGATAAATCATAAACATTTAGGATGCTATTATTATGAAAACTGAAGATCCAATACACAGTAGAAATTATATTTAAAAAAGCAAAAATCTCCTTAACTGTAAAATTTGATGCCTATGTGCGTGACGTAGTGGCTAACGTGCAAGACTACAATATCGTACTAGGTGAGTTCAAACTCCAGTCACACTATCAAGTTCCCTTTCGGACTGATACTCTTAGAAAAGGTATGACCCACTCATCCCTCCTAGCTGGAATTAAATAATATCACTATTCTTCTTTTACAGAAATGGCGTTGGCATTAAATAACCTACGAAGGTTGATATGTCATTTAATAAAGAAACGACGAAACATACCAATCAGACGATTTGAAGACGTTGATGACATTAAATGAACTATTTAAGCCATAGCCGGAGGAATCGGGTGGTTTTTACCTTTCCCAATGGTATTCGTCTGAAAGCGAGCGTTATAGCAAGACTGGAGTTCGAACCCGCTTAATACAACGTCTCAGAAGACGAAGTTTCTCTTCAAATAAAATGTTGTTCGGATTTTTGGAGTCAACATTATTTGTTTGTTTTTTATTTATTTCAGGGTTTTTTTTTCGGGTTTTTTTCTTTGATGTGTCAACCCCGCTTTAATTAATTTTTCTTTATTAATGAAATGTAAGAGGATAAATGTTACATCTTTTCTAAATCAATTCATTAGAGAAATAACTTTTCATTAACATTTTTTTAAATCGTTCTTATTCTTAAACAGAAGTCTTACGTTATGGACTTTAAGGACGAGAAAATTAAAGTAAATATTGCTATTCTGAAATTTTCTTTTTTCTTTTGTTTATTTTACTAGGAATGTGGCCAATAAGAAAATAACATATTAATGTTTATTTTTCATAGAGATATTTTCAAAAAATGACTATTTTTTTCGGTTATTGAAGGGGCATTGAATTTTAAGGGGATTGAAAGTTTTTATTTTAATTTGAATGTAACATCGCTGAATAAGCCGAATGAAATATTATAGAAATTAGAAAGAGAGAAGGATACAAAATGAGAAGGAAAAGTAAAAGAAATCAATGTCATAAAAGAGTAAATAAAAGTTTAAAAAAGAGAAAGAAGAAAAAAAAAAAAGGAAAAAAAAGAAAGAAAGAATGAATGAAGAGAAGAAGATATATTAATAATAAAAAAAAGAAGAAGAAGAAGAAGAAGAAGAAGAAGAAGAAGAAGAAGAAGAAGAAGAAGAAGAAGAAGAAATCACTGTCCACAAAGATTTCAGCTACGCAACAGCTATCCTATATTGCATTTAGTCTTTGCTTCACTTTTCATCGACTTTAATCTTTGTTTTGATGCGAAGTATTTTCTTCTTCCCTTTCCTTCTTTTGAATTTTATCACTGTCTTCTTCTTCTTCTTCTTCTTCTTCTTCTTCTTCTTCTTCTTCTTCTTCTTCTTCTTCTTCTAGTAATTATTTCTGGGTTTTTGTTACATTTTTCCTCGGTGTTTTCAAAAGAAAAGAGCGATGAGCAGAATTAAGGGGAGAATAAGATTAAGAAGAATATGGGGTGGGGGGAAGTAGGTAGAAGAAGAAGAAAATGAGAGGAGAAGAAACGAAAGGAATAAGAAGAACAACAGGAACACGAAAAGATAACAAAAAAGAAAACAACATTGAAAACACCAGATGCAGCAATAATGTTAGCATGAAATATTTGAGGGAAAAGAGAAAGTGAAACTAGCAAGTACATACAAGAAGAAGAAGAAGAGAAGAAGAAGAAGAAGAAGAAGAAGAACAACAACAACAACAACAAAACAACAACAACAACAATAACAACAGATGCCGCAATAACGTCAACATATTGTAAGGAGGACGTTCTTCAGATGCTTTCTTTTGCTACTTTGGATCAGATTGTCAGACGTCCCCCACCCCCAGCCGCGTGTTCTCCCCCCCCCCCCCAACACAACCGTCCAGTATTTATTTTCTGATTCATAGGAAAATATTTTCAATCCCAGAGTCAGATGGAATGGATTGAAGCAAGGAGGGGGGGGGTCAGAGAACTGTGGATGAGGGTGATTGTTGCATCAAAGGATGGTATCAGTTTGGGAAGGTTACTTTTGCAAACAGATGAAAGAAAGGAAGAGAGAAATCAAGAAGAAGAAGAAGAAGAAGAAGAAGAAGAAGAACAACAACAACAACAACAACAACAACAACAACAACGTGGAGGAGGGGTCTAAAAAGAAAAAGATAAAATTGAAAAAAAAAGGATTAGATAAAGAAAGGTTCTGACTGTTGATTCTATTATTTTTCCATATTCCAATTTTTACTTTGTTTTTTTCTTTTCTTTTTCCTTGTTTTGTTTTCTTCTTCCATTTTCTTCCTTTTTCATTGTTTTTCTCTTTACATTTCTTTCGCCTTTCCTCTTCTTCCATTTCCTTCTTTTTTGTTCTCTTTTTTTTTTCATTTTTTCTTTGTTACTGGATTTTTTTGTTTTTTTTTCTTTTCTTTTAAAGAAGAAGAAGAAGAAGAAGAAGAAGAAGAAGAAGAAGATTTTCAATTCTAAAGGAATAAAAGAATGAGACAAGTAGAAAGAAGAAAAGAAAGAAAAGTATAATTTTCCTCCTCTTCGTTTTAAAACACGAAAAAAAGAAAGAAAGAAAGACCAATAGCTAGAAAGTAACATATAGCTAATAATAAAGAAACAATAAAAAAGAGTGGAAAGAAAGAAAGAAAGAAAGAAAGAAGTTTTATTTTAAACAATTTAAAATCAGATGATCTCAATGAGGCTATCGCCTTTGACAATTGAAAGGAGTTTATCACATTAGAGAATTCAAAACGTAGCATAACATACAATCCAAAGAGACTATGAATTTTGTCACATTAATGTGCGTTATCACATTAAATCCTTTAAAGAGAGCTATCATAGTCGACAATCTAAAAGGGCCTATAGTTTTTGACATTTTAAATGCCGAAGGGTCGGTTC
Source organism: Doryteuthis pealeii (assembly GCA_023376005.1). NCBI lineage: Eukaryota > Metazoa > Mollusca > Cephalopoda > Myopsida > Loliginidae > Doryteuthis > Doryteuthis pealeii. The sequence continues at coordinate 55,205,502 of CM042152.1, forward strand.
AGCTTAGTCGGTAAAATGTCCGGCAAGGAACCTCAAGGTTCCTGGTTCGATACAGGCTCTCACCAACTCAGCGTATGAATAGCGCAGGGATCTGTGCGGTAAAGTGAGGAGCTAATGGTAGATGTGGCGCACCGTCTCAGACGCTAAAAAAACAATCTCCCTGGTCTAGCGCTTTTGAAAAGGGGATATACTCTTTGCTATCTGGCTGATACCGACTTTAGGCCACCTCGACGACTTTACTTTTTACTTACTCATTATACCATTAAAAGTTATCTATCATTATTGGCAACTAAATGAGTTTATCACTGTAACGACATTAGTGGCCATCCGTTAGGCTTCAAGCAAGAGTGCTTGTCCAGTGGAAATCCTTGGTAAAGAATCCTTTGGTTGTTCCTTAGTGTTTCTCAGTATTGCAAGTCCTTTATCAATGATTGCAAACGGACGTCTCTCAGTATCAGTGATTAAGGAGTCAATCAGCCACGCATTCGGGCTATTGATTAGCTGAAGTTTAAACCACGTGACTCAATTAGTCTATACATTTAAGTGGTGTATTGTAGCACACATTATATAACAAAATAATCCAGCAATCACATTAGACAATTCAAACGCAGCTCTCTCGGCTGGACTTTAGAATACACTGTGCATCTCTGCAGAAGAGTAAGACATCCCAATGGAGCACCTGTTGGACGTAGGTGGCGACCCGTGATGCTTATGGATGGAATCCTGGTGGCTGACTTTGGCTCTTTCTCAGTCTGGATGGGCGGTCGCAGAGGCACCCTCCGATCAAACCGCTGGTCACATCAAGACCTAGAGACTATATGATTGTCCCAACCCTATTGCCTTTATGTCAACCCCATCCCTTTTTATCGTATATGTGCTAGAATGTGGTGGTTGAGGGTCTTTTTGTCCTGAGTATGACGTTAAACTCTATCTGATAATTAAGTTTCAATTCTGGAGTTCTGGGGAATATGGAATACCCCTTCATCACCATTACTCCCTGCTCTCCTCTGAAAGGAGTGGTAGTACCTGTTAGGGTCCCATATATGGGTTCAATAGAAAAAATTAGTCTTTAATAATGTGTTTTAAAAATTGAAATTAAAAAGCAAAAATTAAGTAACCATCAAGAATGAAAAAAAACGTTTTCGGCATAAAGTAATCCAACAAGTGTTAATATGCCATAAAATACAACCAGCCAACGAACCAACCAACATTTCAAATGATTTAAAGGAAACTATCACATTATACAATGTAAAATGTACAATTATTTTAGACAATTTAAAGGACCTTAAACAATTCAATTGAAACATTAGATATTTGTTAATATTCAAAATAGGAAAATTGAAATATATATATATATATATATACACGTGTTTCGTGTTATCAAGTGTGTGTGTATGTGTGTATTTTGGCAGCATTCTTTCATTTATACATGTAGAATTAAACAAAAGGCACATCTCCTGATTAACAATTTTATTTTTTACTTTCTAATTTTCTGGAACTTTTAATGTTTGGGTGGAAGCCGTCACAAAGTTCATTCCGAGTACTTTTCGGCAATGTCATCATCAGGGGTGATGTATTCAGTTTTTTTTAAATTATATTAATGGGAGGCTAAATAGGGTAAAGGATTTCTCACCAATTCTTCTTCTTCCAGCCTCCACATTAATATAATTTTTTATAAAACTGGAATACATCACCCCTGATGATGGCACTTCGAAGTGCCGAAAGTACTCGGGACTGAACCTTGGTGGACTTATCCAACACCCAAACATTAAAAAGTTGGCCAGAAAATTAGAAAAGATAAAAAATAAAATTGTTAAACAGGAGATGTGCCTTTTGTTTAATTCTACACACACACATATATATAATATATATATATATATATATATATATATATATACGAACTTTAATCTATAAAATAAAACAAGGTAAATTTACTCACGACCCTGAGTTTCACGTATGCGCTCTTCAAAGGAGCTTGTTTTCATATATCTGTATCTGAGCTGTGACTGAATTTGCTCTCTTTCATTTTATTCTGAAATATCGTGATATTGCTCTGTAGTCTTTTAATGGATTATAACTATCTTTCTTTAAAATCAAAATAAAATCTTAAATATTTCCCTCAAATTCCGATGTTTCATGTGGTTCAACTAAAGAGAAACGTATTTTTTAAATTTTTCTATGTACGTATTTGATCATTTGATTTTTGATCCCTAGCGAGATAACAGTGATCTCCTTTTGTCTCTACGAATTCTCATGAGCAGAAAATAAAAAAGGTAATAAAAAGAGTATTTGTTTTATTCCTTTGATGATATTTCTCATGTGGTTTTTGTTTTGTTTTTGGGGTTTTTTTTCAATTTTTTCTCCGATATTTATCTCATTGCAAAGACGATCGTTACTTGGGTAAATCGTGCACATTACTTTATTTCCACCATTGCGGCATTGTTTCTTCATAGATTATATAGCGAATAATCAATTCGTATTGGTCGTTTCTACCTTATCAAGAAAAGAATTAAGTCTATCACATACTCTGCGATTCAAAATATGGATATTCATATGTAATATGAAAAATATTGGAAAATATAATGGACAACGTACTTTGGTGACAGTCTTTTCCGATACAACGCTCAATATTCCGGATTGATTTATTTGTATATTACTGTAATAAAATACAAACAGCTTAATCACAACTGTCGGTTTCAGATTTCCACGTATATCAGTCGATAATGATTTTTCTTTCGCAATCAATTTGTAGTAACAAACGATAACACCGATAAACTTTGGAAAACTTTATTCTATTCTATCTATCTGTTTGCAATAGCCAGTTTATTCTCTCTCTCTCTCTCTCTCCTCTCTCTCTCTCTCTATATATATATATATATATATATATATATATATATATATATATATATATATTTCTCTACCTATCTATCTATCTATTTATCAAATCTATTTATCTATCTATTTACATTAGCCATTAACTATTTATCTATTTATCTATAGATCTTAGTTGTTGCATATTCATCTATCTATCTATTTGCCTCAGCCGGTTCATATCTCTCTGTTTATTTACCATCTCCCCTCCACGTGAGTAAGGTGTCACAAAGTCAATTTCTTGAGTGGATTTTAACAGAGATTTTCATTTAGAATAAATGTTCTCGTTATTTTCAAATGGCCCTCAAATTTGAGCAATAATTTCTTTTTCGCTATTTACGTGAGCAATATAATTAAAGCAATGTTTTTGCATGGTTGCATAATTGCATGCTTTCGGTTAGACTTGGAAATCTCCGATTTGTTCATTTTTTTATATGCCAGAAAATCTAGGAAAATAAGAGGTTCATTCAATAAATAAGGTTAATTTTGTTGAGATTTTTTGTGATATAAGGTGTGTGATGGATCCCCGCTCCTACTTTTAAAACTAGAATAGATCATGTGATCTATTCCTTGGCCAATCACTGGCAGTACTCTGAAGCTGATACAATACTTAACCAACCCTACTGGTCATAATTACGCCAGCATTCTTTGACGACGAACATAGGATTAAATCACTGGACCTTTACCAATACGCAGGATAGGACTTATACGATTACCAAAAGGATTCCATAACATAGGACTTTCTATCAGCCCTATTTTAACTGGCTAAGGATGGCATTTAAAAACTTTACAAATTTTGTCATAAATATAACCTGCACAAGCTGAATCACTTCTGTATAGCCTGGAAAAGACAGCAAGGGGTATTGGACTCTCTGTCAACTCGTGATAATTGTAATGACAAATGATAATACCGATAGACTTTGGAAAGCTTTATTCTACTTAGAATAATTGGTACACTTATTGAGAGTTTATATAGTCTATGATTAACTGGAGAGTTCTCAAAAGGGGAGCTAATCATAAAATAGGGGAGGTCAATTACTTATTACACAATGTATTTGTTATCCTCTGAGATACTTTTCTAGTGGATGTGATGGGGATACAATAGATATAATGAGTTAGAAATTGAAAAATATTCATTGTTAGCCCTGATCACCGTAAAAACATTAAAGTGTCATCAGCAATAAATATAATTGATGAATACACTTGATATTTTTAAAATTAAATTAGTTGAGTCTTTGTAATCAATCAAGGTAATCCCTTTCTTCCAGCAGTCCTTCTGCATGCAACAATCACAATAGTCCTTATTCGTACCGAATTTTGCCACTGTTTACACGCCACGACCGAGCTCCTTTTATCCTATCGTTCTCGTGGATCTAATTTGCATAAGTGCCCCCACGTTCACGCCACAAACGAGACAGAACGGACTTCATCCTATAAAGCCGCCCGTCAATGTCAGCTATGTTTCTGTAGTTTGGTTCAAGCAAAGCCTAACAAGCCCAACAGATGCGTTTTGCCGGACGTAATTCAACTCGTTTACCATATATATATATATATATATATATATATATATATATATATATATAATAGTTATCTCCGTATCAGTTTAAATAACCTGAAGTTTTCCCACCAGCCAGTTACGTACATTTATTGTAAATAGTAGGGCAGACTGGGCTCTTTAACCTTGGTTTGGCAACCGGTCTAGAAGGAAAACTCTTAATTCAAACCTGCTAAACTCCACTTAAGAAATTGACTTGTGTCACATCCTGCTCGTGTGGAGGGCTTGATGAATATAATATATATATATATATATATATATATAGATAGAGAGAGAGAGAGAGAGAGAGAGAGAGGGGGGGCTTGGTTTGCTATTATATATATACATATAGAGAGAGACAGAGGCACCTCGCGTAGTGTAATGGTTAGCAAGTTAGATTCGCAAACCATTGTTAATGATTCATACTTCTGGTCTTGTGCCATATCTAAGCTAAGCTTAGTAAATAACTAGAGAGAGAGACAGACAAAGAGAAAGAGAGAGACAGAAAGAGAGAGACGACCCATAGCTGGAGGGAGAATAATTGGATTCATACATTTCCCAAGCGCTACATGAAATAAATTCAGCCACTCCAGGATTTGAACACGAGTTGCCCTGTCCATTTTCTATGACGATAAAAATTACGCAACAAACGCCTCCTGAATAGTAAAGTATAAATATGAAAGGCATTACTTACATTTAATTAAAGATATTATCAAGGTCTATCTTGGGCAGCATCCAAATTTTGTCAATGTATTAAGAATTTTCAGCCAATGCTTTTAAGGTTTTTTTTTTTTTTTGTGGGGTGATGATGATACTTAATCTATATATTTATAAAGGGTAGTTGGTATGTATATATGCATGTTCGGATGAAAGTACGAAAATAAAACAGTGGACGAGAAAGTATATATACACATTAGATATCTACAGTTCTTGCATTTTGTGCGGAAATAATGAAGATTTGATTAATATTCCAAGATAATTAAAAATTAAAATATTCATAGAAATAGCATTGACATTCTACTTAAAAATATCCAAAATTTGTAAATCTCAAAAGTAAACAAATCAATACAACAGGGTTTTTTTTTTTTGTGGGGGCGCAACCCTACTCGGTTAACGCTGGGTAGCCACTTCTAGTACATATATAAAGGGCAGTTGGTGTGTATATATGTACGTATAATAAACTGACAGGAGTTTGAACGCGCTTACTATGATGTTGCGTTAACTACTACACCACTGTGACTCTCCCTCCTGTTTATGAGACCGGTAAAAAAAACTTGTAATATCCAGAATAAACTTGGATGGTTGTTGTTTTTTTATTGTATTTTTTATTGTATTTCTTGTTGTCGTTGGTTTTTGGGTTTTTTTAAGTAACAACCTGTTCATCTATCTATACATATATAAAGCCAGTTGTGTATGTATATATCTATGTATGTATGTAAGTCCGGATGAAACTAGGAAAATAAAACAATTAAGATCAAAGAAAATATCTATACACATTAAATATCAATGGTTCTTGCTTTTTGTGTAAAGATTATGAAAGTTCGATTTATATTCGCAGATATTCAAAAATTAAAATGTATATAGAAATAGCATTGAAATTCTACTGAAAAATGTTCAGCAATTGTAAATCTCAACAGAAAACAAATCAATACACCGGGTTTTTTGTTACCTCCCATCTACCCAGTTGACGCTGAGTAGCCGATTCTAGTTTTGTTATAAATATGACCGAGATTGAAACTTGAAACACTTCGGAATTTGAATGGAATTAAAGATTCCAGACCATTTCAAGAAACTGATCCGTAAGTCTTTGATGATTATACCACTCAAGCATTTCTTGGCTGAAGCATCGAATTTTGGTTTTGTTCATTTTTGTAATGGGGGGGGCAGGGGGTTTCTCATTCCTGGTACTAGTGTTGCTGCTTTGAGAAATCTTTATTGTTGTTGTTGTTGTTTTGATGATGGCACGGGATTTTCTCTTGTTACTGATTCTTGCAGATTTGAGTACAGATTAATATGACGACTACCCCGTACCACCCCACAGCAACGCAACGCCGACTTATTTCCCAACCCCCCTAATATCCTTTGCTTTTCTTTCAAGTCAAAGTATTCATAGACATTTTTCCTCAGCTTCAAATCTTTACTTTTTTCTTTCATTTTATTTTCTACCTCTTTCTTTCATTTCCTTTCTTCGTGCACCATTTACTTTTTGTTTGTTTTTTCTTCCCGTCATTTATTTAAGAAGAAGAAGAAGAAGAAGAAGAAGAAGAAGAAGAAGAAGAAGAAGAAGAAGAAGAAGAAGAAGAAGAAGAAGTGAATAAATACAAAGGAGCGAAGGGAAAAGAAAGGATGAGGACTTAAAGAAAAAGAAGAGAATTTGAATAAGAAAGTAGAGAAGAAAATTGACAACAACAACAATAATGATACTACTACTACTACTACTAATAATAATAATAATAATAATAATAATAATAATAATAATATAAAAAGGTGATGGTGAAAGAAAACGAAAAGATAGACAAATATCTGAAGCTTGCTATAGATCTGAAATAACTATGGAATATAAGAGAAAAATTGATACGTATGGATACCTAAAAAATAAATAAATGAACAATAAATACATGACAGAGAAAAGACTTTACGTGTAAAACGTATCAATTAAAAATACTGATAAAAAGCAAATGAGAAGTGAATTTTAATGACATTTTCATTAATTGAATCATCGTAATTTTTTATATAAATATCGAAATTTTTTCTAAAGTCGTTTCTATCCCAAATTTTGAAGAAAAATATGTTTTCTATTGTGACTGCAGCCCCCATGAATTTGTTTGACGTATTATTTTATTTATAATATTTTGCTGGAAGATTTTTAAATCAATTTAAAAAATAACTTGGATTCCTGAGAAAACATACCCTATAAACTTATATAAAATTCATCAAAAGTCTTGTGATATTACAATTTTAAGATTTTCAGACACATGGACATTTTCCACCCAAGCAACGTTGGGTATACCTGAAAGATATATATACATACATACATACATACATATATATATATATATATATATATATATATATATATATATGTGTGTGTGTGTGTGTGTGTGTGTGTGTGTGTGTGATGTGTGTGTGTGTGTGTGTGTGTAGGTATATATATATATATATATATATATATATCCTGTTTAACATATATAAATCATATATAATCTATATATTCTTTAAAAATTATATATATATATATATATATATATATATATATATATTACAGACATAGAGAGAGAGAGAGAGATAGAGAGAGCGAGAGAGAGAAATTTCAAGTAGAGGAAACATGGAGTCAACGGCGCCTGGTTAATGATATTTTGTCACCTATGCGATCTTTAGACTAAGTGTTCTCATGGTCAGATAGGCGAGAAAAGTCAGTAACCAGACGCCGTTGACTTGAAGTCCATGCTACCTAAACTTAGATGTAAATGCTCTATCTATGATATTGAGCACTGTTTACTTATGTATATAGTACCAATATTATCTATGTAATACATATATATATATATATACACACATATGTATGTATGTATATATATATATATATATAGTAATGCATAATTATATATAATATATAATTTATATGTATATATATATATATATACACACATATATATTATAAATGTTTAAAGGATATATAATATATATACATATATATGTATATATATGTGTGTGTGTGTGTGTGTATTCCAGAACCCACAAACTCAAAGAAACACAAACACACAGACGCAAACGCACGCAGACGCACACATACACACTCATATATATATATATATATATATATATATATATATATATATATATATATAATTTTTCAAAGGCCACAACCTCCGGCTGAATATAACGTAAAAAAATTGATTTGTAAAAACAAAACCCTCAGGAAAATTCCTTCAAAAACAAAAGGAAAAACGTACCTTCCTCCTTTATAACATGAACATATACACGTAAATACACACACACACACATGAAATATATGTTTGTATGGGTATATATGAATGTATATATGTGCGTGTATGTGTTTGCGTGCATGTATGTGTGTATGTGCGTGCGCGCGTACAAGCACATTGTTCAGTAATATAATAAAAGTTACATTGATCTCATTCATAGGGTAATGCATCTTTTTCTTTTCTTTTTAATGGTAATCCCTTGAAATTTATTTAACTAATTCAATTTCTTTTTTCTCGTTCTATTCTCTGTGAAAATTTTGAATTACCTATCGATCTCTGACTCATCAGTCCACCTCTAAATTCGGGCGCCGATTCAAACACATCCATATGTAAATACACACATACATCAATATACACACACACGCATACACACACACACACACACACACACACAGTGACACGCGTGCACGCATACACATACACGCGTATGCATAAACGTGTTCATTTGTAAGCACACACTCTCGCGCACACACAAGCACGCGTGCACGCGTACATATACACGCGTACGCACGAAGTGTACTTTTGCAAGCACACACACACACACATGCACACGCACACGCACAAACAAATACGAATGCAGACAGCGCTATTTAAGCGCATGCGCATATGTCTCTGAATGTAGATTTCAAAGCGTCGATTCAAACACATTCATATGTAAGTACACACGTACAACCACA
>CM042152.1:55219569-55257069 GCA_023376005.1 Doryteuthis pealeii
GAGTATACATGTTTGCACACACACACACACACACCGGTATCGAGATTTTTGTACTCTGACACACTGTGTATTCTGAAAAAATAACTTTCCATTCATTAGTTTATTCAGAATACAAGGTGTGTTAAAAAAATTCAAAAATATTCGATACTTTTTTGACATACCTTGTGTGTATGTAAAATATATTATATATATATATATATATATATATATATATATATATATATAGAGAGAGAGAGAGAGAGAGAGAGAGAGGGGCAGAGAGACGAGCAGAAATAGACAGAGATATGGACAGATCGAAATTAGAAGAACATGGCACAATTCAACGCTTGGCGACTGTCAGTTCCTCAAGTATGCGACCATCATACCAAGAGCCATTGACTGTATATCTCCACTGTTCTAACTAGGATCCCACCTATAATCTATCATGATATTGAGCACTATAGACTTAACATAATGCATTATATATATATATATATATATATATATATATATATATATATATATATATATATATATTTGGGAATAAAAAGGCCTTAAATACCATGGGTATCGTGGTTATGGACCATTTCCACTCGCGAGTATGTTCACGAGCTTCTTCAGACCACTGATATATTTTATTTAGACAGGCACATGGCCAAACTCATTTTATATTCATACATTTCACCTCCCTCATTCAGGGTGGTCATATTGCATTCTTTCTCTTCAAGTGTCTTTTGTATTGGTGGAAAATTTTTTTTTTTTTTTTTTTTTTTTTTTTTTGGCGGTGTTTTATTTTCTTTGTCCGCTAGTCTCTTTGGTAAATTCCTAAGTTTATTTTGACTGACCAACAGGATTTTAATTTATGGTCTAGATGTCGTTTCGCTCTAATTGGGTCAAGTGGAAAGCAGGGAAGGTATGTCTTTTTTCTCAGCGGGTGGGGGTATCTGAGTTTACTTTATTAGGGCTATCAGCCTTTCTTGTGGTATCTAGTGTGTATCATTTATTAAAGCATGTTTTTCCATACTTTGCTATTTATATTCTTACACTTATATCTATGCGTTCTTTACTTATATTTTGTATTTTATGTTCATATATGAACCTCTTTCATTCTATTACTTCGATTTTCCTCTTTACATCTATTTGTTTATTTTAATTTATTTTATTTTATTGTTTAATTTTACCCTTTAGTACTATATATAAAATATATCAGTGGTCTGAAGAAGCTCGTGAACATACTCGCGAGTGGAAATGGTCCATAACCACGATACCCATGGTATTTAAGGCCTTTTTATTCCCAAATAAATTTGCTCTGTTTACAATAATTAAACATTGAGCTCTCATACGGAACCTGAACTCTACAACAAACTACGGGTAGAGAATTAGGACCCACCTAGAATCACCTTGTACCAAGAAACTCGGTACCGCACCAAAGTATATATATATATATATATATATTATAAGGTGTGGTCAGAATTATCGTCAACACCATCCAGGTAAGATATGAAGATGAAATTAGAGCTGCTTCAACCAATGGAACTAGTATGAAGAAAATCAACGTTTCGTTCGTTGTTCATTTCTGTCCTGGTAAACATAGCTTCAAGCTTACACCTCATAAACATTTAATATAGAAATGATCAAATCGCATTCGCCGTTAGAATTTAATTTCGAATATTATTTACTCAATTCCGCATCTCAAATAAACATGCTGGATTTCATGTATTCATCTGATTTTGCATTTAAATACTTCACCAAAACCTATTGATTTACAAATGTAAAACATTACATTTTCAAAACTATGAAATATATTCTAATTCTATCCTTCTTTCTCTCTCTCTCTCTCTCTCTCTCTCTCTCCCTCTCTCTCTCTCTCTCTCTCTCCTCTCTCTCTCCATATATATCTATATAGCTATATATATATACATACTGAAAAGAATAACGTAGCGTTCAACCGTTATTAAACAACCATAACAGAAAAATTACAGAAACACGCACAACCTATATATATATATATATATATATATATATATATATATATATATATAATGTATGTATGTATGATCAAAGCCTGAAGAAGATACCAGAATATCTGAAACACGTGTTGCGTATGTGAAATAAAAAGAATAAAACATTTTTTCTGAGAACGATACATTTTGCGGACCTTCTTCTTTTTTTATAAAATATTACATTTTCTCCCGTTGGAACCAGAACAACATTTTTTATATATATACATATATATATTTACCAACTCCTCCGCATGACACAAGGCCAGTTTCTTAAGCGGAGTTCAACAGGTTTGAATTCAGAGTTTTCCTTCTCCTAGACTGGTTACCTAGCCATGGTTAAAGAACCCAGTCTGCCCTGCTATTTATCCATAGATGGAGGGAGAATAGGATTCATACCTTTCCCAAGGGTATTAGCGCTATGTGAAATGCAATTACCACGTCCAGGATTTGAACTCGGGGCGATGAGCCCATTTCCATGACTTTAACCATTACACCACGCGCTTCCTGTGTGTGTGCTCCTATAAACTTTTTATAAACTGCTACTCTGATGTAAATAGATAAATTTATATCCAAATTTTCGATTGTAAATTTATAACATTGATTAATATTTACTCGCTAAGTAAACGTTAACATATCTATTTATTTATATTTAATTTTACCTGAAGCATTATCAAACATTGATTTTTACAAGTAGTTTTTGTCTCAATATTTACTGACTTATTTCATCACAACTCACTCGGGGCGTTAATCTTTGGATACGAGGAAGCAGTTTGTATTGGAATTAATAAAGGATAATCTTGCGGCTGCATTGTTGTATCTTAAAATAATGATGAATAGAACATTTCGACTAAAACTACGAGTGTAAAAAGATAACAAGAAATACATTTAATTTTCCGATTTTCGGTAATTATTTTCTACCAGAATCGCTCCCTTCATTTTCTTTCTATTCACACATCCAGTCGTTTGTTTTTTTTATTTTTATTTTATTTTTTATTTATTTATACTGTAATTAGTTTCCAAAGTATTTTAACCCCACCGATATTTTGCGCGCCAAAAATAAGGGTGGACAACGTTTAGTGACCTGAAAAATATCAGAAAGTTTTCAAATTAAATAACGAGTGCATTATAAAATTCATTCATTGATAAATCAACACTGAAAATTTCATTAAAATCAGAGAATTCCCTGATTTTTTTGGTATTTTTTCAATCGGAGTGGCGAGCTGGTAAATTTATTTCGTAAAATACGGCTGTGACTTCACGTTTGTCAGTGCCTAATATAAGCCCTGTCTTATTTTCAGGGTAACACGGTAACTTAACCCAACAAAAAAGAAATATATCGAGTATTGAGTAAAGGGTGATTTAATGTAGCAGACAGGACTCGTGATTAACGGTGTCCCGTTGTCAAGGGGACACTAGAATATTCGTTAGAGACATCAACCCCCCTTTTCGGAGCCAACCCACGAGTCAATAAATATGTACAACAGACTATTAAAGGTTGAAATGTTTTCGCGGATTCATACATCAATTTGGCGTAATTATTCTTTAAAGTTTTTTGTTCGTCCCAATCTGTGAATTTTTACAAATTTTCCAACGAGATAAGAAATAGAGGCTGTATCGTTTTTTGCCTTTGCTTTATTTATGTTGTTTGTTTGGGAGGTTTGTGTGACTTTATTTTGGTTTGTACTTGTAACGGGAGGTAAAGTGAATTGTCTCGCGAGGCTACAGATTGAACTCCCAACCGGGAGGTTGGGAGTGTTGACTCTTGGTAAGCCTCCTGACACCCTCTGTTGGCTGGAGTGGTGCGGCCGCTGAGGAGGCATTAAACCCGAGGCAGAATCTCAGGAACGAATTACTGCTCTTAACAGTATTCAGCTATCCTCGGCCAAGTTGACAGCGTGATCCCAGGGGTCGTCCCTCCAGACAAAAACTGCCCCCTCGATTCAAAGGGCAGGACTTGATTTATTACCCGGTTCCCTGGGCGCATTGAAAGAGGAATATCGATTGAATCCACGCATTATTTTGACTAGCCATCGCATGGAATTCGGTGTGTGCGTGGCTTTAAAAAGATCTTGTGTCACATCCTAACCTAGTGGGAGGTTGTGGTAAATAACAATTACTGTTCTTAGCTTGGGAGACAGGTTTGCCGTTGCGGTCTTACCGACGACGCCTGTGTGAGAACGGAAGATCAGACAATTTTGTTTTTAAATTAATCACAATATGACTAAGAAAAAGAAAAAGAAAGATTTGGACTAGTATAAAACCATAACAATTAGGTTTTCATTGCTTATGCTCTGTACTTTTTGTATTGTCAATTAAATGAAAAATATTATTGTTTTAGATTTTCTCCAGTGACTTGAAAATTTGCCTTTTTTTCACTTAAGCTAAAAATTGTCTTTTTCTTTTAATTGATTGTTTATTGTTTCTGAAACAAACAAATAACACGAAGACCACATCTTCAAGACTAATTGGACTAAAATAAATATTATTTATTTCCAAAAAATTTAATGGTGTTTTTATTATACTACTAACAACTATTGACGATAACAAAAAAAAAAACATTTTTTTCGTGACAGTTTAAATTGTTTTCTGGACAATTCCTGTTCATTAGTGAAAAAAGTTTGTCTGGAGCCGTGTATAAAAATTCAATTTCCCATCTTCTCAGGGGAGTTCCTTCACCCTCTGGCTCATCAGCATAATATAATATTCTACGGTGGCACTAAAAGATTGACACTTGATACTGATAGCAGGAAGGAACGACAGACACGTTTCAAACATTAACTTCTCAGTTTTATTTCTAACTAACTTACTTACTTTCTGTTACGAATGAGTCTTTTGTCTTATGTGTGAGCTCGTTTCATTCTGCACGAAACTCCCCTTCACTCCTCCGTGGCAACCCGTCGATTAACAACAAGCCTGCACTTTTTGTCAACAAATGTTTATTTTTGGCTGTGATAAATACTAACAGTCGCTAACGCAGAGAGAGATAGAAAGAAGGTTAGAATAACAGAGTCGCTTAAATTGTATACGCTAAGCTTGTCATACGCCTGTCAGCTGGTGGCTTGGAGAGCATGACAGACAGAAAGAAAGGTAATTCTATTTTCTATATGCTAATTCTTGCGTCGTGGTGTCTGCCTTAATAGACCCTTCGTAGTTTCGAGTTCGCTCTCCTCTAGTTCTCAGCTAGTTCCCGACTATTAACCCCATCTTTTATAATTACCATTAATCAGCTGATTATTGTCTTACCGATAATCAGCTGACTACTTTCTTACGTCATATTCTAATTCCATTGTATATTTCAAAACAATCCGACATTACTCTGCCAGTGTTTGTAATTCTCTTGAAAAAAATCAACCCCATCACTTCTCTGATGGAATTTCAACAAACATTTTAAACAAAACGCATTCCAAATAAATTTATTTTTTCAGAACATTTCTTTCCTTCTTCTTCAATCACATCTTATTTTCACTAAAACTGGTCCTTTTTCGAACCTTGATTATCCAAGGCCCCCTAATAATGTAATACTTCGTACAGTGAGAGAAGAGGTCAACACAGGGTTAAATGCCTGATGGAAGCATAATCAGTAAGCCGATAGAAGAAAAATATTTTAAGAACTTAAGAAGCAGTATACAAGATCAGCATATTTAGCTACAAGCGACGTTCTCCTGTGGAAGCCAGTACATGGGAACTCCAGTGCAAATCGCCCAGCAATGACTTACATTAACCAGCTCTGCATGGATCCAGTGAGGAAAGAGGTCAACACAAGGTTAAATGCTGTCCATCAAATTCCCTGTGTTTTTCAACAACACCGATAGTTTGATTTAAGCTACGCTATCGTATATTATTAATAGGCTACCTATCAGTTATGTAACAAAAGAGGGGCTAATAATAATAATAATAATAATAATAATAATAATAATAATAATAATAATAATAATTTTGACATATTAAACTATTTGCAATAGCTCTAAGTAAACATTTCAAACGTCATAATAATTAGATTATAATATTGTGGTATATTCCCAGCTCCTGTTAATAATAATAATAATAATAATAATAATAATAATAATAATAATTATTATTATTATTATTATTATTATTATTATTATTATTATTATTATTATTTTCACTCCTTTTGAGTTTTTTTCACATCAGCGTTAGCTGATGGTAGAGTCCTGGAGACCTGAGTGACAACAAGTCTCCAGTGCTGTTCTGAGTATTCTAGCCGATTGCAGCAGTTCAGTTGTCTGGATGGTCTCAATTCTTCCTCTGATTTCTAGATCCTCCAGTCTTTTTTCCAAGTTTATTGGGATCGTTCCAAGTGCACCAACTACAATTGGTATCACTTTCACTCTCATGTCCCACAGCTTTTTCAATTCTCTGGCAAGGTCCAGGAATTTATCCATCTTTTCATTTTCCATCAGCTTCACCCTGTGATCTGCTGGGACCGCAAAGTCCACCAGTTGAGACGTTCTCTTTTTTTGTTAATCAACACTAGAAGGAAACCTCAAGAGAGAACCTGAGTCGATTATAATTGTAGTACAAAACAATGCCGTAATAAAAAAATTATATCAAAGCAAAAATATCTACTGTTGATCATTCTTATGAGCAATGGAACACAACACTGCAACCGTATCTATCGAATCCCACGTGACTGTCTCCAAATAGGATTTTCTTCGAAATATAATGATCCTTGACCTGTTTGTCTGCTAATTATGCCACAACGAATGTGTTGTAGTCATGTCCTCTCTCCTCGACGTAAGAAGGATAAAATCGCCAACGCCATACACAAGCATGCAAATTATGTAGTACCTAAGAACTAATCAAATGCTGTATATGGGTTTTAAGAAAATCAACATGACTAACTAAGATACACATAAAAGCCAGCAGTATTCTTTTATTGGCAACAACGAGAATTTATAGGGCTGGAGTGTGTTGAAGAGAATTTTTAAACTCGATTTTTTAAAACTCATTTTTAAAACATATTTTGATCTATATGACCCATAGATGGGACTCTAACAAGTACTCTAAGTCAGGGTGGACATGGGAGTAATTGTGATGAAGGACTACTCCACACTTCCAAGAGGTCGAGAATTGGAACTTCACCACTAGAGGTACTTTAATGTCATACACAGGACACCACCTTCTAGCACATATGATAAAAGGTTTGAGGATGGCCTTAGGAGCAATAAGTTCAGGACAATCATATAGGTGATAGGACTTAATGTTACTAGCCGATCGATCGGAAAGAGTTCTGATCGCCGTCTAGTCCCAGTTAGGGTCAAAATGGAATGTTGCTTATCATGGACTGTATTTGTAGTGTTGTAACTAAGTGATGAAAGATAGAGATAGATAGATAGATAGATAGATTGATAGATAGATAGATAGATAGATAGAGAGAGAGAGAGAGAGAGAGAGAGAGAGAGAGAGATTATCTGACCTCTAAAATAGTTCCTTCCACCACTTAAATATATCTTCTTAACCATAATACTTTTCCTCAACTAGTAGATATATCCACTGTCTAAAATTCTGATAGTGGTGGAAACCATTACATCCCAATCTATATATTAATACTCATGTTCCTTAATGTTGCAATTTTGCAACACCCCCCGGTTAAAAAGGAAACATTCAAGATGTACTACGAAAATGTAAATCCCAGTTATCTGGTAATGCTTATCCGCTGAATTCTTATTTCTTATGAATGTCGTCACCTCAGCTAAATAATGGACCATTTCGCATTTATTATAAGGAAAGAAAGGAAAGTAACAGGACATGCTACACATAAAAAATATAAGTAAGAAACAAAGACAGAAATAAAGAGAGATGGGAAAGATAGTGAGAGACAGTGAGTGCGTGGAAGCGATAACACTAATCTTTTTCAATCGAACATAATGAAAAGAGGAAAAGAAGAAAAATATCGAGAGAGAAAAATCATTATACTTTTTACATATTGAACTCTTTGCAATAGCTCTTAAGTAAACATATCAAACGTTGTAATAGTTAAATTATCATACTGTGGTATATCCATTGGTCCTGCTAGTAACCATCATTATCTTAGATATTATCAATGTCAGGATTAAAATACTATTGTATATTATCCATGTTTTGTTGTATACTGTATGTCTGGTTATTCTCCAGTTATAACCGAAAAATTATAACGGATTGGTTCATGTGATATATATTAAGAGGGCTAAGAAAAAGGTGAATAGTAATTCATCATAAATTAAAATTGGGTTATAAAAACGTTGTAGAAGTCATTAAATGAAAGGATGACTGTATTAAAGAAAGAAAGAAAGTAAGAAGGAAAAAATGTAGGAAAGAAAGAAAGAAAGAAAGAAAGAAAGCAGAAAGAAAGAAGAAAGAAAAATGTGCGAAAAAAGAAAGAAAGAAAGAAAGAAAGAGTGTTTTAAATAAGGATTAAATGAGTGACTCAGTGTTAGCAATTAGTTAATCTAAAAATGAAAATCTGGTTCTAATAATTTACTCACAACATTAGTAACACAGAAAAGAATGCATCACTGCAGTTAATTGCTTAAATTATTATTTTAAGCAAACTAGCATAAAAACACCAGCCAGGCGGTGTAAATATAAACTTTCGAAAGATATTGCCTGAGGGACTTGGAACATTAAATAAATAAATAAAACGCGTAATTTTTTTTAATTAATTATTTTACTTAAAAAGCACTGAGATATTTGTTTTGTTTTACAACAGCAAGGATCTCCAAAACGTTTCTAAAAAATTATGATTCAATTATTCAGACTCTATATAGTTAACTTTAAAAATTTTACGAGCAAAATATATTTTGTTCGGATTCCATAAAATTGAATTATCCTAAGCATAAAAGTGAATAAGTATCAAATTTTTTGTAAAAATTGACAATTAATTGATTTTTCATAGAATTTAATATTTTTATGTATTAATAATACTGACTATAAATTAAATACTCATTGATAAACTTACATAATTCCTGAAATTACTGTGACGAAGGCAATGACGTAGTTTCGGTTACAACAAATAGAGACCGAATCTCTATAACTAATAGATTTTACTAGCAAAACAAAATGAATAAGGATGCTTGCTAAAGTAAGGATTTACAGTGAGAAAATATAATGAAATGGCCTGCTACAAATGGTGCAAAATAGCATGTTTCGTGTAATTCGATAAGGATCATGCTGACTTCATCATTATGTCATACTAGTAAGATGAATATCCATGACATTCTCTCACCAACCGTCCCTATAATTCATCTGCAGAGTTGGTTAGTATAGGTCTTTGCTGGACGGCCTACACTGATGTTCCCATGTTCTGGTTTCCACAAGAGAATGTCACTTATGCGTTCACCCATTATTATCCAGATGGACACTGCTGTTACATTTACTATCATCACTTCCAAGTCCACTTACCTAGACTGGTATTAACTGTTAGGGTCCCATATATGAGTCAAAGGCATTTTTTTTTTAAATATTCGTATTCTATAGGACCGCATGGAAAATAAAACTCTTACGAAACAACTACACGAAAATGTAAATAAGAAAGTATAATAAGTACCTCTCAGCATAAAATAATCTTACATGGGTGGGCATTGCCTTCGGAAGGTCTTCTGGGAAGCATTCAATATCCACGCAAAGCTGGTCAATGTAGATATTTGCTGGACGGCCTGCACTGCCGTGTCCATGTGTTGGATTTCACTAGAAAACGTCGCTTATGCGTTCTTCCTTGCTTCTCCAGAAGTGCCCAGCATGTGTTATCACTTAGTCTTAAGCAAACTCTAATAATAGTTGGATGCATACCTTTTCCAAGGATATTAACACTACGGGGAATGCAGACAGCCTCGTCTAGGATTTGAACTCGGTTGGCCCTGCTCATTTCCTACGAAGATAACCATTGCACAACAGGTACCTTCAAAAACTCGAAATTACCTGAGTATTTACGGTGTGTTTTAGTGATGCAGTTCGTACAAAAAGAAAATATAATTACGTGATAATTGTATAGATTTCTTTTTAATCAGACAATTCTTGTTTTAATCATTTTACTTACAGTTTCGCACTGACATTTATCGCACTGATGTTATTTGAAATGTAAAATTGCTAAATACGACATATCAAGTGAGATTCCCCCCCTCCTCCCTCTCTCTCTCTCTCTCTCTCTCCTCTCTCTCTCTCTCTCTCTCTATCTATCTATCTATCTATTTATCTATCATACGCATAAACACACCATGTGTCCTATCGACCATCGCTCTTGGCAGCTCCTCTGCCCGGCATCTAATGTCTGCACAGAGCTGATGAATGTAAATCTTTGCTGGACGGACAACATTGGCAGATCCACCCCCTCTGTTTGAGTAGATGTGACACATGGTCAATTAAGTGTAATTTAACAGGTTTTAATTGAGATATTTCCTTCTACTAGACTGATTTCATGCGCTACTATTTACTCATACCTGGAGGGAGAATAGTTGCATTCAAATCTCTCCTAAGGTATTAGCGCTATGCGAAATGTACACTGCCTTGTCCAAGAATTGAACTCGTGTTATCGAGTCTATTTCATATACGATAACCATTACACAACGCGCTTCTATGACTGATATAGTGAACAAATATTTACTACTATTATCTTTTTAAAATTGGTTTTTATTCCTTTATATATGCTCTTCATTTTTACGATACTAGCCAAAAACTTCAACTGGACGGTTTAAAATAATTTTTGAAAGATATTGCCCGAGGGGAGGGAGTTAAAATTTAAATGTCTGAGTGTTTGTTTTATAAGTAAAATCATCAAATTTATTAGAGTAAGAAAATAAAACAATTTAATGTTGTATACTACTTATTCAGTTCTTCTAATGTCTGTTTCAGCTTAGTAAATAATTATTCCGTACGAGGAAACGATACTTAAACAACTATCATTCTTAAATAACCGCCCTTTCATCCGCTGGGATAGATAAATACATATATAGATATTCAAAAACTCATAGTGATAGATAGATAAAAAGTAACTAATGCAGATAGATAGATAAATAGATTTGATAGATAGAGAGAGAGAGAGAGTAACTGGTTGTTGCAAACAGATAGATAGATAGATAGATAGATAGATAGATAGATAATAGTAACTGACTTTTACAAACAGATAAATAGATAGATAGGTTGAATATATATATATATATATATATATATATATATATATATATATATATATATATATGTTGATAGATAGATAGATAGTTATATGTATAGATAAGATAGTAGTAATAACTGGCTTTCGCAAACAGATAGATAGATAGATAGATAGATAGATAGATAGGAGGTCCATTTTCAAACTATCATTCTTCTTCACAAATAACCACCCTTTCGGTTAGGCTATAGAATACACCGTCTGCACCTCTGCGGAGGAGTAAGACCCTTGTTGATCGTGGATGGTGACCCATGATGCTTAACGACGGGATCATTGAAGCTAAGCAGTCCATGACATGCAACACACCATTTACTTAGACTAGATGGGCGGTCGGAGAGGTCGCCTCCGATAAATCGGCTGGTCACGTAAAGTCCTAGCACCTATATGATTTTCCTAACCCTATTGCTCTTATGGTAAATCCCCAAACCTTTTTAACATATGTATACTAGAAGGCGGTGTCTGAAGGTCTTACTGTCCCGGGTATGTTGTTAACGCTCTGGAGAGTTTGAGGTACCCCTTCATCACCATTACTCCCAGGTGCACCCTGACCTTAAGTGTTAGGATTCTATCTATGGGTTAAAAAGAAAATAACGAGTGTGAAAAAACGTGTTTATAAAAAGAGTTTTTTTTTTTAATGAATACTCATTAAGAATGAATAAAAAAAAAAAACATCTTCGGCATAAAATCTTTTAAAAGTCTATCGCAGATGACGATGACGTCACTCCATGTCTTCCACAGTTGTTTGGTGGCCAGTTAGTCTAATTCTGGACTTGCAGATGCGGTCACACACATTGCAAGGGAAATTCCCATTTGCATTCGGTGGTTCATGACGATGAAGACGTCGCCGCTCTGCAGTCCTGTTAATCTCGATATTGAGCCGCTCAGCTCCTGTGCGGCACGCGTCTCGCCAAACCAATCTGTTTGAGGCCAGATCTTCCAGGCTTGAAGGTGTGATGATTCATTTATTACGCATCGTTTAATATGGTCTTTAAGCCGCTTTAGGGTGCCTCCTCTCCTCCGCGTGATATAAAGTATTTTACGGGGGAGTCTGTATACAGGCATACGGATAGAGTAACCCAGCCATCGCAGTTGGCGTTGTGATAGGATGGTCTGAATTGACATGAAATAACCCAACACTGGTTGCCATGCCGTAAAATCCAACTAACCAACAAACTAAAGTGTCCCCGCGTATTCTCTGCATAAACAAAAGCTATTAGATAATTATTATAACTTCTGTACATATTATGATCATTGTAATAAGTAATTGAGAATTGCCTTACCTATTTAATGATTACCCCCCCTTTGGAAAATACGAGACTATATAAACTCTCAATAGGTGTACCAGTTATTCTAAGTAGAATAAAGCTTTCCAAAGTCTATTGGTGTTATCTTTTGTCATTATAATCATTATGAGTTCACATAGAGTCTAATACCCCTTGATGTATTTTCCAGGTTATGTAGTAGTGATTCAGCTTGTGCAGGTATATTTATGAGAAAATTAACTTATTTATTGAATGAACCTCGTATTTTCCAGATTCTCTGGCATCAGCGGGGATATAAAAAATGGGCAAATTGGAGATTTCCAAATCTAACCGAAAGCATGCAATTATGCAACCATGCAAAAAAATCCTTTAATTACATTGCTCACGTACATAGCAAAAAAAATTATTGCTTGAATTTGAGGGCCATTTTAAAATAACGAGAACATTTATTTAAATCGAGAATCTCTGTTAAACTCCATTCAAGAAATTGACTTTGTGTCACATCCTACACACGTGGTGGGTGGGGGTAAATAAACAGAGAGATATGATCCGGCTGAGATAGATAAATACATATATAGATATTCAAAAACTGATAGTGATAGATAGATAAAAAGTAACTGGCTAAATACAGATAGATAGATAAATAGATTTGATATATAGATAGATAAATAGATAGAGAGTAACTGGTTGTTGCAAACAGATAGATAGATAGATAGATAGATAGATAGATAGTAGTAACTGACTTTTACAAACAAATAAATAGATAGATAGATAGGTTGATATATATATGTAGATAGATAGATAGTTATATGTATAGATAGATAAATAGATAGATAGATAGATAGTAGTAACTGGCTTTCGCAAACAGATAGATAGATAGATAGGTTGATATATATATGTACATAGATAGATAGTTACATGTATAGATAGATAGATAGATAGTAGTAACTGGCTTTCGCAAACAGATAGATAGATAGATAGATAGATAGATAGATAGATAGATAGATAGGAGGTCCATTTTCAAATAACGAGAACATTTATTCAAAACGAGACTATCTATTCGCTGGTTAAAGAGCTTTGCACCGACAGGGAAAAAGGCAAAATTCTTAAGACAAGATCCTTGAGTTGACGCAACAACATTTGGCCTTCATCAGTTTAGGGAATTGGGTATTAGAATTTTCCATGTTGGGGTATGCCGAGAAACCTAAGGGAATCAGGTGACGGAGGGAAAGAAAACGAAAAAGATGAGGGAGGAAGTAAAAAGAAGAAAAAAAAGGAAGGAAGGTGGGGATGGAATAGAATGTGCAGAAATAGGAATATGTAGCAATTATTTTAATAGCCAAAAAGATTTTTTTTATGTTTTTAAAATTTTGTTGTGTATTTTTTTTTTTTTTTTTTTTTTAATTCTATCTTTTCTTTTAGATTTAATTCATTTTTGCGGTAAAAAATTTTTTTATACTACAGTCATTAATGATTTTATAGGTTTATGGTTAATTTCCTCCTTTTCTTCTCAACTATTTCTTCTTCTTCTTCTTCTTCTTCTTCTTCTTCTTCTTCTTCTTCTTCTTCTTCTTCTTCTTCTTCTTCTTCTTCTTCTTCACATTATTATTATTATTATTATTATTATTATTATTATTATTATTATTATTATTAGCTTTAATTCATTTTAGCGGTATTTTTTACCACAGTCATTAATGGTATTATAGGTTTAGGGTTTAATTTCTTCTTCTTCTTCTTCTTCTTCTTCTTCTTCTTCTTCTTCTTCTTATTATTATTATTATTATTATTATTATTATTATTATTATTATTATTATTATTTTCTATGAAATTGCCCTTTTTTGCCGTTTTCTAATTATGATACATAAATTTACGAATAAATTTACAAAGAAAAAATTAAATTCTTTAAAAAAAAGGATACACCCTTTAAATTGTATACGCGTGTTTCAGATTTTTTATGTTACGTGATTTACTATTTATTATAACTCATTACTCGCTTCCTTGCAAATAAACGAACGAATAAATAAATAAACAAAGAAACAAATAAATAAATAAAGGTAATTAGACCAGTTCTAATTTAATGTTCAGTTTATTTCCATCTTTTAATGAGTGAGTGCCACGAATTTTATTAAAATCGGATAATTAGTTGACTTTTGAATATATCACATTATTTCTTTTTAAATTAACTTTCAAATTTATTCTTATTTTTTACCCATTTCTACCTCTTCCATTTCTTTCTCTCTCTCTATCTGTCCTTCTTTTCTTTTTCTCTCTTTTCTTCTTT
Source organism: Doryteuthis pealeii (assembly GCA_023376005.1). Lineage (NCBI taxonomy): Eukaryota > Metazoa > Mollusca > Cephalopoda > Myopsida > Loliginidae > Doryteuthis > Doryteuthis pealeii. The sequence goes on from CM042152.1 coordinate 55,234,258, forward strand.
CGTGCCATTCAAGAGAAATAGATGATAAGCATCTGAAGTATAGCGTTATAGCTTTATCATTCACTTCTCTTCTGTTCTTTCTTTCTTTCTTTCTTTCTTTCTTTTAATATATCTGCCCTTTATCGCATGTGTGTGTGTGTATGTGAAGGGATGGTAGATATATAGAGAGATTTGAGCCGACTGAGACAGATCGATAGATAGATCGATACATACATACATATGCACAAACTGAGATCGATAGATAGATAGTAACTGGCTTGAGTAGATAGATAGATAGATACATACATACATACATACATACATACATACATAGTGACTGGCTCATGCAAACAGATATATTCAGACATATGAACCGATTGAGATAGATAGATAGATAGATAGATAGATAGATACGTACCCCGAATAAAATTTAATTTCCATTTTGTTAATGTGCACAACCTTGAAAAAACAGAGAAAAATAAAATTGCTGTTACCCCAATTTTATTTCCACAAAGCACATTCTGATTAGATTGCAAAAAATCGTATTCTTTGATGCAAAAATTCAGATCTACCTGAGATGGATATATATATATATATATATATATATATATATATATATATATATATATATATATATATATAAATTTTTATTTCTAAACTCTACCGGTGTGAGAAAAAATCCAGATAACTCCGTTTTTCAAAATAAATAAAAAATGTCAAACTTATATCAGGGAAAAAAAAGGAAAAAGGAAAAGACCAGCACATCCGTACTTTCTGAAAATAATCATCAGTATCCTATGTAGTGGCCAAAAGAAAAACACCGGAAGATTTTTCTAAGTTATATAAGTAAAAAGTGCTCAATATCCTAAATAGAGCATGATTATAAGGACCTATATGAGGCAGACACTATCTACCTAGGTTTCACCAGAAAGAACCATTCGGGTGAAACCTAGGTAGATGGTGTCTGATTCATGTAGTCCTATATATATATATATATATATATATATATATATATATATATATATATAATAAATGAAGGAAAAAACTTTAAATTATTGAATATTTTACTCTGTCCGCCCACTCACTGGCATTAGGCACATTGAGCTCTCATACGGTTTACCTGCATCAGCTTGGTTAAACCACGCATGGAAAGAACCTAGCTACCAGAAAAAATATGTATATATATATATATCATCTTTCAAGTCACATGAATGGGTTTTAAAGAAGGGAAAGAGCAAAACAGTTGAGATGATTAATCTTTCTTTTCTTTTCTTTTTTTGTTTCCTTTTATACTGCCCTGTCCCTTCGTCGAACCAGTAATGTACGGGTTAAGAATCCATCACATTCTTCTCAGGTATAAAATGGGGAATGGACGGTAGAAAGCTTGATCAGCTATTAAGCCACCGCTTCAATTGATTCACAATGCCTCCTAACTCAGTGATTTCCATCTATATATAAAGTTTGTTCGTTATTCATCAATGGGTAATTCCATGTAAAATCATCCAGAAAAAAAGTAAAATTGTCACCCACCCACTTCAATTTTTCTGAAATTTTTCCAGGTGTGGACTATTTTAACGTTAGACAATCCCAAAAATTTGAGCTTCCAATTCCAAAAATAGGCGGAGTTATGTCGATTTTTATCTCTCCAAATTTGAGGGGGTTGAGAAAAATGGTGACTTTTTGTAATTATTTTTGCCTGTAAAATGAGTTCTAGAACTTCCCTAACCCTGAAAATTGGTTTATAAAAGCATTTTATCCAAGGAATCCAGAACTTCTATCAGAAAAATCTTAAAGTCAACCAATTTTAAGTGGGATTAGACGCTGAAAAGCTCCCCTGGCTTCAGTTGATTGACACGGAGTCTGGCTCTTTATAATGTCATCTAACTCAGCGATTTCCACCTATATATTAATGCTCTTGTTCCTTAATCATCGTTATCATCTTGCAACACCCTCTTATTAAAAATGGGATCGTCCAAATCGCCCAAAACGAAATGTAAAAATGTAGATCCTGATTATCTGGAGACACATATCGGCCGAATTCTTATTTTTATCAGTGTCATCACTACAGCTAAGTAATGGACAATTCCGTTTTTTATTATAAAGAAAGAAAGGGAAGGAAAAAAAAACATGTGACACAGAAAAATATAAGAAAGAAAGAAAAAAGGAAAGAGAGTAGGAAAGATAGAGAGAGGGAATGAGTGCGCGGAAGTGATGACGTTAATCTGTTTCAATCGAACATAATGAAAAGATGAAAAAGAAGAAAGAAAGAAAAAATAGTGAGAGAGAGTTAAATCAAGATTATTATACTTTTTACATATTGAATTATTTAGCAATAGCTCTTACGTAAATATATCAAATGTAATAATTAAATTATCATACTGTTGTATATCCACATGTCCTGCTAGTCACCTATACTTTTTTTTCGTTTTCTTTTTAAGGGTTAGTTTGATTAGAAAATAAATAAATAATTTGTGTTCTGTTTTTCTCGGTCACTCTGTATGCAGAGTGACCTAGAAAAAAAAACAGATCCCACAAATTTTGTAATAAAACTGTTAATTTTAACTAGGGGGTTTTAGGGTTTAGGGGTGGGGTTTAGGGTTAGTTTAATAGGAAAATAAATGAATAATTTTGGGTTCTGTTTTTTCTAGGTCACCTGTAATATGTTTTCATTTTCCGACCGATTCGCAAGTTTAGCCATACGATGTCATCCCCTCAAATCTGACGAAAAGAAAATTTCCTGACCTCCCACCAGGCAGGATTAAATTAAGATCGTTTTCACGTGTTGATTTTTATGGACGTCCTTCGAGGACCGAAATCGGTATTCAGTAGTAATAGATCTGCAAACGATTATTAAACCATGTTTTTATCTCGTATAGCCGCTTCTAGTATATATATATATATATATATATATATATATATATATATATATGGTCAGTGTAATGTGTCTGACTGTAAGTCCTACTCTGCCAGGCGTCGAGGAAGCCTGCTTATATTTGTTCTCTCCCATGCCTTGCTTGCCCGTGTATGGTTGAGTTTACTATTGCCGGTGACTGTCCAAGGGCGTCCCCCTCCAATATATGTTCCGTCGTACTACTCTACAGTCACGTGTTTCTTCAAGGTTGCCGACAAGCTCAACCCTTTTCTCCCCCCTCGGTTCTATGTGCGAAATACCCACCAACTCAATGGCCGAAAGTCCAACTTTCCACCATTGTGAGCTTTTGTCACTTCCGACTTTGCTTCTTAAATTCCAAGCGGGAAACACGTTATCAGAATCAACTTAGATATGATGCTGATTTGTAAGTTCAGCCATGTTTCTGTTTGTGAGGAATAGAGATAGAGAGAGAGGGAGTAATTTAGCTTAGAGAAAAGAGAGAGTGAAAAGTAAAACTAGAGACGAAGGAAATAAATTAAGGAAGGAGTGGTAGATAACTGGAAAGAAATGAACGAACGAAAGAGAAAAAAAAGGTGGAAGTGAAAGAAAAAGAAAAAGAAAAGAATTGGACAGAAAATAAAGAGGAAGAAAAAAGAAAAATAAATAAAATGGATAATTGAAATAAAAAAAAAGAAATAAGTGGAAAAGTATTAAAAAAAATTGGAAAATAATAAGGAAGAGAAAAGACGTAGAAAATGGACTCGTCGACCCGAGTTCAAATCCAGAAGTAAGCTGTTTGCATTTCACATAGCGCTAATACACTTGGGAAAAGTACGCATCCAATTACCCCCTCTCTGGCTTTGGGTAAACATCAGGGCAGACTGGGCTCTTAACCTTGGTTAGGTAAGCAGTCTAGGGAAGGAAAACTCTGAATTTAAACCTGTTAAACCAGCCATAAGAAATTGACTTTGTGTCACATCCGGCTCGTGTGGAGTGGTTGGTAAATATATATATACGGTACCTATATATGCACACGAGTAAATTTGTTTTCGTATTACACCATGTTACACCATACACCTCAATTACACCGGGCACCTCCATCATGTGTACCGTTATATATATATATATATATATATATATATATATATATATGTGTGTGTGTGTGTGTGTGTGTGTGTGTGTGTGTGTGGTAAGTTGTGTATTCGTGTTTGATATATCCATCATCAAAATAGGTGCATATCTCTTATGTACGTATCGCTCTCTATGCCCTCTCTCTCTCTCTCTCTCTCTCTATATATATATATATATATATATATATATATATATATATATGTATATATATATATATGTACGTATTAATGTATGTATTTGTGTTGATAGTTATGTGTGTGTATACGAATGCACAGAAGTCTACCTATATGTATACATCCGTATATCAATTATCAAAGTAGTGTGGCATATCTCTCCCTCCTCCCTCTCTCTCTCTCCTCTCTCTGCCTTCTTCTGTATTATAATTTATATATATATATAATATATATATATATATATATAGAGAGAGAGAGAGAGAAGTGTGAGGGAGAGAAATACATACCCAAGAGATATGTACACCTATTTTGATGATAGATATGAACAGGCCTCTAAAAGTACCGCATTCGTAAAAACACACTCTCTCTCTCTCTCTCTCTCTCTCTCTCTCTCTCTCTCTCTCTCTCTCTCTCTCTCTCTCTTTTCGCGCGCGATATCTTATCTATCTATATATATATATATATATATATATATATAAGAGAGAGACTGAGAAAGAAGGGGAGGGAGATTATATATATATATATATATATATATATATATGTGTGGTGTGTGTGTGTGTGTGTGTGTGTGTGCGTATTAATGTATTTATCTATGTTGATACTTATGTGTGTGTTTACAAAATCGCTCCTTTTAGAGGTCTGCCCACGGGTGGTATTTCTTCAATGTACGCTTTCAATATTTCATCCCGAAGAATTTACCTAACGTAATTATTACGCCAATGCCACCGGCACTCGGCAATTACTCCCCCTAAACATGCGGCCCGATGTCAAGGCAACCCAAAGTTACAGGCCCAAAGCAAAGAACGTGCATTAAAATTCCATTCTGATGACTCCGATGTCTCCAACTCTTTATTCCAAACAGATTTCACTAATTTTATCTTATATTATTACTTACTGCGGCAGCTAAGGTTCAGTACTTACTCTCCTTCAGGCGAATCTCCGTAGAGGTTTTAATGGATGAGCGGTTCTTTTACTGTGATAGTTATGAATATTAGTCTATTAAGGGCCTGGCATTGGCTCCAGATCTTCCTTCCTCGATTTACGTTTGACTCGATACAGATGTGACAAAGAGTTTATTGAGTGAACAATTATGATATTTCGGACTGTTGAACTCATCTTTATTGTAAATAAGCACAACGTCCAAGCCACAGTAACAGTGTAGGTGTTTGTTATTTATTATTCTAATTACCTTAAAATATATATTTACCAACCCCTCCGCACGAGTAGGATACGACACAAGGTCAATTTCTTAAGCGGAGTTTAACAGGTTTGAATTCAGAGTTTTCCTTCTCCTAGACCAAGGTTAAAGAGCCCAGTCTGCCCTACTATTTACCCATAGATGGGGGGAGAGTAGAATTCATACCTTTCCCAAGGGTATTAGCGCTAAGTGAAATGCAATTACCACGTCCAGGATTTGAACTCGGGGCGACGAGTCCATTTCCTATGACTTTAACCATTACACCACGCGCTTTACCTTAAAATAAGTCATCTACAGACGATTAGCCATTAATTCAAACGCAGTTTTGAAGCTTAATTGTTACTGCTCATTCAACAGCGCTCCAAGTTGCATAAGTGTCACAAGACAAAATTGTGATTAGATATAGACGGATTTAATTTTTCTATATCGCTCCCAATTTCGGTTGAGCACTTTAATTAGAAGGGATTTAATTGCAAAAATTTACCGTATTCGGCGTTCAGCTAAGACTCACTTTGTTTACATGAAGTTTGAGACCTCTAGGTGAGTTCATTTCCGCTTAGAAATGTAGCGATTAAATAGCCTGCTATACTTGGCCGCTGACTGTGGCCGTATGGGTAAGAGGATTGGCGAGCGTAAGTTCGTTCGGGTCTAGAACCCGGCCAGAGGTAGCTGCTAAAACGGTATAACTGCACTGATGAGAGGTGATACCTCGAAACACGTGTCTGTAGTTTACTCTCTCTCTCTATATATATATATAATTTTTCTTTCTAAAAGTGGTTTTAGAGCTGAAATCATTAGTACTAGTTCTAGGTTTTTAAGTGGTAACGATTTCAGCTCCGAAACTACGTTCGACTTGGAGCTCCCTTGAACTAGTGGTAACGATTTCAGCTCCAAAATCACTTTTGAATTGAATCTCTTTCATATCTGGGAAGATTAGGAGTTTTATACCTTTCTTAAAGTGAACGTAATACTACGACTGGAGTTCGAACTCGCTTATTACGATGTCGTAGTTCAGCACGTTACTCACAACACCACCTCCTTATATCGTTTCAAGGAACTTTAGTTAGTCAGATTTTGGCCGTTAGTCAAACGGACTAGACGTAACGTTCGTTTGTTTTAAGATGCCACCTTCTCACCGCGCGGTTGAGGACCCTTTTGGGCTTTGGGGGTTTTGATAAGGAATAGACGGCTTGAAAACAAATAAGTCTCGCTTATTTATTAACAACGAAATAAGTATACGACCCAGCCCAGCAGAGGAAGAGAAAGCCCAGAGGAAGATGGCCAGCGACGAAGCAGAACAGGTAACAATACATCCCTCATCTCTCCTCATTATATACCCGATATGAAGTCTATATCACGTATAGATCTAATGACAAGAACGTTTCGTTTTCTTACTTCCTTTAGAATCCTGCTTTTCATATGTCAGCATATATGGACAATAAAGTAGGTCTGTTTTGGAACTCTAACGTCTCTCATTTGACGAAAGTTGCAAATTAACATAAAAAATTACCACACAATTTTTTTTTTAACTTTGTTTGGGGAAATAGATTTCAATCTTTTAAAATGTTATCACTGTTACAGCTTACTTATTAGGTAAAAAGCAGCATATTGGACGTGTCGGTGGTGATAGGGGGTGTTGGGGAATGAATGAAGTTGTTTCCCTTGTCACAGGGTTTGAGGAACTCTTCCTAGTCAGGAGTCCCTTTTGGTTACGTGACGCAGGAACCCCAAAATATCAGCCTCTTTTACAAAGTTGGCTTGATGAGGACAGATGTGCTCATCATTACTACTCAGCACCACACATGATGCATACCTTTCGGTCCATACCCCAGAAACAATAAGTGGTTTCCACCCCTTTTGTCTTTCCATATACATTTCTGCATGTATTTGGACAACTGTAACGTTCTATAGCTGGGGAACCTTGTTCCCATATATGTATAAATTAAATGTTGTATGTCCGTAATAAATGCGTTTGTTGTTAACCTATTGAAATGGTCTCTATTGGGTATTCTCCTTTAAGTAACCCAATGCTTTATAAGAACCGGAGTTTGTACTTTTTGAACTTCGTATTGGGGCATATATTCAATTTGAATTCTAGTTATAACATTGTTGCATCTTGCTTATCGATTAAAGAACACAACAAGTAGTCCAGTTGTACGTAATCTGGTGGAATAACTACTTCCACCTTTTTATTATCACAAATGAAAGATGTCCGAAACGGTGCTTCCGTTTCTTATCAAATCAATGGCCGAAACGGTGCTTCCGTTTCTTATTAACCAATATACCACAAATATGTTATTTGTTTCTTCTAAAATGACAAGTCTTTCTGTTTTAAATTAAATTGTTAAATTTTCTAACCAATTTCTAGGCTAAATATAGCAAAAACGAGATTTTTAGTGTATTCTAGTAGATGATCTTTTGTGCTACTTCCTCAAACAATCGTGCAAGTACAAGATATAATTTTTGGAATTAGAACTCATCATACCAAAACATAACTTGTGCTTTTTGAGAAAATTTGAAATTTTACAAAAAGTGAAAAATCAACCTACCCTAATGGACAACCATATCATGTTGATTAATTCAAATTTGGTGGAGTAGCCTTTCTATTTTACTAGCAAGAATATGCGCCCTCTGTTGGACGTAAGAGTTTAAATTTTAATGTACGGAAATATATTAAATTAGAAAGGCTGACGAAATTAAATAAGAACGCATATAAAATGATTACACTTATTTTAATTTTATTTTGATTGGTTTCTATATAAAATCATTCATAGAATTGATTTTAATACGGTGGAGAATAAAACAATGATATTAGAATGATCAATAACACCAAGTAATTATTTATTAAACCCGGTTTTGTTAAAAGCTGTAACCACCCTATATATAATGTAAACTTTTACTTCTTAGTGATATATATGATGCATTGCTGGATTTTAAACGCACTAATAACATTGTCTGTTTTGAAGCAAATCTTACACAGATTTTCAGAGACATCTTTGATAAAAAGTGTGAAATAAAAAGAGAAAAAGAGTGAAATTAGGAGAAGAAAAAATGAAAAGAAACACAGTGAAATAAAGAACAAATGAACTCGAAAAATAAATGAGACATTATAAGTGGGAGTGGAAGACTGAGTGAAAGAGAGAGAGAGAGAGAGAGAGAGAGAGAGAGAGAGAGAGAAAGAGAAAGAGAAAGAGAGAGAGGGAAGGGCGGAGAGAAAGAGAAAGGGGAAGAAGGGGAGTGAGAGATAATCTGATGAAAGAATAAAAGAGACATAATGAAAATAAGATAAATAAAGAAGACAAAAACATTAAAGCAAATGAGTAAAAAAGAAAGAGAAAGCGAGTGAAACGAGAGAGAGAGAGAGAGAGAGAGAGAGAGAGAGAGAGAGAGATTTTCATAGAGACATCTTTGATAAAAAGAGGAAATAAAGAGAGAAAAAGAGTGAAATAAGGAGAAGAAAAAATGAAGAGAAGAAAGAGAGAGAAATAAACAACAAATTAATGAGAGAGAGAGAGAGAGAGAAAGAGAGAGAGAGAGACAGAGAGAGAGAGACAGAGAGAGAATGTTGCATGGGTGGAAATTTTAGCTGCTTCTGTGTTTACCGTATGGGGGTCGTAATAAAGAAAGAGAAAAACAATAAACAGATTGAAATATTAAACTCATAATCAAAATTAATCAAATATTCTTCCCTTACTCTCTTTGTTTTATTTCTCTCTCTTTTTTTTTTCAACAATTATTCAAATTGTTTGAGTAGCGGTAAAGGCGGTGGGGCTGCGGTCAGTGTAATTGTCTGATTGGAGCAGTTTAAATTCTCTCTCTTGCGGTCTCTCTTTTTTCTGATTTCTTTCAATGAATGAAGGTGTGTTAGAGAAGGAAGGAAGTGATGAAGTAATAGTAGAAGGAGGGGGAATATCGTTATAGAAGGGGAGGAGATGGATAGGGCTAGATTTCTGATTCTGTAGAATTCAATCCTATGCACAGACAATTATGGATGCACCTCCAGGATTAACCATAATTAGCAAAATCTATCGGATGGGATATTGCTTCGCCACTGCAGCAAACATGGCGGCCATATCACCCAAAAATAATAATCAATTATAATAATGACTAATATTACTATTTTTCGCTGATGACGATAATAATGTTACGTTGCTTGAAGTTGGACAACGATTACTAAGATGATGAAGATGATGTTGATGATGATGATGATTATCGGTCGCTTGAAGTAGGTCAATGATTACGATGATGATTATGATGATGATAATGATGATGGGGATGATGATGATAGGTTGCCTGAAGTAGGGCAACGATTACGATGAGATGATGATGATGATTTTGATGATGATTTGATGATGATGATGATGAGAGGAGGAGGAGGATGAGGAGGATGATATGAGGATGATGTTAGCTTGCTTGAAGTACAACAATGATTACTAATATGATGATGATGATGATGATGATGATTATCCCTTGCTTGAAGTAGGGCAATGATTACGATGATAATGATGATGATGGTATGTTGCTTGAAGTAGGGCAACAATTACATGATGATAATGATGATGATGATGATAATGATGATGATAATGATGATGATAGGTTGCTTGAAGTATGACAATGATTACGATGATGATGATGATGATAGGTTTCTTGAAGTAGTGTGATGATTACTAAGATGATGATGAGGATGATGATGATTATCGGTTTCTTGAAGTAGGGCAATGATTACGATGATAATGCTGATGATGAGGATGACGATAGATTGCTTGAAATTGGGCAAATGATGATGATGATGATGATGATGATGACGAGGAGGAGGAGGATAGGTTGGTTGAAGTAGGGCAATGGTTACGATAATATTGATGATTAGAGGTTGCTTGAAGTAGGGCGATGATGATGATGATGATGATGATGATGATGATGATGATGATTGATTTGTACAGTCTTAACTTTAACCAGAGGATGTTGCAAGATAATAACGGTCGTATTTTTTAGGAACACCAGTATTATATAAATTTGAGAGTATAAGTGTTTAGTACTAAATACTGAGAAAGACACTCACTAAATTCGCATAACAAAGCCCTGGCTGGGCGCCCCATATTTTTGGTGTACTTTTCTTCTTTACTTCTTCTTTGCATATGAGAAGACAAGTACGCCTGTGTGCAAACACGGGCATGCAGGTACTATATATGAAGAAAGATAAGGACGTTGTCAATTGTGAGACGCAAGATAAGATGCTATGAAACATACAATCTGTGAATAACCTTGTGCCAGAATTGATTAGCTCAGATTAATTCTAGTGATATCTAATAACGATAAAATATAATTTCTGTATTGGCCTTCTCCAAATGGTTCATGTTACAGAAACACAACTGCATACCAATATGCAAATCCAAACGCAAAGTGAGGCCATCACTATCAAGTCCCTGGGGTGAACTAAAGGTCAGGTGACAGAGAGATTTGTACAAAGGCCAAGGACTATTTATTCATCAGAGATTATATATATATATATATATATATATATATATATATATATATATATATATATATATAGGCTAAAGAAGCCTCTTCCCTACGGTGTCCGCAAGACTTGCATTGCCTACTCGATATAAATAATTCAAAACTAATTCAAACTATTCATTAGTAAATAAGTGATCCCGAACAACATGTCTGTATTTTTCTGTTAATTGTTCAATGATGAATCTATGAATAATGAATCTAATAAATCGAATATATATATGCTCGTATATGTGTGTTTCTGTGTATGGATATATCTGTGTCTGTGTATATGTTAAATTGACGAACCTCTTACTAATGGTGTCCACAATATTTTTCTCTTTCCAGTTAGGTATGAATAATTCAAAACTAGTACAAACTAACAATTATTAATTGTAACTAGCAAATATATGCACCCTCCGGGTGCAAGTATTTAATTTTTAATGTAATGAAATATGGTATTAAATTAGAAAGTCTAATAAGAAGGCAGATATAAAGGTTTGAAACGGAGTGGGGGTATAATAGAAAAATAGAAATGAAACTTACTCTTCCATTACTTCCGTCTTTCATTGCTGAATTTTACTTATTTAACTATTTAGTTAAATTAGGAAATAAAGAATAAAATTACACTTATTTTTTCTTGTTAATGGATTTCATTTAAGATTCATTGGAGAGATTTTTGCTTATATTCATTAAAATAAAACCAAACAATTAGAAATCAATAATACTAAGCACATATTTAATAAAATCACATTTTTAATATTAATATGCAAATTAGCCTTCCCATTCACACTGCAAACCGCCATTTTTTGTATATATAAATACAATTGCATGTTATTTCGCATGCAGATATGGACAATACTAATAAAAAGGTGAAGCAATTTTATTAATAATTCAGGTTTAAATATAAATAAAATCATGGAGAATGTGATGTAAATAACTATGTTAATTGTGACTCGATTAGTAATATAGTTTCGGTTACAGACAGAAAAACACACAATCTCCATTATAATAAGATATCAAATAAGTGATCCCGAAGAGCATATCTCTGGATTGCTATCCTTTACTGTTTAAAACTTTCGATTTATCCCCCTAAAATTAAAAGTGATTATATTTTTTTTAATCTATAGACCAATAAAAACTTGTCAGCTATAGACTTGATATTGTCATTTACAAAGACGGACCTAGTTTAACACTAGACTAAAAATATGGGGCGCCCAACTAGAACTTTGTTATGAATAAGTATAAAGTGGGAAAATTATTTTAAAAAATGAAAAATAAAAGTAAGAAAGAAGAAAAGAACATAAATACGAAATGAAAGAAAGAAAAATGGATGAAAGAAATCAATTATTGAAATAATGAAAAATTGTATAAAACAATGAATGAATGGATGACTGAAGCAAACAATGAGCAAAAGAATGAATGAATGAAATGAACAGAAAGAGAAAATGAAAAAAACTAATGGTAAAATAACAAAGAAATGTAGAAAGAAAAAGGACAGAAATACGGAATGAAAAAGAAAAAATCAATGAACAAATGAATAAAATAAATTAAAAAATAAATTAAACAATGAATCAAAGAATGAAAGAAACAAAGTGTAAACGAATGAATGAATCAGAAAAGAATGAGAAAAAGATAATATCGAAAAAATAATGAGAAATAAAGAAAGAAATTAAAGAAGAAAACTTCATTAATTGATTAACAAATGAAAGATGAACAGATGAATAAAGCAATGAATGAAAGAATGATTGAATGAAACAATTAATAAGTAAACGAATGAATGAATGAGAGAATAAAGATAAAAAGGGGAAAATGTTAAAAGGACTGGGAAATAAAATAAAGAAAGGGAGAAGGTGAACAGAAATACGGACAAATAAAAAGAAAATCGAGAAAGAAAAGAAGAAAGAAATGAATTAAAAAATTTTAAATGAAAAAAAAGAAAGAAAGAGAAGTAAAAAATCAAAACAAAGAAGATAATAGGAAAAATCAAAAAATTGATAATTAGTAAAGAAAGAAAAAAATGAATGAATGAATGGATGAATAAAATTGGATAAAGGATTGAGAAATAAAACAAGAGAGAAAGAAAGAAAGAAAGAAAGAAAAGGGACGGATATACAGGAGAAAAAAAAAGAAAGAAAGAAAGAAAGAAAGAAAGAAAGAAAATCAACATATGAATAATTTATGAAAAAACGATTGAGAAAAGAAGTCTCACAGAAAGAAGAAAAAAGAAAGAAAGAAAGAAAGAAGAAAGAAGGAAGGAAGTTAAATGAAAGAAAGAAAAATGGAAATAACGAGGAAGATGAGAAGAATGAAAGAAATAAAAAAAACTATCGTGATAAATAAATAAATGCAAAACAAAATGGCGCTTCATTGCGTTCACTAATTTTCTAGAGAGTCTGTCAACCCCCATCCCCCGCTTTCCAACCCCAACCCCCCAAAAAAACAGGATGCCATTGACCATTTGTTTAGTTGTCCGGCCGGTGGCGGCAAACAAGCAAGCAAATTAGTTTTTACAAAACAAATTTAAACAAATAAAATGCAAAAACAAAACCAATCTAACGCAATATGAGGAAAGAAAAAAATGGGAGAAGAAAAAAAGTAGAATTATTCTGTTAGGAGCAAAGTGACCAATCACATCGGAGAAATGAGCGTTGCATCAACCTAATGTAATTGCTTTCTGTTCCCTTGTTGGCCATTTACAGGATAAAAGGGAGCTTGGTCACTTACAAAAAAATTGTAAAAATGTGCATATTTCTTTTTCAATCCTAAAATGAAGAGAAGAACGACAAAAAATTTGTTTTGTTGTTTTTTTTTTTGTTTTTTTTTTGTTGTTTTTATTTTTGGTTTTTTTTGGTTTTTTGTTTTGTTTTTTTTTTTTCTATACAATGATTTTTTTTAAACGAACCATTTGCATGTCGAAATATTGTTATTCTCTCTCCTGAAATTTAAACGAGCTGAACTTTATCTTTGAAAAGGGTTAAATTTTACTGAAATACCAAGTTTAATACCCAGGTCAGGCCGTGCAGAAACATACACTGACTCACTGGAGAGACATCATATTGATTAAAAGGCCAAAAGTGCTTAGTAAGGATCTATAATAGTAACTATCGTTTTGTTATATATATATATATATATATATATATATATATATATATATATATATATATATATATATATACACAAACACACACATATATATATATGTGTGTGTGTGTGTGTGTGTGTGTGTGTCTATATGCTGGTTTCTACAGGAGGGCGTTTGTTATGAGTTCGTCCTTGGTTCTCCAAGTGTCCAGCATGTCTTATTCGTCTCTGTCAGATGGCGTGTTTGATAGGGGACAAGTGGCCGTACAGTAGCATCTTTGTGGACTGTTACTCCCACGATTTCTTTGATATTATTGTCCAGTTCCCAATTAGCTCATATTCTTGGCGCTTCTTTAAATAATCCCATAAGATTTTTAAAAATAGGGAAAACATCTATTTCGGCAGCATTAGCACATCTTGGGAACTTCATTTATATAACCACAATCCTTTACAAACGAAAAACTAAAAAAATCAAACTGAGCTCTCTAAATATTTTGGAAACTAAAAGAAAAAAAAATTAAAAACCACAAAATGGCAAGGGCGCAAGAATGTTGGGAATCTAGTGAGGATCGAACTCACTATTCAGTAGTAATGGAGACTTGCTTGCTAACCATTACACCACGATGGGATGTCTATCTTGATACCAAGGAAGGCGCGAGGGGTAATTGTTAGAGTCGTAGGAAATGGACTCTCTGACCAGAGTTCAAATCTTGGACGAGACTATTTGCATTTCACATAGCGCTAATACCCTTGGGATAGGTATGCATCCAGCTACTCTCTCTCTCCTTATCTCCCTCTCTCCAGCTATGGGTAAATAGAAGTGTGGACTGGGCTCTTTTAACTTTGATTGGGTAATAAGTCTAAGAGAAGGAAAAATCTAACTTCAAACCTGTTATACTCTGCTTAAGAAATTGATCTTGTGCCGCATCCTGCCGTGCGGCGAGATTGATGAATATATAGATATATATGAATTGATCTGCTAATTTCAGAAACTTGCTATTTAATGAGGAGATGACACAATCTTGATCAAAACACATAAAAACGCGAGGTTCATGTGTTTTCCCATACTTGATTAAAATTCTCATGTTTTTCCTTTAAGGTTTTGTTTTCATCATCTTTTACTTGCCGCTTGAGAAGATATTGAAGTCTTTATCAAAATTGAATTCTAAAAAGCAAAAACAATTCTATCAGGGTACTAATTCAGAATAATGCGCAAGACATAATATCATTCGATTAGGTATACAAAGCATTACATTTCACGGAAAACACGAACACTTTGAGACGCTAGCGTTAGTGTTAGTGTTAGTGAGACTCTACTTCGAGAGTTTCCGTTATCTAATTCTATTCATATTCTAATCATATTATCCCTGTCGCGCTATTCTACATTCGTACCATGAAATATAATGGTTTTTAGACGTAATCTAATCTTGTTATCCCTTTCGCGCTATTCTGCATTTGTGTTATATACTGTATCAGTTGACAGCACTGGTGTGTAGTACACTGGATTAAAAACCAACACAGGTATACAAAAGAAAGCTGGACTTTATTTTCTTTCCTCGGTTGGCGTGGATGAAAGGAGGTGTGAGTCGTGATAGCGCCTGCTTGAATGAGTGGTGAAATGAACTGTAGTTATAACAAGTCTCTTCTTCGGAGAGTCGACGGGAGTGACTGAACTTAGCGGCTACCAAATCTCAACTGCCGAACTCTCGGTCTAACCGTCACTTTTTCAATTCTTACCCAGCATGCTCTGGTCCATTCAAATTACACCGGAACTGTATGGCGTGACCTGCAATCCTAGATTTGTCACCAGTCAATAAGAAGTCCTTTGTCCTCCTGCTATTGTTGTTTTTCCGGAAAGTTTATTTGACCCGGTCAGCAGTAAGCCTTAGATGTTTATCACTCTTCCTCTTTCTTCTATCCAGACTTCTGTCTGGAACATCCTTTGTTTCTCAATTCCTTTGTCTTTTTGAATTTCTTTTCGCGCCAAAAGAATTGAAACGATAGTTAATCTGCAACATTTGTACCATGAAATATAATGTTTTTTTAGACGTAATCTAATCATATTATCCCTTTCGCGCTATTCTGCCTTTGTACCATGAAATGTAATGCTTTTTATACGTTATCTAATGATATTATTTCTTGCGTGCTATGGTGCATATGTACCCCAATCTGATATACTTCAGCTCACGATAATGACAATAATTGCAGACAACAATTATTAACAAATAAAAACTTACTCGTAATCATCGATTAAACGTTTCCTTAAAATGTTTCGCAACGGTTTGATGTAGTAATGTTATATACCCGTTATGTCGGGTATATAAATGGAAGCGAGAAACGGAATGTAGGTGACGAGGGGGTGATATATTGGTTCTTACTCCTGTTCTACTTCTTCTACTTGGTCGGTGGCCATTTTCTCGAGGGCTGAGTCTTACTCTGGTGGGCTCTGCTGTTGGGTTTTCTTTTCGGGGTTGATTTCTACTCTGTTCGAGCTAGGTGTCTACTCATCTCTTGTGAATTAATTATTGTTGTTTTTCTATTTTCTTCATTAAAAACAACCCAAGCCCATAACCGCGCGTTGAGAAGCGTCATTTTGAAAGAATGTCTGTTCTCCGTGATTGACTAGCCGCAACTAACTAAACTACTATTAATTTCTGTCACACGCTTCTATTCGCGAGTTTTTAGAAGGGGTTAAGTAAAGATTACCACATGTAAATTTATAACGGTAAAGGGACTTTTCCATCCTCCCCCGCTTTAACGATTTAACTCAAATATATCTACACTACTTACATAATTCACAGGCTACCCATGAATTATGTAACAGTTGCAATATTTAATATCTAAAAATACAGTCACAGAATAATAAGGCTTTTTACCACAGAAAATTTGAGTTCAAAGGAACAAGTCTCAGGTAAATTATCAATCAAAAATAATTCAATTATACTTTGCGTAAATTAGATGATTACTGTATGTGTTATACTAGTGCGTTATCAAATACAGGGGTACCTTGACTTACGGTTTAATTTGTTCCGCTCGTAACTCAATTTCCTCGTGTGTATTTAGTGACATCCCACAATGTCAGTCGAAAACAAGGATGATTATAGTAGGGAACCACGCACAAACCGAAGCTCATGTGTGGCTAGTGTTTAAACATTACATGAATCTCTTCAGTATTCCTCTTTTTATGCGCCTCAGGCACTGGGTAATAAACCCAGTCTTCCCCCTTTTAGACGCTGCCTTGGAGATTACCTCTCCTGGGATCACGCGGATATTAGATATTTTCCCCCATTGAAATAAAGTAAAATGTCTTTAATCCGTTCCAGCACCCACCAAAAACACCCTGATGTTTTGTTACGTTTTTTATAAGAAAAATTGGACTATATTGTATGAAAGCATAATGAAATAGAATATAAGGAATTGTGTGCTGTAATATGTTTTAATGTTGTTGGGGGGTATTTGGGGGGGGGGTATAATTAATATTTTTCTTTGGAACAATAAATTTGGAAACTTATATGTTTTTAGTGAACTTATTAACATAAGCAAAAGATCGACCGAATGAAAACTCGAACTCGGAAAACTCATAAGTTTAGACATTCGTAAGTCAAGGCACTGCTGTAAATCATGGAAATGGCATGTTGTACCGTTTGCTATTCACGCGCGAAACTCCAATCGTTCGCTTTCGGACGAATACCCAGAGGAAGGGCATGAGACAACGCTCCTCCCCATATATGGGTTAGATAGTTACATCTACAAGGATGGCTTTGGTCTTAAATAATCCACAAAATAAACCAAACATGAAACTAGTATTAGAAATTCGTGCGTAAAGCATAATTCTCATCTATATATAAATACTTGTGTTCCTTAATTGTATGACCGTTATCATTTTGCCATATCTGGTTAAAAATGAGACCGTCCAAATCGTCCAAGATGAAATGCAAATATGTAAATCCTGATTATCTGGTGTTTCTTATCCGCAGAATTCTTATTTGTAAGTGTCGTCACCCCAGCTAGATAATGGACCATTCCATTTTTATTATAAAGAAAGAAAGAGAAGAAAAAGGATATCATACAGAAAAAAAATATAATAAGAAAGAAAGAAGAAAGAAAGAAAGAAAGAAAATAGAGATAGGTGTAAGCTCGTTGAAGCGATAATGCTAATCTGTTTCATCGAACATAATGAAAAGATGAAAAGAAAAAAAGGAAAAAATGTGTGAGAGGAAAAGTTAAATTAATATTATTACACTTTTTACCGGGTTAGCTCAGTCGGTAGAGCGTTCGGCTAGAAATCACAACGTTCCTAGTTCGATACCGGCCCTCGCCCACTCAGCGTATGAGTAGCACAGGGATCTGTGCAGTAAAGTAATGAGCTGATGGTAGGTGGCGCTCTACCTTAGACACAAAAAAATCTCCTTGGTCTAGCGCTAGTGAAAAGGGGATAGGCTGATACCGACTATAAGCCCCCGACGACTTTACTTACTTACTTATATTTGAACTATTTCGTAATAGCTCTTAACATATTAAACGTTGAAATAATTAAATTATCATACTGTGGTATGTCCACATGTATTGCTGTTTTCTTTTAATTTCTAAGTAAATGCAATATTTATAAAATCTTTGATGCAGATTTGAAATTGTTGCACGGATATTGTGGGTAAATATTATACTAAGGTTGCAGGGTTTTTTTTTTTTTTTTTTCAGTATATCGTCAAAAAGGTTATAGTCGGTTGAGTAAAATCGACCTTTTTCGTTTATCGCATTTCGTAGCCACCCATTCCACATTTTGGACGTGCCCTTTTCGCCAAACGGAAAGTTCAAAAAAGTAAGTTCAAAGGAACGAAAAAGGCACTTATGCTCATGCGTTTGATGAGGGGGGAGAGACGTTTTGGTAGGGTAAGTTAATGTTTGGTGGGTGTTCATGTTGATATAATGGAGAGGGTCTGGTTGTGAGGAAGAGAAAAGAGGGAGAAGAGAGATCTAAGATGTGGGGGAAGAATAATTCGTTTACTGTAAACTTAAGGTGCACTCAGAAACTGCACCTAGGAAATGCACCTCATGCGCAAAGAACTGCATGCATCTACACATTAACAGTGATTGTTGGAATTGTGTTAGTAGATACGTGTTCGTGCAAAATAGGTGCCGTGATGTAATGATTGTCGACAAAGGAAATGGAAACGGTAACATGAGTTCAAATCCTGGACGAAGCTGGTTGCATTTCATATGGCACTAATACCCTTAGGAAAGGTATGGATCCAAATATTCTCCCACGAACTATATAGGTAAATAGTATGGTGGACTAGACTTAAGAATTAGTATTGCAACTGGTCTTGGGGAAGGAAAAATCTGAATATAAATCTGGTAAACTCCGCATAAAAATTGACATTGTGTCACATCCTTCTCGTGCGAAGGGTTTGTTAAATACATACATGTTCGTGCGTTATAATACTTAATAGATAGATAGATAGATAGATAGTTATAAAGAGATTGAGATAGATAGATAAACATAAAGAAATTGAGATAGATAGATATAGATAAAGAGATATATAGATAGATATAAAGAGATAGATAGATGTAAAGAGATTGAGATTGATAGATAGATAGATAAACATAGAGATTGAGAGAGATACATAGATATAAAGAAATTAAATAGATAGATAGATATAGGTAAATAGTAGGGCACATTTAGCACTTTTACCAAGGAACGGCTAATGAAGGCTCGGAGAAGGAAAAACTCTGTATTATTAAACACCACTTATGAATTAACCATTTGTAGCATCTTGCTCGTAATGAAGGATTGGACAGCTTCCGTTTCGATACACCTCGTATATATATATATATAATATATATATATATATATATATGTGTGTGTGTGTGTGTGTGTGTGTGTGTTAAGCCATCCACAGACACCGTATTTCGACGTTTTACGTCTCTTCAATGGGGATAGACACAACAACTACCTCTGACCAGGAGTGAAACCCGAGTGGCTTTTCGTCAGCCCGATTCGTTAACCTTTCGACCATTTGACAGCTGACGTTTTAATCTCATCATAATGATAGCACGAATTTGTGCAGAAAGCGCTCGTAGTATAATCTTTATAATTGGTGGATTCATAGATCAATTCCACCCAAATACTAAAAAGATGCCCAGGCAGTTAGAAAGGATCGAAAAAAAACTCGTCCGACAAGAACTGTCGTTGAGTTTAACAAACACACACACACACACACACACATATATATATATATATATATATATATATATCAGTCATCCACAGAAACGTCTTTTGAAGTTTACTTCTCATCAGTGCGGCTCGACATTTTAACAGCTACCTCTAGCATATATATATATATATATATATATATATATATATATATATATATAAACAGATGTATCCAGATGACTTTGAAAATGCTATAGATTGATATATATATAAAATTCGATCTAAAGTAAATATGATTTATATCTAAGAAAGAAAGAAAGGTGGAAGGAAGGAGAGAGGGATGGGGGGTGAAAGAGAGAGATTGGGTTATTTGAGATTAAAAGCTGAAGAAAATCGAAGAGGATACATTGATGCATTTCAAATATGCCCGAAAAAGAAAAAAAAACACTCAACTGAAACAGACTACGTCTTTCCCCTACCCTTACTTTTTCGTTTCTTTTTTTTCTATTTGAAGCTGAAAGCTTTTTTTTTTTCTTTTTTTTTTTTTTTTCCTCCCGCCACACAGAAACATGGCGACCTGAAATCTCAAATGATAAACGCTAAATATTATAAAGCAAAAAGCTTTTTTTTTCTGTTCAATTCAACTTTGATGACGTTTGTGTTCGAGAGGAACAAACAAAAATGCTTTCAATGGACCCCCGAAAGAAGTCAGACATTTTTGAAAAAAAGCCATATTGGGTGGTTCGCATATGTCCACATTCCGCGAGATGAGGACGTCTCTTTTTCATTTCTATTCGCCGTATGTTCATTTAGATTTACCTACATTACTTTACATATCTACATAAGTATTTAGAATGTTATTTGGCGAGACATTCATGGTAAAAAAAACATGCACACTTATATCATTATTTAACTTTCAAATGCTAGTATATTATTTACTAGCGGATCTACCCGGCATTGCCAGGGATTTACAAAGTTAAAAATAAATATATTTTCTCCTTTATTATCACTAGTAGGACATGATAATGTAATTATTACAACGTTTCGTGTACTTACTTAAAAGTTATTGCTAGATACTTCAATATGTAAAACGTATAAAAATATTGATTTAACTCTCTGACACTCTTTTTTCTTTCTTTCTTTCATTCCTTCTTTTCATTTTTCGATTATGTTTGATTGAAACAAATTAACATTATCGCTTCCGCCCGTTCACCCCTCTCTATACCTTTCGCCTACTTTCTTTCTGATTATATTTTTTCTGTGTAGGATGTTCCTTTTCTTCCCTTTCTTTCTTTCTAATGAAAACGAAATTGTCTATTATTTAATTGGTGTGACGACACTCATAAGAAATAAGAATTCGACGGATAAGCAACAAAAGATAATCTGGATTTACATTTTTACATTTCATCTTGGACGATTTGGATGGTCTCATTTTTAACCAGAGGGTGTTGCAATTATAACGGACGTATTTTTTTTAAGAACACCACTATTAATATATAGATTTTTATTGAAGTTATTGTAGTTACTCCATATATTCTTAAAAAATAGCCGTCTGAAGATAAAAAGCAAAACCAAGTACTCACACTTTATTTTAATACAAAGGTAATAAAATCACCAAAAATTGATCAACATCTACATTAGAACAAAGAAAATATACATATGAATCCTCTACATTTTAATATAGTGACCCCTCTTCTCACATGTCAAGTCCTAGCATATATATTATTGTCCTAACCCTATTGCCCTATGGCAATTGCTAACCCTTTTTATCATATGGGTCGTAGAAAGCGATGGCTGAGTGTATTCATGTCCTGGGAATGACGTTAAACTCTATCTGATGGTGAGGTTCGAGTTCTGGAGGTTTCGGGAGTGTGAGACACCCTTTCATCACTATTGGTCCCAGGTCCACTCTGATCCAGACTGGTAGTACCTGTTAGAGTCCATCTATGGGTTAAATGGAAAAAGTGTTTATAAAAATTGTTTAAAAACATTCTACCAAACTATCGCTTATAACAAACCTAAACTTTACCCTATAAATTATCCCTTAAACTGATTTCCAATACACTTAGCAACAAACAACTGCAAACAACCTACTGTCAAAATCAATACAAATCCTTTTAAAATTTGACCATCCCACACAACCTACCACTTGGTATAAAATGACCCTGGATGAGATGGCATGCCGTTAAAATCAATCAATCAACATTCTTCTCAATAACAGCCAGAAATATAATGTCGATTTTTTAATGATTTTACAGGATCAATTTCCGACATGATGATTTTAATTGCTTTCTATAGGTCTGCTTTGCTGTTATATTGTTTGCCACCTTTAATTAATTACATCTTCACAGATCAGGACTTGATGGTGGCCATTCCATTATATTCTCTCCTGGAAAACGTTTATGCTCAAAGAATATATTATATACAAAAAGAAAAAAATAGTTTTTATTTTATTTCAGAGATCTTAAGCTAATATTAGTTTAATCTGCATACTAACATCACTCAGTTCCTGTTTGTAAATTCTAAATGTTCTAAAAAATAACCATTAAAATAGCAGAAAACTTAGTTAAATATTTTACTAAGAGGAAATATACGAGTTTATATTTTACAAATATTGGTTCAGAAGTTATTGGGTTATTGGGCTTTATTTGATTTGCATAATAAATTCAGAAAAGCTGTAGATTTATAATTATCTCAATCCTTTCACACTCTGATAATTTTTAGATCC
>CM042152.1:55262069-55344569 GCA_023376005.1 Doryteuthis pealeii
TATATAGAGAGAGAGAGACAGACAGACAGACAGTGCGCATATAGGTGTGTATGTGTTTGTGGTTAGTCACATATTAAAATACAATTCCTATGAACATAATGTTTTTGTCTTGTTTTTCTTTTTTGTATTTTGATTATTTTAGCTTACATGGTGTACTTATGTAGAGAGACTGTTCAGTGGTGGCTGAATTTGCTAATCAAAAACACTCATACATATATTTAATTTACTATTTAAAGGTGTTGATAAATTGCCCTAAAATTACTTGCTGGAAGGACTGCTTAATGGAATTATCAACAGGGTCAACTCTGATACAACTTAGTGGACAATCAACAGACAAGGATTATATCTGATACAACTTTCTACTTCAAGACATGTTCTACTTTGAGGACAGATCAACAGATAGGATTAAAAGTTATACTACATCCTTCTACTTCAAAGCAGGAACGAAATTTACGCCCCAAAGAATCTCCACTATAAAAGTGCTTTCAACTACAACCCTAAAATGGCCTCACGAATCGTAACATTTGTCTTTCTACCGTACTGCACATAATCTAGAATGAATATATATAATCTGTATTTACGGCGTCCAATCCTGATGTAATCGTTAGCAAGTTAGTCTCGCAGACCTATTAGGACTGAATAGCAATTTAGATACTCGCTTGATGTCCCCTCCTTCTGACCATGTATTACATTCTACGCGTATCAAAAGTGTTGTATAAATTTATACATTCTATTTATTTTAACGACATGTCAACTTGTCTAGAGGTTAGGGAATCTCATTCCTTGTGAGTTCATATTCACATATTTTTCAAGTTGATTTTGTACACAGTTATATTATGTGAAAAATTGACATCTAATACCAATATTCTGCAAGCAATTATATCATTTCAAGTAACTAATGATGTTAATTCTTATGTTTCCTGTTTATATATATATATATATATATATATATATATTATATATATATATACGTGTATGTGCGTGTGTGTGTGTGTGTTCGTATCGGTATATACAGATATATATATATATATATGTATATGTATGTATGTATGTATGTATATACTAGCAAATATATGCACCCTCCGGGTATAAATATTTAAGTTTAAATGTAATAAGGCATCATATTAAATTAGAAAGGCTAATGAAACCAAATAAGAATGCAGATAAAACGATTTGAAACAGAAGGGGTAATCGAAATATAGAACAACTGAAACTTACTCTTCCATCACTTCTAAAGAATAAAATTCCAATTATTCCTTCTTGTTAATGGGTTTCTTTACGATTTATCCCGGGAATTTTTTTCTCATTTTCAATAAAATAAAACCAAACAATTAGAAATCAATAATACTAAGCACATATTTATCAAAATAACATTTTTAATATCAATATGTAAATTAGCCTTCCCGTTCACAGGGTAAACTGCTATGTTGTTGTATATATAAATACAATTGCATATTATCAGTATGAAGATATGGTCAGCAGTATTAATAATGTAAAGAAAAATATTAATAATTGAGGGTTAAATTAAAATAAAATCATGGAGAATGTGACGGTAATAACTAAGGGAATTGTGACTTGAGTAGTAATATAGTTTTTGTTACAGACAGGAAAACACACAATCTTTATTATAATAAGATATATATATATATATATATATATATATATAATATATATATATATATATATATATATATATATATATATAGAGAGAGAGAGAGAGAGAGAGAGAGAGAGAGAGAGAGAGAGAGAGAGAAGAGTGAGAGAGAGAAGAGTGAGAGAGAAAATGTTAAGTAACTTTCTGTTGGTTATAATGCAGGAGTACAAACTCCTACCCACACCACATTCTCCTCCTACTCACTCTTTCTTTTAATCTTCACAAATCACTACTTGGGTCATTCAAACGGCAACTAATGTACATCACGTCACACTGACCCGGGGTCACAGCACAAAGTTTTTGTACATGATGAATATCTATTTATCTAGCTTTTTCTGAAAAAAAAAGAAATAAAAAATACAAAATAAAGAGACAGATTTTTGTTCGAAACGGAAAAGTAAATGTGTTTCTAAGATAAAAACAAAGAAAAGCAATAAATCATATATATATATATATATATATATATATATATATATATATATATATATATATATATATATTGAAGTTAAAACAAAACATATGTATATGTATGTATGTAGGTATGTGTGTGTGTGTATGTGTGTGTGAAGAATTGAAAGAAAGGAAGAAAGAAAAATGAAAGAAAGAAAGAAGTTAAAACAAAACATTTTTACGGGCGGGGAATTGAATGAATTAAAAAGTATGAATGAATAAAAATGGGATTGAAAATGTTCTTTGTGAGTGAAGAAAGAAAGAAAAAAAGAAAGAAAGATGGAAAGAAACAATGCCGAAGTTAAAATTTTATTGCGAAAGAAAGAAAGAAAGAAGAAAAAGGAAAGAGAGGAAAGAAGAGGGGAGAAATTAAAATTTTATTCAGGAGAGAAGAATTCAAAGAAAGAAAAAAAAGAAAGAAAAAAAAAGAAAGGAAAGAAAGAAAGAAAGAAATTAAAATTTTATGTGAGGAAAGGATTTAAAGAAAGAAAGAAAAATTAAAATTTCATGTGAGAGAAGAATTTAAGAATTTAAATAAATAAATGAATGAATAAATAAAGATAGATAGATAGATAGATAGATAGAACTCTATTAACAAAAGAGTATTTGAAATGTAAAAAGCAACAGAAAAAGATGTAATGAATGTCAAAATAAAGAAAAAGTAAGTGAAAAAAAACTTTAAACTCTATCATAGAAAAAATGTGTGTAAGAGAGAGAGAGAAAGGGGGAGAGAAGGAAAGAGAGAGAGAGAGAATTAAGGAGAAAGGTGTATTACCGATTTTGATTTTAGAAAGAAATGTCAATTTTGTGAGTGTAAAAGAGCCAAAGATGTATTGGAGACAGAAACTTTATTGGTATCATCACGTTTAACTGGCAAAGAGATGAAGATGAATTTCATAGACCAGTGACAGAGATTTAAACAACCTCTAATATTCAAACTCTGAACTCTCCGAATCAAAGAAATGTTCATAGTTTTGGATCAATAGGTAAGACAACTGGCCGATATCTCTGACCAGCCCTGTCGACAGGGGCTTTAGAATACACCGACTGCACCTCTGCGTCTCTGTGAGACAAAATTAATATAATTTTCTTTATTTCACGTGAAGTTTTTTCTTTTTATAAAACTAAGGCCTACATTGAGACCTTAACAAGGCTCAGAGCAAGAATCCGACCAGTAAAGACTCAACTTGCCAATCCACAATGTCCTCTTTCTGCATGACAATGCTCGACCATACACAAGCATCAAGACAAGAGAGAAAATCGCCTCATTCGGGTGTACAACTTTACCGCTTCCTCCACACTCACCAGATTTAGCGCCTTCAGACTAACACCTCTTCGGTCTCATGAAAGAGTGTTTGAGAGGCAAACATTATTCCAGTGATGAGGAAGTGAATTCTGTAGTGAGGAAGCGGCTCAAAGAACAGTCAACAGAACTTTATGTGGCTGGGACACATGCTCTCATTCGAAGGGGAAACATTGCTATTGAGAGAAACGGTGACATTTTGGAGAAGTAGGGATGTGATCCACAGAGGACCAGCTTCATTTTGATGTATGATACATGTTCCTATGTTGGTAATTGTACCTGTACTAAAAAAATGGCATTACTTTTTGACTCACCGTAGTATATATATACACATACATATATACATATATTTTATACCATATTTCAACAATATATATATATATATATATGGGGGGGGGTATTCATATATATACAGGGAGAGAGAAAGGGGAAAGAGAGAGGGAGAGAGTATGAGAAAAGGTGATAGCATTGTCTGTAATCATTAAAAATTATTACAATACAAAAGTCTGGTGTTTCTTTTTACAGACGAAACATTATTTATCAGCAATTTCATAATATATGGCTTCACCTTTTACCTTTAAGGCATGAACTTCAAGATCTGTCACAGAGTTTGCCAATTTAAAGAAGGTAGATTGAGGGATATTCTGCCATGCATCCATTATAGCCTTTTTCAGCTTTTCGGTAGTGGAATATTGGATATTGCCAACGAACATATCTCGTGCCGTCATTCCCCAGGGACTTTTATGGAATTGAAGTGTGGAGAACAGGCAGGCCACTCCATGACAGAGGAAAAGCGATGGCTGAAGTACGAACACAACCCTCTCGTTGTAAAATGACAACTCGCCTTGTCTTTAAAGATCGCTTTCTTCCTTTCTCTTCAGTTTCTTATTAGCTTAGGGATCAAGCTGTGTGCAAGCATTTTCTTGCTACTTAACCGCTGTCAAATTTCCGTTAACAATAACGGCCCCAAAGCTCGTGAAACGACGCCAGATCACAATTCCTCCAACACCAAAAGCTACGAACGACACTTGTCCGTGTTTCCCGTCGTCGATCATAGCAAATAAAATAAAAAAATTCAAAAAAATTTGTTTTACGCATGTCCATCTAGATTAAAGTGCTTTTCGGCTCTCCAGATCACATCCTGCTGATGAGGATGCTATTTGAGTATCATCTCTGTCCGTTGGTATCTAGTTTCCTTTGGACAAAAACAGCTCGTATTGGTTGAACATAAGAGTTTAGAGCCCGACTCTTGTCAATGAAAGGTTTCTATATTTGTATTACTAGCAAAATTATGCGCTCCCTAGGCGAAAGTAATTATGTTTTAATGTAATAGAATATTAGATTAGAAAGTCTAGCAAAACTAAATAAGAACGAATATAAAATTATTAAACTTTTAATGATATTTTATTTAATTTCTGTATCAACATTATCATCACCATCATCATCATCATGTCGTGTCAGTAAACTATATGTATTACCGATGCAGACTACGCGGATGAACTAGCGTTTCTTGCAAATGTACCTGCACA
This sequence comes from Doryteuthis pealeii, assembly GCA_023376005.1. Lineage (NCBI taxonomy): Eukaryota > Metazoa > Mollusca > Cephalopoda > Myopsida > Loliginidae > Doryteuthis > Doryteuthis pealeii. Next base: position 55,267,006 of record CM042152.1, read on the forward strand.
AGCTGTATCTCTACTGCATAGTCTAGCAAGGGGCATTGGTCTCTACATGAACTCAGTTAAATCAGAGCTCATGTTTTAAGATGGTGCTATCTCCTCCTTAATGACAAGCCTTTGAAATTAGTAGACCATTTCATATACCAAGGTAGCAATATCTCATCTACTGAAAGCGATGTCAACATACGCAAAGGTAAAGCATAGACTGATATTAACAGACTATCGAGCATATGGAAATATAATCTCTCTGATAAAATAAAACGGAAATCTTCCAAACTGTAGATGTGTTAGTGTTACAATCTCATGGGTCATCCTGTATGCCTTGATCAAGAGCGCTTGTTCAGTTGAATTTGATTCTTGGTAATCCTCTGATAATGAATCCTTCTGGTAAAGAGTTCTGAGTATTGTAAGTCCCTCCTCAATGAGTGCTAGTAGAACTATGGCCAGTATCAGTGTTTAAGTAGTGTATCAGCCACGTAGTAAGGCTAGTAATTGGCGAAGGAATAAACCACGTGACTACGGCTAGTCTATAAATCCAGGTGGGGAATAAGAGCCCACCTTATATGCCGAAATAATTCCAACAATTAGTACTACTGTATGGCCCCACCTCGCAGATCCATTGATATTGGATCGTGAGTTCGATCCTCTGGATACTTTTGATCCAGTGTCACATCCCACAAGCGGGGAACTGTATAGGTCCATAAGTTAGGCGAACTGTATGGTCCCACCACTCGACTCTAATGAAACACTTGCAGAAAAAGCTAGATGGGCCAAATCCTTGAAGCATCACTCGACAAAACATCAGTTGTATGGCTATTAACCTCCCACCTCGTTAACCACTCAAGTACAATGATCAAGAGAGATTTCATAAATGTTGTTAACAGAATTGAGTAATGGGATTCTGGAGTATCATATCCACTTTGCTTTACAGCAATTAAGGATGAGCTCTCTTCTGAAACAAGTAAGGTGCTTTTCATATTTTTAGGGGATCTTTTAGAGGGCTCTTCAAATTTAGAATAGAGAAAGACAAAAACATAAAATTCAAAGGGGTTGTTATAGTTGTTGAATATCAAGTTTTAATTTTTTTTTATATCGAATTCATTTTTATTAATTACTCGCGCAACCTGTAGATATACCATAGTATGATAATTTAATAATCACAAAGTTTTGGTATGTGTATTTAGGAGTTAATTTGCTAAATAGTTTTACTATGTAAAAAGTATAATAATCTTGATTTAACTCTCTTCTCTCTCTCTCTCTCTCTCTCTCTCTCTCTCTCTCTCTCTCTCTCTCTCTCTCTCTCTCTCTCTTTCACCCTTTTTTGCTTTCTTTCCTTTCTTTCCATCTTTTCAATATGTTCGATTGAAACAGATTAGCTTTATTGCTTCCACATGCTCACACCCTTTCTCTATTTTCCACAACTCTCTCTCTCTCTCTCTCTCTCTCTCTCTCTCTCTCTCTCTCTCTCTCTCTCTCTCTCTCTCTCTCTCTCTCTCTCTCTCTCTTCTCTCTCTTTCTTTCTTTTTTATTATTTTTCTGTGCATTATTCCTTTTTATCCCTTTTTCTCTTTATAACAGAAACGGAATGGTCTCTTATTTAGCTGAGGTGACAACACTCATAAGAAATAAGAATTCGGCGGATAAATAAAACCAGTTAATCAGGAGTAAAATTTTTGCATTTAATCTTTGACGATTTGGACGGTCTCATTTTTAACCAAAGAATTTTGCAAGATGATAACGGATGTAAAATTTAGGAACACAAGTTTTGATATATAAAAGATAAGCTTATTAATCATGTAATAAAATTCATTAGAAAAATATCTGTTATTCACTTTTATGTGCACTATGAAGGTATGGTTATTTCGGTAAAAAATGGAATCAGGACCCACGTTCATATCCTGATCAAGGTTTTTGCTTCTCACTGTGCTAATGCTCTTGGTAAAGACATGAATTGATGTGTTCTCCATCCAGTGATAAGTAAACAGTAGGACAGACTGGGTTATTTAGCCTTGGTGAAGCAATTGGTGTAGAAGAAAGGAAAATATTTAATTCAAATGCCGGTGAAATAATGACTTTGAGTCACATACTGTTTGTGACAGGGAAGCAGGGCAAATACATACTCGTGCACTATAATCTTCTGAAAAGGAGATAGAAAGAAAGAAAGAAAAAAGAAAGAAAGAAAGAAAGAAAGAAAGAAAAGAAGAAAGAGATAGATAGATAGATAGATAGATAGATAGATAGAAAAATCAGACACTGATAGATGAATAGATAAAAACAAACAAATAAATGAAGGAAGAAAGGAAGAAAGAAAGGAAGAAAAGAAGAATAGAATGAGATAGATAGATAGATTGATAGATACATAGATTAAAAGAAACAGACAGTGATAGAAAAATAGATAGAAATAAATAAATGAATAAAGAAAGAAAGAAATGAAGGAAGAAAGAATAGACTGAGATAGATAGATAGATAGATAGATAAAGAAATTAACTTTCTAAAATATGCTTTAGGGAACATGATATCTTATTATAATGGAGATTGTGTGTTTTTCTGTCTGTAACCGAAACTATATTACTATACAAATCACAATTCCTTTAGTTATTTACATCACATTCTCCATGATTTTATTTTTTTTATTTAAAACCCAATTATTGATAAAATTGTTTTACATCATTAAGACAGTTGACCATATCTACATACTAATAACATGCAATTGTATTTATATATATAACAAAATAGCGGTTTACAGTTTGAACGGGAAGGCTAATTTGCATTTTGATATTAAAAAATTGATTTTAATAAATATATGCTTAGTATTATTGATTTCTAATTGTTTGGTTTTATCTTATTGAATATGAGCAAAAATCTCAGGAATAAATCTTAAAAGAAATCCATTAACAAGAAGAAATAACTGTAATATTATTCTTTACTTTCTAGCTTAACTAAATAGTTAAATTAGGAAAATTTAACAAAGACAGACGGGAATAATGTAAAATGATGGAAGAGTTAGTTTCAAAGTTGTTCTATTTTTCAATCATTCCCCTCTGTTCCAAATATTTTTATCTGCATTCTTATTCAGTTTCATCAGCCTTTCTAATTTGATATATTTTATTATATTAAAACTTAAATACTAGCACCCGGAGGGTGCATATATTTGCTAGTTCAAATAATACATTAAATGTTGTAAATAATATTGTTAATTTTTTCCATATTTATTTATATATAATTTACTAACCGTCAGTCTTCGTACAAATAATCAATTATTTACTGAAGAGTCCTAATCGCGTCACATTCAATGAACATAGAATTTCTAACGGGAACACTGACACCATTAAGTAAATGCTAGGTGGTATGAGTGTGCAAGAGTTATCAGAAATATCTCTGAAAATATACGATCAGGATTTCTCGGTAAAAAGGAATGTTGAATTTGTTTCTGTTTGTTTTAATTTTATGATTTTCGCAAAATAAACAGTTTTAAGTTTATTGGGATGTCTAAAAGGCATTTCCGCCTTCTCTTTTTAAATTAATGTGGGATCTCCCTAAAGAGCAGATTTTAAGACCTTATAAAATTATCTACAGATGCTCTCTTTCGAAGGTCTTATGAAGGTTTCCGATTTTTACTGGCGTTTTTCTCTTTTAAGCATCATCATCAAATGATGGTGGGTTTTCTTGTTATCATCATCATCGTCAATTGATTGCAAGGTATTCCTCTAACTATCATCATCAACAACTGTTCAAGTTCTCTCCGAAGCATCATCATCGACAACTGGTGGTGAAGTTCTCCTGTAACTATGATTATAGACTACTTGCGGTGAGTTTCTCCTCCTAGCATCTGTTGACTGGTACTTCTTTTTTAAGCATCATCATCGGTAATTTGTGATATAGTTATCTTTTAATATCATCATCGACAACTGTTGTAATCATCCTCGTCATAACTGGTTGGGAGGTTCCCTAGAAATATAATTATCGATTATCTATCTCAGTATATTCTTTCTTTTTTTTCTTCTTTATTCATTCATTTATTTTTATTGTTATATATATTTACCAACCCTCCGCACGAGCAGGATACAACACAAGGTCAATTTCTTAAGCGAAGTTTGAATTCAGAGTTTTCCTTCTCCTATACTATTTACCCATAGATGGATGGTATATATTTGGATTCATACCTTTCCAAAGGTATTAGCGCTATGTGAAATGGATCAGTGTCGTCTAGGATTTTAACTCGGGTCGACGAGTCCGTTTCCTACGACTCTAACCATTATGCCACGCGCCTCCAATTTTTCTATTGTTATATCCCATATATACCTACATCATACGTCGGGTATATAATAGAGAGAGACAAATAGATTAGATATGATAGTGATGATAGGTGTTCTTACTTGTTACACTTCTGGTTACTGCTTCTTCGTCTAGGTCGTCTACCGTGTCTAAATCCATGTTCTCTGGGCTGACCTCTCTTCAAGGCTTTCGACTGGGTGTTTATTTTCTTTCTTAGTTCTTCTTATAAGGCTGGGCTGGTCATGTCTTAACACTCAATTAACAACAAGACTTTGTGTTGTTACGGTAATAAAGCTTTATTTACTTGGCCCATGATTCCACCACGGGTGAGATGGACCCCGGGAGCTGAAAACGTCTACGCTCCTTGAAAGCCGGGTCGAATCTGACTCTAACTAAACTTATTCTCAAGCGGCTGTAATGACACGATTTTAACTGAAGGTGAAGTTGGGATCAACTAAACGTCACTCATAATCCAAAACGATATGGAAAATTACCCACCTCAGCTTTTAAATCTCACGAACTTTATTTAAAATTATAACTTCAGGTATGTTCACAATTTTGACTGCTCATAAATTGTAACATTATCTATCTATCCATCTTTCTATCACTATCTAATTTTTCAATCTGTCTATCTATGTCAGTCTAATCTTCTTTCTTTCTTTCTTTCTTTCTTTCTTTGGAAACGTTCTCCTTAAAGCATCACCATCAACAAGTGGTGATGAACTTCTTTTTTTAATTATCATCATCGACAACTGATTATATAGTATACTTCTAAGCATAAACACCGTCAACTGTTTATCAGGTTCTTCTCCAAGCATCATCACCGACAACTATTAATCTTCATCACCGACAGCTGGTGGATGGGTTCTCCTCGAAGCACCATCATCTATAACTGCCAACTGCGGGAAAGCTTGCAAGAGATTCCGAGGTTGTCAGAGACCATGTTTGAAGTCACTGGCGATTTCTTTTAATAAATAAGATATCTTCATTTTTTCCTTAAATATATCTGATAAAGTGAGATGTCAATGTTACTTTCAATTTTGCATAATTTAGACGTATATATATATATATATATATATATATATATATATGTGTGTGTGTGTGTGTGTGTGTGTGTGTGTGTGTGTGCGAGGACCTACAGTGACAGAAACTACCTACCTACGTTCGCCTGACGGCTCATCAGGATAACTCTGTCAGAAGAAAGTTTGTACAAACGATTTTTATTATTAGGAGTGGTCACGGAAAAGAATAAAAATTAGCATAAAAAATTAAGAATTATAAAAAAAGGAAATTGCTGGACAACTACCTTTTATTGGCTAAGAAATTTCCTATCAATAATTATTAGTAATATCCATTGCTATTTATCACAATTCTCCTGGGTCGTCAGCGAATAACAGCGTATAAGAAATAAGAAATAAAGAATAATCTTTCGGTGAAACTCGAACTCACGTCATCTTCTAAGTCTTGCCAAGAGCTTATTCTTTATTTCATATTCCCGAAGTCGCTGTGCTAGTAGAAGTAAATAACCGAACTAGTACTGATAAAGAACAACTGCTATTAGTATGTGGAATGATAATACTAGTAAAAATTATAATTAATAATAATTGACATGTTAGCTAAGCCTAAACTTGAAATCGGCTTGTAGATTCCATTCTCCACGCCGTTATCTGTTAGGTCAACCCCACACTTCTTATTATCCGTTTACCGAACGTAAAATAAATATGACGATGAAATAAATCCAATAATCCGTTTCGATAAATTTGAGAAGTTTATTTTCATTTTTTTAATAATAGAAAACGTACCAATCGTATAATTCATTATTTGATTGGCATTCTATTGATTAAAGAAAACTATTGATTTTCATTTGGTTGTGAAGGAGAAGCAGCTGGATTGATACTTTCTCGGATTATTTCCGTTGGAATAATCAATTGCGATTCCGTCGAAAGATTCTCCAAATGGATTATGTCTTTGTTTTAATGCTAAATTGGGAGGAAAACGATTTGTTTTAAAAGTTACATTAAATATATTTTATATAGCTTATATAAGAATAGATTTCAACATTTAAATATTGTTTGAGAGACTGATAGACAGACAGACAGACACACACACACACACACACACACATACACATACATACACACACATGTATATATATATATATATATATATATATATATATATATATACTTTCAAAGAAAGAAAAACTTAACAAACCTCATTCCGTAATAATTTATTTCGATAAGAGACTCAAAAGGCTTTTAAAGTTGGTTTTTTTTTAATTCTTAAAAATTCTTAAAATTTTTTTTTTAATTCTCTAAAATTCTTTAAAATTCTTTAAGAAAATATTTAACAGCCTTTTGAGTTTCTGGTCGAAATAAATTATTACGAAATGAGGTTTGTTACGTTTTTCTTTCTTTGAAGTTGAATATTCCTCTGTATTTAATCTACTTTATTGATTAATATACATTGTATTTTTAGTCAATCCGGACCCGGTCGGTAAAGGAACTGTCCCATACTTATTTACCCTAGAGCTTTCAACCATTTCGTTGGTCGTCATCGAAAGATTGTAAGTTGTAGTGTGTAAGATTTTTTTTCATTCTTTCATTTATTTATTGCTCTTTCAAATTATCCGTATATAAAAAAAACAACCAGTCAAAACTCCACATTACTTAATAACCAATGAATGCCCACAAAATTATAAAATAGGCATAATTATCAACCTAATACATAGAACAATACTTTTCAAAGAACTTAGTTACATAAAACAAACCCTAGTTACTAATAATGTCCCCAACAAATGTTGACCAACAAATACAGCTATATCATTGACTATATATATATATATATATATAGAGAGAGAGAGAGAGAGAGAGAGAGAGAGAGAGGGAGAGAGAGAGAGAGAGAGAGAGAGGGAGGAGAGAGAGAGTAAATTTTTGAAGGCAGTTGACAATGCAATATATGTTGAAAACTATTTTTATTTACCTTTTTTCTTCTTTTTTCTAACATACTTAATATTTCGAAACAAAATTCCATCTTCAGAGTCGTTAGAAGTTTTTAAAAGTAGTAGGTATTTTAATAGTACTTATCCCACACACATATATATATATATATATATATATATATATATATATATATATATATATATATATATATATGATCAAGAATTCATTAAAATATTTTAATAATTTTTTTTAATTCTTACATGCATGAAAAATTTTTTTCTTTAAAATCCTTCTCCAAAGATTGGAATTGTATGTAGCATGAAAATAAATATACGTGAGTATCTAAGAATTTTAAATTAAGAAATTAAATTACTTTGGACCTAACTTCTTGATTGATTAATTTAGAAGCATATGCGTGATTCTGACATAATTTACATATATCACACACACACACACACACACACACACTGTAATGGTTTTTTAAGAGTTTTTTTTGCACATGGTCCTTGTAAATACGATTTTTTTTTTAAACTGATCTATTTGAGCTGTATACGCTACCCTAACCGATACTACCACTTTTGGTCAGGATGTGACTGGGAGTGATGGAAATTAATTGGTTTCGCGGAGGAAAAAAATCAAACTGATACCTAAACTCCAGATATTACCTCGAGAAGTATGTGCATATACTAATTAAGACAAGTATTTCATGTTTTGCTCAATAATCTAGCCTGATTGTATCATATGTGTTTCATGTATGATAGTTATGTAATAAAAAAAACTTCATATGGCTCATTTTTTTAATGATATAGTCTGATTTGATCATTTCTCTTATCGGAAGTTTTATCCGACTGCATAAAAAACGCCAAAAATAACTACTAAATTTCAACAGGCAATTTGAACTTGTTCAACTCAATACGTTTTTTTTATACGCATTTGATATGTTATGTAGTACGTGTTGCCTTATCAAACACATTTGGTTTCATTTCTGTTGGCGAGGTTCTCATTTAAACCATCATCATCGACATCTAGTGGTGAGGTTCTCTTCTTAGCATCATCATCATCATCATCATCATCATCATATCATCATCAACTGTTGATGTATACTTTTTTAAGCATCATCATCGAACTGGTGATAGAGTTTTCTTGTGAGTTAAAAATGCTGGCAACTTTTGAACTTTTGCATCAACTTTAAACCATGGAATAGATCATTTAGCTGAAAGGTGGCATGAAGTGATAGAAAGACATAGAAAATTTTTTTGATGACTGAATAATGATGCTATGAATTCATATGACTTAAAGATTATCTTAAGAAATGCTGGTTGGTTGATTGGTTGGTTGGTTGGATTTTACATCAACCCTTGTTGGCTTATTTTATGCCGAAGACGTTTTGTTTTATTCATTCTTGATGGGTACTCAATTTTTTAAACTCGATTTTTTAAACACATTTTTCACTCATTTTGTTCTATTTAACCCATAGGTGGGACACTAACATGTACTACCACTCCGATAAGAGTGAACATGGGAGTAATGGTGACGAAGAAGTACTCCATATTCCCAAAGCTACTGAACTGGAACTTCACCATCAGATAGGGTTTAAGGTCATACCCAGGATAATAAGACCCTAAGCCACCGCCTTCTAGCACATATATGATAAAAAGGGGGTACATCTCGTGGTGTAATGGTTAGCATTCTAGATTCACTGACCGTTTTTAATGAGTTCGATTCTCATTGGGTGCCCTTACTTTTTGCCTTCGGCTACATCTAAGCTAAGCTTAGTAAATAACTATATGATAAAAAGGGTTGGGGCTTGCCATGAATTCAGTTTTTTTTAACATTTTTTCAAGCTCATTTTTCTAATTAACACATAGATGGGACCCTAACAAGTACTACTGCTCTGAACTTGCCGCTTCCTCTTTTATAAGGCTGATGCTACGCTACTTAGTATGTAGCGGTAGACACTGGAGGCAAAGATTTTTGTTTCCCAGCGTCAAATACGAAAACCATGGCAAGTAAGAAATGTCATCCCTACACTACAATATGTTACGATTCGTCTGGCCATTTTGAGGGCTGTAGGGGAAGCAGTTTTACAGTGGATATCCCTTGTGACATAGTGTTTGATACTTTCTTGAAGTGGAAAGCTGTAGTATCAGTTTTAATCATTGACAACTGATCCGTATTAAGGAGTTGTATAATCCTCGTCTGTACATCCAGCGAGTAATGGTACAACAATTTATTAATGCCTTTAAATAGTAAATTAAATAAATGTTTGGGCGTTTTGATTGGCCGATTCAGCCAATGCTGTTTTGGAAGAGTTTATAAATACAAATTGTAATCTTCAGGACATCTTATACCACAAAAATATCAGTTGTGATCTCAACACACCTTATACCCACAAATAATCCAACACAATACAAAAGGAAATATCGTCAGAGAGACAAAAGCCAAAAGCAATCAGAAATTACAGATATTTTAAATATATATCAATATATATTCATATTTATTATAAAGGAGGCTATTTCTCCTATAAGAAAGTTTGATTCGTCCAACGGAACAAATAAAAGATTCGGACTACATGAGGGTTTTCGTCTGGTAGTAGGTATTCTTGCTAAGAGAGTATTTATTACTGTTGTTTCAAGAAGTTAGATTTTTTAAAAATCTAAATATGACTTAAAGTTCATTATGAGTTATTTCCCTTACAACCGGTCATATTTTTCAAAAAAACTGTTTTCTTCGTTTTATAATAGATATGCTCTGATGATGATCCAAACGGATTGAAATATTGCAATATAAGCTGATAAAACAACATTATGTAAAAGCATCTGTGCGTTTTTCAAATTTCTTATTCTGATATACTGTCGGATTCACTTCCTTATTTAATTGATATATATATATTCATATATGTAATTTTACATTGATAAGTAATGTTTAATTATCAGAAACTTAGCACTGGAAGTGAACTTGAGAAATATATTTAGAAAAAAAGTTTTAATATGTTCATTAGAATATTTTTACCATGATTAATTTTTTAAATGTATTTTTCAATGTATATTTATATTCTAATCGTTTAAAAATTGTTGCCTTATCAAATATATATATATATATATATATATATATTATATATATATATATATATATATATATATATATATATTAATATGTGTATAATAATGAAAAGTACAGAAGTTAGTTTTCAATTTTACTGATTGAATTGTATAATTCAATAATTAAGAATCAATCGATTCATACGTAAGTACAAAAAACATGTAAAAACAAATACTTTTCTTTCACTGTAACTCAACAAGTAATCAAAAATTTTATTTAATTTTTTGTCATATAAGAAATTATTTCTTTGAACAAAATATATTATGTTTTAATCGGTGTAACGCAATATCTTTTTTAAAATGAAATAAACTATTCGTAGAATCAATTTGAATTATCATGCCAAATATTTCACCTACAAATAAAGACATTTAATTTTTAGCTCCTTTTTGTTACATTTTGAGGGGTGAAAAAGAAAATAAATTAAACCAATGCATGTTTAATCACTTTGACTCAACAAGTATTTAAGAACGGAATTCAACATGTGTCACGATTCTATGGGCCATACTTTAGGCTTCAAGCAAGAGTGCTTATCCAATGGAAATCCTTGGTAAAGATTCCTTTAGTTTTTGCTCAGGGTTACAAGTTCCTCATCAATGATTGCAAATGGCCAGCTCTCAATATCAGTGCTTAAGTAAGTAGTCAACCAGCCACGCATTATGGCTGTTAATTGGCGGAGTAATGAACCACGTGACCTCGCCCAGTCTATAAATTTAGGTGGTATATTGTAGCACACCTTATATATCGAAATATTCCAACAACTTGTCATATCTACATAAAAGTACATATTAATAATATGTTAAATGTAAACAAAAAACATATTCCTAAAATAAATAAATACTGTAATACGCGAATTCTTAGCGATTTTTTTAATATAAGGAATTTGCTAAATTATTTTTCTCTTAGCTCCTTTTTACTCCTATCTTGCCCTTTTTCTCCCTCGTTCCCTAGAGTTCCTGAATTCCTTTCATTCTGATCATGAACCGGGTACTTCTGTTAGTAAGTAATAATCCTCATTGGGGATCATAGAACTATTAACCCAAATCTTAATATTTATTTTACACTGGCAGTGTACTCTTGGATATACTAAAGAAACGTGATACAGGGATTAAGAGTTCCACAAAATAATATTTTTCTGTAAATATATATTTACCAACCCCTCCGCACGAATAGGATGCGACACAAGGTCAATTTCTTACGCAGAGTTTAACAGGTTTGAATTCAGAGTTTTCCTTCTCCTAGACTGGTTCCCTAGACACGGTTAAGAGCCAAGCGTGTCCTGCTATTTACTCATAGCTCGAGGGAGAGTAGTTGGATGCATACCTTTCCCAAGGGTATCAGCGCTATGTGAAGTGCAAACAGCATCGTCCAGGATTGAACACGGGTCGACGAATCTATTTCCTACGACTCTTACCATTACACCACGCACCGCCATATATTTCTGTATATACAATTACCTATCCCCAATGAGAATTGCTGACAACAAATGTATATGGATGTGTTCGTAAAACGACACAGACAAATCGAGAGAGGGGGAGTTTCCAATAAAAATCGAAATAAAAGTTAGTCTGTTTACTAATCTTTACGACTAGTGGATAAATCATGTCATGGGCGAATGTCGACGAAGCGGCTTCAATCAACACGTCGTTATTCCCCAGTCTTTCTCGTTATTTCCTTCGCCATTTGTCAGAAAAAAACACAACATTAGTCATGGATTATGCTTTCAAATCGACGAGACAAATTTTATGCGTCTTGGTGACATGCCATCTAATAAAAGTCATGACATTCTTCTTGCCTCAAATCTACGTTGCGAAAAGAGCGTCTTAAGTAGAGAAGATCGCGACTAGTTATTTTAACAAGACTCCAGTACGCATGCGTGTCTTTTGTCGATCGTCTGACTTTACCAGGTTTTATTGTCGCCCCGCTTGTCGTTATGGCGATTTTGTTGAAAAACTGAGACGGTGTTATTGTTGCAGCTTGTCAGAAGCCAGCAACTCGGCTCTTTCGGGAAGAAAGCAATGCAACATTGATACGGGGGGAGATAGGAATAATTACCAACTTTATTGCACTCCGAAAAGTTAATAACAAGCGGTCATTGCCAAAACAGAGAGCGGTTTGCGTGCATAAAATATCAATACTGCTATTGACTTTCCTATGTACACGTTCACTCACAAAAGCCAGCAAAAACAGACGCTGTCATTTAGAATAGAAAGAGAAAAAGAAATAACTGTAAGATAGAAACGGATCACCCTCTTCCGGCCAAGTGTGAAAAGCTTTTTAGAGGAACACACAAAAGAAATCAGTATAATTGTCATTTGTCGATAGAAAATCCTTGGCAGATATTTCAGTGAATTTGCAAAAAAAGTATCAGAAATTTGCCTGACAAATACAAAAATCAAGAAAATCGAAGGTGATAATTCCTACAATAGCCACTAACAAGTAACCCCACTTCGTGTTGGCGTAGACATCAGAATAAAGGCAACAAGGGGCTGTTTCCACACTCCCCAAAGATTCACAACTAGGTTTGGTTTGTTTGTTTGTTTTACAGCATACCAAGCTTTTTCGGGTCATTTAATGTCGAAAGACGTCATTTTGATAAAATTGTCTATGTTTTAATGTCTTCAAATTGGAATAAATAATCTTCATTAAATTTACTAGCAAAATAAAAAAAACACCCTCCGGGCGATGTAAAAATAAATTTTTGAAAGATATTGCTTGAGGGGGTGGAAGTTTAAAAATTAAATGTCGGAGAGTTTGAACCATAAATCATGAAATCATCAAATTTATTAAAGGAGTAAAAAAAGAATAAAACAATTTGAAATCGAAACTAAGTTCTATTAACTTTGAATATCTATCAAAATAAAACAAACTATTTATAAATATATGATACCGGGGATGTATCTATTAAAACTTGTTTAAAAAACAATGAGGATTGTCTAATGTTGCATGCTCAAATTTTGAGTGTATCTATTCTATATTATGACGATTTCGGGTATAGTGACGTAAGCAGTGACGTAGTTTTTGTTACAGACAAAAACCGGAAGCGAATCTGCCTTATTCATAGATTTGGTTTGGTTTGTTTGTTTTATGGCATATTAACCCTTTTCGGGTCATTTAATGCCAAAACAAGTCATCCTGATAAAAATTTGTTGCAAGTTCTTAATATCTTCAAATTGGTATAAATAATTTTCATTAACTTCATTTGTCTTGGTTTGGTTTGAATTGGTTTGTTTAAATGTATCATAACGCTGTGGGTCATTTAATTCCAAAAACTATCAGAGCGTTAGACAAATGCGGGTATTCAAGTTTCTTTTACTGGTGTAATTTTTGTAGATGTATTTTGTGGATGTATTTATATCTGATTCATAATTTTCAAAGAGATTCGTATAATTGTTATTCGTCTATAGAAACTTCCGGTAGATATTTCAGTGAATTTGCAAAAAAAGTATCAGAATTTTGCCTGAAAAATGTGAAAATCAAGAAAATTGAAGGTGATAATTCTAACAATAACAACAGTAGCGCATGAATAAATAAATATTCGTAAAGAAAATAAACAGGAATCAAATGGAGAATTTAAACAGTTCAGACCTCAGCAGTAATGATGCCGACTATGAACAATCTGAGATAAATATATGGATAGATTGAAAGATAGATATGAACAGACCGATATAGATAGATGGATGGACGGATGGATAGATACGTAAATATTGAGATGGAAGATATATATATATATAGAGAGAGAGAGAGAGATAGACAAAGACAGAGACAGAGAGAGAGGCAGAGAGACCGAGAGAGAGAGAGAGATAGATAGATAGATAGATAGATAGATAGATAGATAGATAATGATTATGATCATGATGATCATGATGATGAAAGAGAAGAAGCAAAACCAATAATAAAGTAAGAAAATCGATTATTCAAACGCGGGAAAGGAGATTCAGTATTATTATTATTATTATTTACTCCTTTTGAGTTTTCATCATCATCATCTTCTTTATTCCCTTCTTGTTCTTGTTCTGTTCTTGTTCTTGTTGTGTGATAGGGCTTATAGGGCTGCACAGCTGCTGTTTTGTTCCATGATTTGTTCTGGATAGCATTCAAAATAAACATCTATGAATTTGTAGTTTTTTTTTCTTTCTTATTTTCTACTTATATTTAAAATAAAGGATTTAATTTCATACTATTCGAAAGCGTACTTGTTTTCATCAATATATTTTATATCTTCTAGTGACTATTAGGAAGTGTGGATATACCATAGTATCATGATTTGATTATTACAACGTATATATGTTTACTTAAGAGCTATTGCTAAATAGTTCAATATGTACAAAGTATAATAATCTGGATTTATCTCTCTCTCACACACACACACACACACACACACACACACACACACACATACTTTTTAATTCATTTCCTTACAGTTTACTGAAGATTATATCTTATATTTATAAACTATTCTAAAACAGCGTTAGCTGAATCGGCCAATCAAAACGCCCAAATATGTATTTAGTTTGCTATTTAAAGGCGTTGATAAATTGTCGCACAATTGATTGCTGGATGTACAGACGAACGAACAATGATTATACAATTCTCTATACACTGACCAACAGACGAGGATTATGCAATTCTTTAACACTGATCAGCTGACAAGGATTAAAACTGATACTGCATCTTTCTACTTCAAGAAACGATCTCCACAAGGAATCTCCACTGTAAAACTGCTTTCACCTACAGTCCTAAAATGGCTACACGAAACGTAACGCAAACAAAAACAAATTAAAGAAAGAAAGAAATATGTATGTGACTGAAGAAAAAAGATCAAAAGAAAGAGAAGGGTTAAAGAAAGAATGAATGAAAGAATGAATGAATGAATGAAAGAAATGAAAAAATCATGGGATTGAAAGAAAGAAAGAAAGAAAGAAAGAAAGAAAGAAAGAAAGAAAAAATTATGAGATTGAAGAAAGAAAGAAAGAAGGAATTAGAAAAAATGATGGGATATAAAAAGAAAGAAAGGGAGGAAAAAAGAAAGAAAGAAAGTGATTCACTGAAAAAAGCAAAGGACGGAAAATAAAAGGAAACACAAAAAGAAGAGAAAAGGAAAAAAAACTGAATAAGAGGAAAATTCAAATTGTTATAAAAAAGTGAACTGCGATGTTATAGATAGTGATGGAAAATTAACAGCAAAAAGAAAAGAAGAAAAACGAGAGAGAAAATAAAAAGAAAAAGAAGAAACGAGAAAAAAAAGAAAAAGAAGAAAAGAAGAAAAGAGAAAAAAAAAAGAAAGAGAAAAAAAAAAGAAAAGAAGAAAAGAGAAACTAGAAAAAAGAAAAAGAAGAAAACGAGAAAAAAAAAGAAAAAGAAAAGAGAAAAAAGAAAAAAGAAAAAAGAAAAAAAGAAAAAGAAAAAGAAAAAAGAAAAGAAAGAAAGAGAAAAAGAAGAAAAGAAAAAAGAAGAAAAAGAAGAAAAAGAAGAAGACGAGAAAAAAAAGAAAAAGAAGAAAACTAGAAAAAATGAAAAAGAAGAAAAAGAAGAAAACGAGAAAAAAAAAGAAAAACAAGAAAACAAGAAAACAAGAAAAAAAGAAGAAAAAGAAGAAAAGAGAAAAAATGGAGAAAGAAAAAAAGGAAAAAGAAAGAAAAACAAGAAAAAAAGAAAAAGAAGAAAACGAGAAAAAAAAGAAAAGAAGAAAAAAATAAGTGTTTTGTTTTGTTTTAAAATCACGCGGGAAACGTCTCATTTGACGAGCGATGTAACTCATCTTTGGACTTGTAGGATAGAATAATTCTACCAAAAATGAAACAATGTTATCTCGAATAGGATTCTGGTGTCCCTGGCGTCCACAAGAACAAAAAACATATGTACAAAAAGAAAAAAAATTGAAAATACCAATTTCTGGCTGATGTAGTTTGGAAAATAAAAGTCAAAATTATTTCTTTCCTGATTGAAGTATTAGGTACGTCTCCAAAAAGACTAGAGAATTTTCAGGAAGAAATTGGTATTGGATGTGAAAGTGTTGAAAGCTAAAGAATGTTTATCAATTACGGAAAATCTCTTGAGATCTAGGGAGACGTAATAGAATCTCCAGAACAAAAAAATAATTACCACGGAGCTAAGAGAATAACTAATAATAGGACATTACTAATACTAATACTAGATATGGCCAGATGGTATGAGCACATACTAAATATTTTCTTTTTAAAGAAATAATGTTTTTTTTCTTTGTTTTTTAGAATTTGAACCCCTACTGTGTGATGCAATGGAGACCAGAAGATCATATCTAGAAAATGGAAGTAGAAATATTAGAAATGAGTAATAATAATCAGATGTCGGAGTTCCAGCAGGCATCAGAAAAAATGAATCAAAAGCTGGAAAAAATATGAAATTTTCTCGGGAAGGGGACGATTGTTAAATATGAAGGAGACGCTTGTATCATTTGTTTACAGGGTGATAGTAAAGTAACTACTTTCTTTATTGTAAAAAAAAATAGGATTTATTTCCGAATTATTATTTTTACAAAAGATGAATATGAGAGGAACACACATAACATGGAGTTTTATTTCAAAACTCTACAAGGTGTTTTAAATAAAGTATCAGGGTTTTTTGTACATTTTGACACACGTTGTATTCTGACAAAAAAAATAACGCTCCATTCATTTTTTTTTCAGAATAGGTGTGTCAAAAAAGTACCAAGTTTAAAGCTGTATTTATGAAATAGAAATGAAGAATGAATGGACCTTGTTTTTTTTCAAAATATAAGGTGTGTCAAAAAAATACTGATACTTTTTTGACACACGTTGTATATGGAAACAAGCATTCGCCTTCAGCCTCTCAAGCCGCTCGGAAAGTGCATCCACCTATTTTCCCAGGAACTCTTGTGAATGTCATAAATAATTCTCGTATTCATCCTTCAAGTTCTTTTAAATTCGTTGGTTTTGTAGACTAGACTTGCTCTTTCAACCAACCCCAAAAAAAAAGAGTGTTAAATCAGGGATTCTGGTCGGCCACGTTTGCCCATTCATCTCCAGTAAAAGAGTGATTCAGCCATTCACGAACAACAATTGCAAAATGTGGAGGAGCACTACCAAGAACAACACAGATTAAATTCAGGAACATACATAAAAGAATGAGAAAAATGTAATTGCACATGAAAACCTTATAAATAGTTTACTATAGGGAGTTAATTTGCAATCACCCTGTAGATAGTAATAAATACTGTGAGCCTAGTGACTAACTAACTGTAATAAATACTGTGCTGGATTGCGACATTCTAGTAAGCAAGTACGAACTCCATTCGTGATATTACGTTAATTTTCAGACAAATACTCTTGGGAAATGTATGAATCACCTAATCAATTCAGTTACAGGCGCGTGATCTAATGCTTAGAGTCGTAGGAAATGGATTGTCGACCCGAGTTCAAATCCTGGACGAAGCTACAGTTCGCATAGAGCTAATACCCTTAGGAAAGGTATGCATCCAACTACTCTCCCTACAGCTATGGTAAATAGTAGGGCAGATTAGGCTCTTTAACCCTGACTAGGCAACCTGTCTAGGAGAAGAAAAACTCTGAATTCAAACCTGTTAAACTCCGCTTGAGGTGGTCTCTATTAGAATAGGCTCAAACCTAATTAGTAATCTATTTCACTAAACTTGTCACAGCTATGGGTTGAATAATACGACTATTGTTCTTCAACAATAATGGTTTTAGCATTAAATAACCCACCAAGGTTGATATGCCATAAAACAAAGAAAGCAAACCAAAGACTGGGAGAATCAGAATGAGAATGATTGAGTTGGAATAGTGTGTAGTACTATTTTCTACAATATTGTGGAGACCTTTTTTTCCAAAACTGAGAGGAGATATCTACCTCTTTGCCTTTAAAAATCAGCAATGAAAGTCATAAGTTGTTATTAAGATTTCAACACCGACTTTTGGTGGTGATATAACAAATAAAACAACAAGTAGTGAATATGTCGGTCATGCTTTAGCTGTTTAATCTCACTACCAAATTAAATTCTTCCAAGCCATAGTTGTATCAGTGATACTACATAGCTGAACCACTTAGCCCCTTAACGAAACGACTTGTTAGAGAGATTGGAGAGAGTGAGAAGAATATTAAACTTCCACTTTATTTGCATGTTAATTTTCATCAGCAGTCAGAAATTAAAGGCTGGTTTACATATATCATGCAAATAAAATTCAATCTCTCTCTCTCTCTCTCTCTCTCTCTCTCTCTCTCTCTCTCTCTCTCTCTCTCTCTCTCTCTCTCTCTCTTTACACTCACAGAGAAACTAACATAAGGAATAGTTAAGATACATCTACAGAGGGGAAAGTGACAGACAGAATGTGTGTAAGAGACGGATCAGTTTTTGACTTAATTACAAATCATTTTAATGTTATTTTTTTTTTTTTTAATTCTCCGAACGTATTATTTAAAACTTAATTAGCTTTGCAAACACCCATTTTTTTCCTGATTGCATTTATATATTCAGAGCTCAATGGGTGACCCGACGTGTCACGTTTTTTGTCACGTACACACACACACACACACACACACACACACACATATATATATATATATATATATATATATATATATATATATATATATATATATATATATATATATATATATATGTGTGTGTGTTGTGGAGTCCATGTATGCTTCTTTGTTGGTATATTGATGTCCAATTTTCAGTAATATATATATATATATATATATATATATATATATATATATATATATATATATATAGTAGATTTCACTCCACACTGAAGAGGCGTGAAACGTCGAAACAGGTGTATGTGGATGACACACATATATATATATATATATATATATATATATATATATATATATTATATATATATATTTAAACATGTTTTGTTAAACTCTACTGACAATTCTTGTCAAACGAGTTTTTGTTCGATCCTTTCTAACTGTCTGGCCATCTTTTTAATATCTGGGTGGAATTGGTGTAGCAATCCACCAAAGGTTCTTTCACGAGCGCTTTCCGCACGTCTTTGTGCCATAATCAGGTGTGAAACGGGTGGAATGTTTCCGTTGTCTCGCTTTTAAAACGAGCAGTAGGAATTAGTAGGAGGAGGGGCTCACACGTTCCGTTTAGACGAACAGTGGCAGTAGAAATTTGCAGGGTGGCTCACAAGTTTATAAGAATGTAAGGGGAATGGTGGAAGGAGGATAGGCGGGAAATTATAGGCATTTTATGACATGCTGACTGGTTGCAAAGTTTATCTTGTTTGAGGTGGGTTTGTTTTGTTTGATATATAAGGCTTCGAGTATTTGAAGTTTTTGTTTGTTTGTTTTTCTTTGTGCACTATAATTGTATGTTCAGTTAAAATATTTCGGTAGATGAATGTGATTTTAGTATTGGATATATATATATATATATATATATATATATATATATATATATATATATATATATATATAAAATCCTTGCAATATAAAGAGGTAATTCTTTCGAAATAAAATGTACCTCAGTACATAAGGTTTAACTCAGTTAAAACCCAAATATAGACATATATATACATAACACATCTATAGATATAATATATACACAGAAAATTAGACTTATCATATATATATATATATATATATATATTATATATATATATATATATATATGTGTGTGTGTGTGTGTGTGTGTGTTTGCGTGTTTGTATGTGTGTATGTGACAAAAAGAGGGGTGTCTCTTTGTCTGTGTTTCTCATATGTTTGCAATATCTGTATGAAGGTGTGTGATATTAATGGTTACCTTTTTAGCATAGGTGCTTTTAAAGTTATAATAATAAAAGGAAATATACATGATTAGAAGTGTATTTGCGTGATGCGTAAGTGCGTGTATGCTAATAACATCGTACACATGCTTACATACACACACTCACGCACGCACACACATACACACTTATATATATATATATATATATATATATATATATATATATATATACTCATGTGTGTACGTGTGTTTATTTCTGCGTACGTGTTTCATCAATATGTATGTTGTCCTTTTCATCCATCCCGAAAACTTTTACATCACAACTTGATGATAGCATCGCGTGTGGCCAACGTTGGTCGCAGCCTGAAAAGTCTCCAATATCCGACTGTAATATTTCGTTAATACATCATTCCCTGCCCATCTTTCCAGCATCCCCCGCCAACACGGCCGCTCCCCGAGCATATCGGCGCCAGGCCCTAATCATGGCAAACACCAAGCCCAACACTGTCATTATCCACATCACAGATGCCCTCGAAACAAACACCGACATACACTTGCCCACACTCTGTCTTTCTCCCGTCTTCTTTACACAGTGTGTTCTTACGCCCCGACCTGTCTCCTACCATTACCGACCGACAATCTTGTCGGCTATCATCGTAGATTACACCTTTATTAGGCCGTAATAATAATAGCTATCATCATACGTTGTTATCATTGGCCGACATTTCCCTTTGCCAGCGAGAAAAGGCAAGAGGAAATCTAGCTCTTTAAAGACAAGACTTGAAGCATTTTTCTTGGACGGTTACTGATTAGGTGAGGCTTGTTATCACACAGACACATAAAACAAGAACATTTCAAAATTGTCTTTGCATCTTTGTCTGCTCGTTGAAAACTAGTAAAGATATCATGAGGATCACATGTATATAAGCAAAAAAAGTAAAATCGTGTCTTAATGTCGGTATCAGCCAGACAGCGAAGGATTCTATCCCCTTTTCCCTAGCGCTAGACCAATTATTTTAGATTATTTTAGCATCTGAGGTGGAGCGCCACACCTACCATCAGCTCCTCACTTTACCGCACAGATCCCTGTGCTACTCATACGCTAGATAGCGAGGACCGGTATCGAACCAGGAACCTTGTGATTCCTAGCCAAACGCTCTACCGACTGAAGTGCAAATTTATGCGTCCTGTAAACAATAAATAATGAATACAGATTCTGGTGATTTCAACAATATTTAGATTGGTTGGTTGGTTGGATTTTTACGGCATGACAACACATTGGGTCATTTTATGCGGAAGACGTTTTGTTTTATTCGTTTTTATGGGTACTCAAATTTCTTTTTAAACTCAATTTTTAACATATTTTTTTAAAACTCATCATTTATTAAATTTAGCCCATAGATAGGACGCTAACAGGTACTACCATTCCGGATCAGGGTGGATCTTGGTGTAATGGTGATGAAGGAGTACTCCATATTCCCCAGACCTCCAGAACTGGATCCTCACCATCAGAGAGAGTTTAACGTCATACCTCGGATATAAACACCCTCATCCACCAATTTCTAGCACATGTAGGATAAAAAGGATTGGGGCATGCCATAAAGGCAATAGGGTTGGGACAATCATATAGGTGCTAGGGCTTGAAGTTACCAGCCGATTGATTTGAGAGACCTCTTCGACCGAACGTCTAGTCTAAGGAAGGATCAAAGTAGATTGTTGTATGTCGTGGACTGCTCCACCACTAGGATTCCATTCTTAAGCATCATTTGAAATTAAGGTTGATTAGAATATGTAACCATTCGTTATTATTTACGGAACCTATGCATTTGCACTTCTAATACGCGTGGTCTTCGTGTCTGTTACTAGTTTCGACGAGCAAATAAAAGACAATAGAAAATTACTCTAAACAAGCAAATATATGCACCCCCCGGGTGCAAGTATTTAAGTTTTAATGTAATGAAATCAATTAAATTAGAAAGATTAATGAAAGTAAATAAGAATGCAGATGAAATGATTTGAAAGAGAGGAGGTATAATCATTGCTAAATTTTCCTAATTTAACTATTTAGTTGAATTAGGAAGTAAAACATAAAATTACAGTTATTTCTTCATGTTAATGGATTTCATTAAGATTTATCCCCGAGATTTTTGCTCATATTCATTAAGATAAAACCAAACAATTAAAAATCAATAATACCAAGCGCATATTTATCAAAATCAATTTTTTTATATCAATATGCAAATTAGCCTTCCAGTTCACACTGTAAACCGCTATTTTGTTGTATGTAAAAATACAGTTGTGTATGTTATTAGTATGTAAATCCTGTCCTCGGGCGGGGGTCCAGTGGCCTCGGTCCTGGACCTTACAAGGTAACATCGTTGATCTCAGTGTGCCATCACCCCAGGCAACACCTGCCCTTGATTTAAAAGGGCATGGCTGGATTTATTCACCAGTGCCCGAGGCGCTCCTCTTGAGTAGAATGCCGACGGGATCAACGCATTTTTGCACCTGCCTCCCATGAGCTTCAGTTCGTGTGTTGTCCCACATCAATAGGGCCTTGTGCCTAACCGGTACACGTGGGGTACGTGGTAAATATCTAGTATGTAGATAATGCCAACAGTATTAATAATGTAAAACAATATTATTAATAATTGAGGTTTAAATAAAAATAAAATCATGGAGAATGTGAAGTAAATGAATAAGAAAATAACATGCAAATGACTTTCCCTTCTGTTACTTTTCAAATTTGAATTTTTAAATATCTTCCCAAATATAAATCAAATCTTCATTATTTTTTGCTCAAAAACCAAGCCCTGGTGATATTTAATGTGTATATATATTTACTTTGTCGTGAATTGTTTTAATTTCGAAGTTTCCTCCGGACATACAGATACACACAACTGCCCTTTATATATGTAGAGATTATATTTTTATTTACCTTTTCTTATGGAAAATTAGGGTTAAAACATTTTTTGTCCTCTCTCGGAAAAATAGGTTGTGGATTTTATTGAACATTTGTCTTTGCTGGTCTTCACAGGTTTTCCTATATAAAAGGACTAGCGCGAGGTTGTACAAACATACAGACATACGGACAGTCAGAGACACATATACAATCTTTCTCTTCTCACCAAGTCGCACCGACAGCCTGGATCTCTATTATAATAAGATGTTCAATAAGGTATTTATTGCGCCTAAATATTCTTGAAATCATCAGAATGATGAATTTCTCGTTTTTGTTTCTGACGCGTACCGACTTTAAGAAATCGTCTTTTCTCGTTTTCGTTTGTTTGGCTGTAGGGAAAGTACCCATCTCCTTTCCCCTGTATGCATATGACGTGAAACGCATTATTCAGTTCCTTGGTGATTAACAGATTTTATGGCCAGAATAATGGTGACATTAAGTCTATTTCACTTTTGATGTCCTAAGCCAAGAAGTGATAATCTGTTTCAGGTCAACCTTTCAAACACGTCCACATTATTTTTTTTACAAATATCATTATCTAAAGATTGATTGATCGGTATCTTCAGAATTCAAGAGTTCTTCGGTGAAGTAGGTATTTACATAAACCCTCCTCCATTAGTATGATGCGACACAAGTTCAATGTAAGCAGAGCACAAGAGTATTATTTCGATTTTCCGTACTATTGTCGTCATTTTATTGCTATATAAACAACATTTTGGCCAGTGTGCCCCCGGCCTTCTTCAGGTATTTCTTGTCGAACTAGGGAACCTTCTTGAACTCAGGAACCTTTTCTTCGAACTCTGGAACCTTCTTGTCGAACTAGGGAACCTTCATGTCGTAATCAGGAGCCTTCGTAGAACTTCGAACCCATTATTTAATCTACGAGGGTAGACTGTTCTCATTCCGTTAACCATGACCGGGTACAAGTGTTAAGTTGTGTTAATTATTCTATGTTATTATCACTCTTGGGCAGGATTGAACCAGTAACCTATAGATGATTGTCAATTAGAACTGTAGAAACCCAACTCTTACATCCGTTGTTGTGTGTGTCTCCCAAATTCAGAAAAAAAGAGTACATGTGGTTTAAATTATGAGTTTTCCTCTTCTAGACTGGTTGCCACACCAAGTTTCAGGAGCCCATTCTGTCCAACCATTTATCTATACTTGAGGTGGGAGAATAATTGCAGTCTTATCTTTTCCAATTGTATTAGCGCGATATTAAAGGCAAACAACATCGTTTGAGCAGGATGTTAGACAAGATCCATTTTTAACCGGAGTACAACTGTTTAGAATTGATAGTTTTTTCTTCTCCTAGATCAGTTTCTATACAAATGTTAAGCTTGCAATCTGCCCTACTATTTACCCATAGCTTGTGTGGTAGAATAGTTGGATTCATATCTTTCTTAAGGTTATTATTGCTATGTGAAATGCAAACAGCCTGGTTTGAATTCAGAATTTTCCATATCCTAGACTAGTTGCCTAACCAAAGCAAATAAAAAGTCTACATATAGCTGGAGAAAGCATCGTTGGATTCATACTTCCCCGGGGAAATTAGTGCGCTGCTAATTTCAAACAGTCACGTCCAAGATTTGAAATCGGTTCGCCGGGTCCATTTTCTACGACGAAAACATTAGGCAACGACCATGTCATTATTATTAGACAGTCTTCAGCATCTACTTTGGAGCCAAAAAGCTCCTTGTTCGATACCGGCGCTCGCCAACTCAGCGCATGAGTAGAACAGCTTCTGTGCGGTAAAGTGGGGAGCTGATGGTAAGTGTGGCGCTCCACCCCGAACGCAAAAACAATCTCTCTAATCTATCACTAGCGAAAAGGGGATAGATTCCCTCGCTGCTCGACTGATATCGACAATAGGTCACCTCACCTACTATTGACAACTAGTTATCCACAATCGATATTTTTTAGGATGAGAATAGACAGAAAAGCGATGTTTTATACCGTATTTCCAAAAGGTCTTAACAGTAAAATTGGTTTCTTTTCCGTTTGTCTCGCGGGTTTAGTGGCTGGTGAACTTTTCCAGATAAAATTTCTCTGTTGATCAGATTTTTTTTTTTTTTGTTCTTGTAACGAGTGTTTTATGGCGCTGAAGACATGAAAACCCATTATCTTAGCAAAATGGACAAGTAAAAGAGGCTTAACGAATTCTCCCGCCCTTTTTAGCTGATTCCTAGTTTTCCCGCCATGAGCCGTTCATCGCCAGTGACCGATGTAAAAGTTTTAGCAGAGAACAGCTTTTAATTACTCGTTTCTGACGCGTGCAGACAACAGGGATTTCGGTGCAAATCTCTCAATGTTCTAAACTTAACTTATTTTTCCACGGCTTTTCTCAACTTGTTGAAAATCTGTGATTTAAAAGGCCAAGTTATCATCGTTATTTTCCTTTGCAAAAACACTTTTATAACACTTTAGTAGTATCTATGTATTAATCACCGAATTACTTAAATGTACGACCTTTATAAGTTAGGCCAGCATAGACATAAAGTAAGTATTGTTTAATAAATGTCTGTTACACAGCTATGCGATTTTCAAACGAAGTAATTTTAAACTTGCATATTTTCTCTATCTATTATTGGGCGGTGCATCATGGAAAGGATGGATAAATTTGTGGGGTATGATAGGAGGTGTGGCTTAGTCTGTGGAGCATTCTGGGAAGGGAGTTTTAGTTTATATTGTATTATTTGGGGGATTTTATTAATTTTCCAGTGCTTTTTTTTCACACCAGCGTCAGCTGATGGTTTTTTTCTGGTGTCTGAATGACAAGTCTCCTCAGATGTCCAGGACTCTTCTGGTTATTATAACCGATCTCAACAATGCTTTTGTCTTGATGGTATCGAATCTTCCTCTGATTTCCAATTATTATTGAACATTACCTGAACATTGAACTACACACTTTTAATTAAATAAACATAGAAAATAGTTTAATATTTTCACATATGCTAACAACAGTAACATGAAATGACTATTTCTTTTAAATTAAAATCAAAAACTATTTTACTATAAAAATGTGTCTTTGGTTTGTATGAATTTCTAATGTAAAAAAATCGTCTGTTGATTTTGTTTATTAACAACCGGAATTTTGCGGTGAAAAGCTGGGGTGCCTATTAGTGACTTGGTCCAAACATTCCATGCTAATATCATTTAAATTTTATTTTTGAATTATCTTCACGAATATAAATCTAATCTTCATTATTTTTTGCTCAAAAAGTATGATATGGTGATAGCGATGTGTATGTATATTTACGTTGTTGTTAATTGGTTTAAATTTATCCGGACACAGATACACACACACACATACATACATACAACGATCCTTTATATATGTATAGATGTTTTATTTCTATACTAATAAAATATTGGATTATAAATGTTTACCCCTTACTTTCGATTTTTACTTTCATGGTAGAAATTTTTAGAGTTCTTTAAAAAGACTAGCAAATATATGCACCCCCCGGGTTTTAATGCAAGTTTTTATGTAATAAAAAATTATATTAAATTAGAAAGGCTAATTAAACTAAATGAGAATGCAGATGAAAAGATTTGAAACAGAGGTGGGTATAATCGAAAAAGAGAACAACTGAAACTTACTCAGTATTATTTGTATTATTCGGACTAATGTCCTCATTTTCATTTTATCTTTACAACGTTTCGGCCGATGTGCCCTTCAGCCTTCTTCAGGTAAATTTTGTCGTGCTCGGGAACCTTCTCGGACTCTTGAACCATCTCGGACTCGGGAACCTTCTTTTCGAACCTGGGAAACTTCTTGTCGTAATCGGGAGCCATCACGGAACTTTGAACATAACCCTTTATTCAGTCCATGGGGGTATCCTGTTCTCATTCCGCTAACCATAGCTGGGGTGCAGGTGTTAAGCTGTGTTAATTATTATTCTATGTTACGGCTGAAACGTTGTACAGATAACAATGAAGATGAGGACAATAGTCTGAATAATACAAATAATACTAATTATCAAGCCAAGAATCTTGGGGGGGGGCTTTTGATCCATGTCCTTTATTAAATTCTCTTTTCCTTCTCATATTTTTTTCTTTTGTTATTTATTTTTTATTCTTCCTTTTGGTTCTCGCTTTTTTATCCTTTCTTTCTTTCTTTTGTTCTATCGGTCATTTTTCTTCTTTATGGTCTTGATCCATTTCCTTTAATTTCATTTTTCCTTAATTAACTTCTCTTTCTTTCTTTCTTTTTCTTTCTTTCTTTCTTTATCTCATTCATTTCCTTTGTTGTATTTCATTCTTTCATTCATTAAAGCTCATTTTTTTTCGTTATTTCTTTCTTTCTCTTGTACATTTCCTTTCATGTATTTCATTCTTTCATTAATTAACTTCTCTTTCTTTCTCTCTTTCATTCTTTCTTTCTTTCTTTTTTCGTTCTTTCTCTTGTTCATTTCCTTTCATGTATTTCATTCTTTCATTAATTAACTGCTCTTTCTTTCTCTCTTTCATTCTTTCTTTCTTTCTTTTTTCGTTCTTTCTCTTGTTCATTTCCTTTCATGTATTTCATTCTTTCCTTCATTACCTGTTCTTTTTTCCTCTCTTTCTTTCTTTCTTTTTTTTTTCTTTCTTTCTTGTACAATTCCTTTCATGTATTTCATTCTTTCATTAATTAACTGCACTTTTATTTATTTATTTATTTTGTACATTTTCTTTCTCGTTTTTCATTCTTTCCTTCATTAACTATACTTTTCTTCTTTCTTTCTCTATTTATTTCCTATAACTTTTCCTTCTTCTTCTCTCCTTCTTTCCTTCTTTCTTTCTTTCTTTTTTTTCTGTTATTTTATTTTTCCTCTTCTTTGTTAGTTTCATTCTTTCCTTCATTAACATCTCTTTCCTTTTATTCTTTTTTCTTTTTCTTTTTCATGCATTTTTCTTGCTTTTCTTCTCTTGCTTTTATTTCTTCCTTCCTTCCTTCTTTTAGATTATTCCAATATGACGCACATGTTGTTTCCATAGTAACATGCGATATTACACGAAGCAGACCCCCCGCGGGGGATATCTTGAGATTTGATTCCAAGAGAGTCGTTGGCTGCCACTGATTAGAACACTCGGCTGATTTCCATGTCTGATAATCAATCTCTTAAACAAGACCGAGTCATTCCGCTGGGAGGATGACATCGTGCAATCCTAGCCACTTGCAAAGCCTACTTACCTGTTGTCAATTCCTAGAATTACAGGAAGGACTAGTTAATTAAATCAGTTCAAATTATTCCCTTGCTTTAAACAGAAAGTTGATTCTATAATTCATTTTTGTTAAATTACTTTTCACTCTGTTGTCTTTGTTTTCTTGTCTTGCGAAAAAAAACAGAAGAAATGACTTGTTGCAGATTAATTAATTTCGTTCCATTTCCCATTAAATATTTCACCAATCGATCTGAACAGGCCGATTTTTAAATAGCAATCTCTGGTGCAGTGGCTGCAAACAAACAGTGATGCTTGTTGGAGTTGCTGTTGTTTCTCCTCCTTCTGGCTCTCTTTTCTGTGGCGGCTTCTTTCTTCTTTTTTACACTCCTTTTCGTTCCTTGTTTGACAAGGAGGAGCCAGGCCGCTCGGCTTTCTGCACCAACCTCCTATGTGTTGGTCTTGATATGGAATTTCTTCATGTCCTTCTTACAGACGTCTTTAAAGCGTAGGTGTGGCCTTCCTATCGGTCGGGGGCTTTCAACTAATTCGCCATACAGTAGGTCTTTGGGGATTCGGCCTTTGTCCGCCCTATAGGTTAAATAGAACGACTACTGTTCTTCTACAAGGGTGGGTTTGGAATTGAATAACCCATTAAGGTTGATATGCCATTAAACAAAGAAACCAATCAATAATTTCAGTAAGAATTTGTTTTTATAATTTAATGATATTCTTTGTATAGATATTTATAATTTAGAGGCACAAGACAGTCATGAATGCTGTTTTGAACAAATACCGAAAGCCTGACTCTAAAATATAACAGATGTACGGCCACTTACCTCCCATTTCCCAAACCATCAATGCAACACACGCTGGGTATTGCTGGGAAAGTAAAAACGAACTGATAAGCGACGTTCTCCTATGGATTCCTACACATATACATGTGTTATTTGGTACGTTTCTTCTAAATTAGTTTATTTATTTATTTATTTGATTTGATTATTATGTAATTAAAATTGTTTTTAGCAAAATCACTAACGAAATAAACTTTCGTCCAGTCGCTAAATTAAGAAAATGTGAATAAGATATATGAATCATTTCCAAATAAAAATTAAACGAACGAGAGTTAATAGATTTAAAGATATAATTTTACTAAATTTTTTTTCTTTCTAAGGTAAAAACGTAAAGCTTTTCAAATTTACAAAAAGTATTCTCAATATATTTTCATCTTTCGATTTAGGGCAGATTTCTTTTGCAAGGAGGCGTGTCACTTTTCAATATCATTTTAACGATTAAAATCCTCTGAGGACTTGCGTTAATAAGAAACGAAAGAAATATTTTCACATGCAGAAATGTTTAGGTCTTGATCTGGTCTCAAAAGAGTAAAAAAAAAAATGAAAAAATGTATTTTTTCTTAGTATTATCTGCGTTATTCTGACTATTGTCCCCATCTTTTTTTTTATGAATACAATAGTCTGAATAACGCAGATAATACTAATCATCAAGCCTCATCTCAAACATTCAGAGAAATAGTTTTTTTATTGTCTTGTACAAATCCAGAAGAAAATATATGTTGCAGATTTATTAATTTCGTTCCATTTTCCATTAAATATTTCACTATGTTATATATACTCGTTCAACATCTGCTATATAAACGGGGAGAGAGAGACAAACAAACCAGAGAGAGGTAGTAGAGATGATAGATGATATGATGATGGTCTTAACTTGCTACACTTCTGTTTCTACTGGTTCCTGCTGACTCGTCTGGCGCATGTTCTTCTTGTTGATCTAGTGGGCTTACTTCTTGATGAAGTTTGATTTTCTTTGTTGATTCTTTTTTGTGCTGGGCTGGTCATTGTTTTTAATATTCAATTAATAAACAAGACTTGGTTATTTCTTAAAAAGCTTTATTTTCAAACCCATCCCATTTGATTCCGCCGCGAGGGAAAAACGACATCAGTGCGGTGACCTAGAGGTCCACCCGCTCTGAAATCTGCGTCGCATCTAACTCTAAAAACTTATTTTCACAGTGCCTAATCGCACGCTTTCCAGATGTCACGGCTATTACCCACCAATAACTGTCGGGTAACTTCTCATGGACTCCGTCATTCTAAATCTAACGTACCCTAAGTCAAAATATTCTAACTACAGGTACCTTCATAATTTATAAGCTGCTTATAAATTATGTAACAACTAATTGATCTCTTACTGATATCATGCTAATGTTTCAGCTAGACAATCGCACTTGCCTTATCAATATTGTCATCAAGATTTCTTTTACAATTGATATGACGTCTATAATAATTCACAAGAAACGCTCATGATGTGACAATTATCGTCGTATAAAATTGACTTTGTAACCCGAGTTCAACTCCTGGAATTTCACATAGCACTACTACCATTGATAAAGGTATGCATTCTTCTATTCTTCCTCCAGCTATGGGTAAATGGTAGGGTAGAATTGGCTCTTTAACCTCGGTAATGAAATTCGATAGTTTCTCTCCAAAAGTTTATCATAAGCTGCAGTATGATAAGCAATCTGCTATATTTGTATTTCCCAACCTGCTTTCTTTAAGATTTTCTGTAGGTTTCATAGGTAACAAGCACGAACACGCTCCAATTGCTCTCGGGTTTTTTGGGGTTTTTTCGTATACGGATAGTTTTCCATAACTTTTAAATAAGTTTTTGAAACAATTTCTTTCGTAACACCCAGTATATAAATAAGAATGAAAAAAAAAAAGGTGTTCGTAAAGAGGATATTTTTAATTGGCTGATGCTAAAGCGTTTCGATTTCATCATTTAACCATCATCGTGACTATTATCTATATAGAAAGAAACTTCTGACAAACAGAACATTGTAAGCCTTTGCTTTTTTCAGTGTATTGCGGCCTATGTTTGTTCTCAAATGTGAAAAAAGAGATAACTTAAATTTCACGTAACCGTCGGCGTTACCTTTTAAATTGTGAAATGCAATTTATTTGAAATTGTTAGGGAAAATTTTATGAATGGAATTACCTTATTTGATGGCGTATCTATAAATAATAAAGATTAGGTCTCTATTTGTCTGTAACCGAAACTACGTCACTGCTTATATCACATTATCCCAAATCGTCATAACAGAATAAATTCACTCAAAATTTGAGCATGCAACCTTTGACGGTCCTCAATGTTTTTTTAAATCAGGTTTTAATAATACATATCCGGTATTATATATTCAGATATAGTTTGTATTATTTTAATAAATATTTAAAGTTATCAGAACCAAGATTATATTTCAAATTGTTTTGTTTTTTACTCCTTTTATAAATTTGATGATTTTTACTTAACTATGGTTCAAAGTCTCTGACATTGAATTTCTTAACTTCCACCCTCTCAGGCAATATCTTTAAAAATTAATTTTAACACCGCCCATAGAATTTTTTTTTTTTTTTTTTTTTGGTAGTTTAATTAATTTATTCATTTTACATTCTGTATAATAATCTACATTCAATTTTGAGTAAGCATACTAAAACTTTCAGTGGTAAATACTTATATATTTTCATTTTCTTTTATGCTTATGTATTGACTGTGTATTTTACACTCTTGATACATATAGATCGGTATATGTAAGTCTACTTGTATGACTAATTCAAAGAGTTACCACTGTTTATTCCTGCTTAGAGGAAAACGGAATGAAGTCAAAGAAATCAAGAGACACGAGAGAAGAGGGAGAGAGACAGAGAGAGAGAGAGAGAGAGAGAGAGACACACAACACACACACAGAAAGAGGCAGAAAGAGATAGAGAGTGAGTGTGTGTGTGTGTGGAAGGAGGAAGAGTAGAAAGAGTTGTTGGCCATGATGAAACGCCGGCTTCATTGGCAGCTTTTGTAGTCGACAATCACGGAACAGTGGAAACTGCCAGTGTGCGTCCTCTTGTTGGCATAAAAGAGAATGGCATAATGCAAAGGGCAAATGTCACACGAAATTCAAAGACAACGTCGGTGAATGTGTCAAACGCATATGCGAAATGGGTTGTCAACAACAGAATATCACAAAACGTGGGAAGAAGAGAAGACATGATAAAAACCACACCCGAAATCAAACAAGAAAACTTCTGATGACTTCACCGTGAAGAAAAGAAGAAAAAAAAAAAAAAAAAGAAAAAAAATATAGACTTCCTTTAAACAACTTTCAAGTACATATTAGTCAATTCTAGCAAAGATGTCTGGATTTTTTCGATTTACAAAAACGTCAGCGATAATCCCAAATTTTGTTAGACCATCATTTTTTTTACTTGTACTAGCAACATTGGTTGGAACGCTTTCTTGTTTAATGGCATATCAATCTATATGGGTTATTTATTGCCAGTTTTTATTTGCACTGGTAACATTGTTTGAACATTTTAAATATCTTGATATAAAATGCGACAGAAAATTTATAGATCAATCACTGAGTAATTATTGGTTTGATTTGTTTTCTTTGTTTAATGGCATATCAACCTTCATGGGTTATTTAATGCCACTTTTTTTACTTGCACTGGCAACAGTAGTTGAACGCTTGAAAATATCTTTGATAAAATATCTTGCGATAAAAAATATATATTAATTACAGAGTAACTTATTGATTTGGTTTGTTTTCTTTGTTTAATGGCATATCAACATTCATGGGTGATTTAATACCAATTCTATTTTTTCTTTTTTTCTTTTTTTACTTACACTGGTAACTTTGGTTGGAACGCTTAAAAATATCTTGCCATAAAATGCGACAGAAAATGTATAGATTAATTACAGAGTAATTTATTAGTAACACTCTACAAGAAAGCAGTTGTACGGCCACTTGCCACCTATCACACAGACCATCCAAGTGAGACGAACAAGTGAGGCGAACAAGACATGCTGGGTACTGATGTAGAAGCAGGGATGAACTCATAACTGAAGTTGTCCTATAGAAATCTGCACATGAGCACGCCAGTGTGGGCCGCCCAGCTAAGACCTATATAGACCAGTTCTGTGTGGATACTGGATGCTGCGCTGTGGACCTACCAAGAGCAATGAATGATAGGGGCGGTTGGCGAGAGATTGTCATAGATATCCGCGCTACTAGTTTGACATGATGATAATGCTGCTGCTGATGATGATGATGATTTGTTTAATCGCATATCAACATTCATGAGATATTAATGTCACTTTCGTTACTTGTACAGTCAACATTGGTTAAATCACTGAAAAAATATCGAAAAATTAAAAACAGTAAAAAGAAAGAAAGAAAGAAAAAGTAATTAGTGAAATAGATCACTAATTAGGACTGAGCCTATTCTAGTAGTGATCACCCCAAGCGGAGGTTAACAGGTTTGAATTCAGTTTTTCCTTCTCCTAGACTGGTTGCCTAACCAAAGTTAAAGAGCCCAGTCTGCCCTACTATATACCTATAGCTGGAGGGAGAGTAGTTGGATGCATACCTTTCCCCAGCGTATTAGCACTATGGGAACAGCAGCTCCGTCCAGGATTTGAACTGGGGTCCTACGGCTCTAACCATTAGACCACGCGTCTGAAAAATGAATGATAGGAGAGAGACAGAGATAGATAAATACATTATCAAGATACTGGAAGTCCAGCTGATAGGAAATACAAAAAATTGCACTTTGTGAAAATGGTCATCTCCTTAGGAGAGTACTATCGATGTGAGTGGAAAAGTAACACCAAAAAGATCGACAAAAACAGACAAAAAAGAAAAGTGGGAAATAGAAAAAAAACATCATAAATACACAAAATGCATAGAATAAATACCTCCATCACCTAAGTCTTGGCTAAACACCCAGCGTGGATTGTGAGAAACTAAAAGTAAAGATGAAAACTAAATACAACAAAAACAAAAACAATAATAACAACAGCAACATAATAATAATAATAATATAATAATAATAATAATAATAATAATACCTGGACCTTGCTAGAGAACTGAAAAAGCCATGGAATATGAAAGTGATACCAATTGTAGTTGGTGCACTTGGAACCGTCCCAAAAGGCTTGGAAAAAAGACTGGAATATTTGAAAATCAGAGGAAGAATTGAGACCATCCAGAATACTGCATTGCTGCATTCTGCCAGAATACCCAGAAGAGTCCTGAAGACCTGAGGGGACTTGTTGTCACTCAGACTCCAGGGAAATACGATCAGCTAATGCTGGTGTGAAAAACTAATGAGAAGAAAGAAGAAGAAGAAGAAGAAGAATGAATGAATGAATGAATGAATGGAAAAGGTGAGATAGAGACGGATCACCAAATCCCGGCTAGGAGATCAGACCTACTATTGATTAACAAGAAGAAGAAAACATGTCATTTCGTTGATTTTGCCGTCCCGGTGGATCACAGAGAGAAGACAAAAGAAAACGAACAAATAGACAAATACTTGGACTTTGCTATAGGTAGCTGAAAAAACTGTGGAACATGGAGGTAAAGGTCGTGCTAATTGTAATTGGGGCCCTTGGAATGGTTACCAAGGATTTGAAAAAGAGTCTGGAATAATTGGAAATCCGAAGAAGGATCGGGACCACCCAAACCGCACTGTTAAGATCAGTTAAAAATACCCAGAAGAGTGCTGGAGATCTGAGGAGACTTGCTATCACTCAGCCTCCAGTGAGCCACCAGCTTAAGTGCGTGTGGAAAAAAACAAATTAATAATAATAATAATAATAATAATAATAATAATAATAATATGATTAATAATAATAATAATAATATGATTAAAAAAGAGAAAGAACTTGCCAATGGTGGTTTTGCAGTGTCAGCAGATCACAGGGTGAAGCTAATGAAAAAATGGACAAATATCTGGACCTTGCCAGAGAACTGAAAAGTTATGGAATATGAAAGTGAAAGTGATACCAATTGTAGTTGGTGCACTTGGAACAGTCAAAAGGATTGGAAAGGGTTTGAAAAGTTTGGAAATCAGAGGAAGGTTGAACCATTCAGAACACTGCACTGCTGCAATCTGCCAGAATACTCAGAAGAGTCTGGAGACCTAAGGAGACTTGCTGTCACTCAGACTCCAGTGAAAAACATCAGCTAATGCTGATGTGAAAACTCAAAAGGATAATAATAATAATAATAATAATATAAATAATAATAATAATAATAATAATAATAAAAAGAAGAAGAAGAAGAAGAAGAAGAAGAAGAAAGAAAGAAAGAAAGAAAGAAAGAAAGAAAGAAAAGATTTAGGTGTAAACATGGCAAAACATGAAATATAATGAAATTAGTAATAAAACAATAACGAAATTAGCCAATTATAAATATATAAAATGAGTGAAGAGTAGTAGGTATGGAAGACAAAGAAAGAAAGAAAGAAAGAAAAAAGAAAGAAAGAGGATATACAAAATAGGAATATGATAATCATCTTTTACTGAATGAAATAACATTTCATAGCAAAAAACAAAAACTGATAGAATTAGTAAAACTGCGCAGTCATCTCAGAAAAGGAATTATTAAGCAATTTTATGGTCGACTTTAAACGAAAACGTTTTACTGTGACAGGCAGTTGCAAAAAGGATTAAAACAACTGCATTGATTCTTATTGACATTTGCACAGAAACCTGGAAAACCATTAACTATATAAGTGTATATCCAGACAAATTGACAAGTAACAGACTGAGATAGATAGATAGATAGATAGATAGATAGATAGATAGATAGATAGAATAAATAAATAAATATATATATATATATATATATACAGAGAGAGAGAGAGGGAGAGACAGACAGACAGACAGACAGAGGTAGGGAGACAGAGACAGAGAAAGAGACAGAGACAGAGAAAGAGACAGAGACAGAGACAGACCGACAGACAGACAGATAGATAGATATAAAGAAATAAGAATGGAAAAAAAGAAAGAAAAAGAAAGAAAGGAAAAAGAAATAAAAAAGTAAGAAAGGCTGATGAAAAATATAGAGATTGAAAAAGATAGATGAATAGATAGATTGATTGATTGATTGACTGATTGATTGATTGATAGATAGATAGATAGATAGATAGATAGATAGATAGATAGATAGATAGATAGATAGAAAAAGAAAGAGATATACAGATAAATAGATACATAGATAAAAGAAATAAGAAAGGAAGACAAAAAGGGAAAAAAAGGAAGAAAGCAAAAAGTTTTTTGATGAAAAATATAGAGATAGAAAAAGAAAGATAGATAGCTAAAAATAAAAATAGATTGACAGAAAAAAAGAAAGAAAGAAAGAAAAAAGAAACCAAAGAAAACAAAAAGAAAGAAAGAAAAATATTGCTAAGAAAAAGTATAAACAGAGAGATAGATAGATAGATAGATAGATAGAAATTGGGAAAGCAAACAAGAAAACTAAGAAATAAGATAGATATATAGATAAAATTAAAGAAAGAAAGAAAAAAGATAGATAGATAGATAGATAGATTTTTTTTCTTTTTAAATGTCTTGCATTAAAATCTCCCAAATATATAACAGACATTTTCTTGTTCGATAAAAATTATTTAGTCAGCCATCTAAAATTTATGCTCGCAGGTTGCGACTTTTTGTCAGATAAAGTGTCTTATTTTCAGAATTGTTCGTTATTAAAATCTGCATTAAGGTGATATTTGGGGAAGGAAAGCAGCATGAAATAAATACCAGGGATTGAATTTATACACACACACACACACACACATATATATATATATATATATATATATATATATATATATATATATATTATAATATATATTATTTAGTAGTAGTAAGCCAAAATACAGTATTATTAGGAGAGTGCTTAATATCTGTGAAAGGGTGATATTAATAATAAATAATAATGAATGATTATATATATATATATTCATTTTAAGTAAATGCTTTTGCAATGTATTTTTATAGTACGACAACTTCCAATGTATTTATTTTGATTAAATCTCTTTGCAATGCATGTTCCTAGTAATATAATTTCCAATATATTTATTTGAAATAAATTCAATTCCAATGCATTTTCATAGTTGGACAATTTCGAGTATTTTTTAATCGTAAATTCATTTTCAATGCATTTTCCGAGTAAGACAATTTACAACATATTATTTTAAATAAATTCATTTGCTATGTATTTTCACAATAATACAATTTCCAATATATTTTTAATGAGAAATTCATTGATGTCAGTTTATTCACCCTGTTGAAAGGAAACATGGCCTTTTAACTAACTGGCTGTAGCTTGAATTACTAAGACAAAATTACAAACATGTTTAATGGTATTGATTGATTTCACTTCGTCACCCTGTTAAAAAGAAACATGGCCTTTTAACTAACTGGTTGTAGCTTGAATTACTAAGACAAACTACGAACATTTTTAATGGTAAATCTATTGATTTTAGTTTCTTAATC
Source organism: Doryteuthis pealeii (assembly GCA_023376005.1). NCBI lineage: Eukaryota > Metazoa > Mollusca > Cephalopoda > Myopsida > Loliginidae > Doryteuthis > Doryteuthis pealeii. Next base: position 55,304,525 of record CM042152.1, read on the forward strand.
CTATTAAAAAGACATGACCTTATCACTGGCATGTTGTTGCTTGAATCACTGAGACAAACCAACGAACATGAGTTACAGGGGAAGTTGTCAACCATATAATCTTTTGGCGCGAAAAAACTTCTTTGAGCTGGAAGCGGTCCAAAATCAGAACCCCTCGTTCGCAGGAATTGGAGAGATAATATCAAAGAAAAAAAAAAGAAAGACAGGAAAAAAACTGCTCAGACAAATTTATCTTGGACTTCATTCAAACCAAGAATCGCAAAGAGACGAATCCGGCGCTGCTATCTCCGCGCCGTTATCGGAACAACATTTGTGTCTGGGCATTGTGGCCCGTGAGCTATTGTTCTGCATTGCCGCCGTCATGGTTGCTCCATTTTATGGCGCATTTCCCATTACACTCTCTCAATTAACTATGGCCGACTCAACGACTCAGTGCAATTACAGGCATTTACTGCTATGAATTGGACAAACCTGCAATAGGCTATAAAGATTGACAGACAGACAGACAGACAATCGGTACTAGCTATTCGGAATTTCCCCAGATTTAGACAAGCTAATCACCGTTCTTGAAGACACATTAGCAACCTAAATAGATGATATATATATATATATATATATATATATATATATATATATATATATATATATATATACTATTTGGCTAATATGCTACTACGCTACAGACGCTTCAGAAAGTTAGACACTACACTATGTTTATATCTCTTTCCTTTCTTATGGGGATTTTATGACATGTCAGCTCTGGTTGGGATATTTTATACCGAAGACCTTCTGTTGTATTTATTCTTGATGGGCTTTGAAAATGCTTTTTTTAAAATCAATTTTAAAACTCATTTTTGTTATCTCATTTTCTTCTATTTAACATGGATGGGAACCTAACTGGTAATACCAATCCGGGTCAGGGTGAACTGAGAATGATGGCAATGAAGGGGTTACTCCACACTTCCCAGAGCTCCAGAATATGAACTTTACCATCAGATAGATTTTAACGTCATACCCTGACCAAAGCACAACCTTCTACCACATATGATAAAGGGGTTGGGGTTTGCCATATGGGCTATAAGGTCGGTACAGTCATATAGGTGATAGGGCTTGAGCAGTCGATTGATAGGATGGGACTCTTTGACCGCCCGTCTAGCCTAAGTATGGGCCAAAATGGAGTTGTAAGTCACGGATTGCTCATCCACAAGTATTCCGTCCTTACGCATCGCCGGTTGCCATCCACGGCCAATAGGTCGCCTCATTGGAGGTCTTACCTCTCTACATTGGTGCGGTCGGCGCATTCTATTGCCCCAGCTGACAGGGTGACGGTGCTTACACGGTCGGCAGACATTAACCTTTAAAAACGAGCCCAGAAGTATTTTCTGTTTTCAACTGGACTTTAATACTGATAATATGTATTGATGAAACCCTCAGCACGAACAGGATGTGACACAATTTTTAACCGGTAGTACAACTGATTTGAATTCAGATTTTTTTTCTCTGGGGCCGGTTGCCTTGGCAAAGTTATTGAAACCAGTTGACCTACTATTAACCCATAGCTGGAAGGAGACTTTTATTTATTCCTTTCCCAACTGTATTAGTACAATGGGAAATGCAAAAAACCCGGTCCAGGATTTGAACTCGGTTCCCAGTATTCATTTCCTATTATATAGGTTGCTAATCGATATGTTTAAGTTCTAGATTTATTGATCTTATTATGAAATCCTAATCTGCTAAAAGAAGTGATCGGAATATTATTGATTTCCGATGATGACGTGAGAACAAATATTTTTAATTAAATCGAAAAAAGTTTGATTTTTAATAAGTACACTCAAACACTCGTCACTCAGCCCTGTCGGCTGGGACTTTAGAATACACCGACTGCCCCTCTGCGGAGGGATAAACATCCCCAGTGGGGCCACCTGTTTGCAGTGGGTGATGACTCGTGATGCTTAAGGATGGAATCCTGGTGGATGAGCAGTCCATGACATGTAATACTCCGCTTTTGGTCCTTATTTAGGCAAGACGGCGGTCGGAGTGGCCCTCTCCGATCAATCAGCTGGTTACCTCTAGCCCTAGCACCTATATGATTTCCCCAACATATTTCCCTTCTTTTCCCCAACATTTTATCATATATGTGCTAGAAGGCGGTGTCTGAGGGTCTTCATGTTCTGGGTATGACGTTACTCTATCTGATGGTGAAGTTCTAATTCTGGAGCTCTGGGTAATGTAGAGTACCCCTTCATCACCATTACCCCCAGGCCCACTCTGACCCGGAGAGGTAGTAGCTGTTAGGGTCCCATCTATGTTAAATAGAACAAAATGAGTTTTAAAAATGTATTTTTTAAATTGAGTTTTTAAAAATATTGAGTACCCATGAAGAATATATGAAACAAAAAAACTTCGGCATAAAATGACCCAATAGGTTGCCATGCCGTAAAATCCAACCAACCAACCAACAAACATTCATCTCAGTGAATGTTTTCAGATCAATGTAAAGAATACATTTTCTGAAGATAATTCCATTAATTTCCTCCATAAAGTTGCCGGCTGAGGTGTCTGAATTTCTCAAATTTTAACATTCAACATTTTGAAATGTGATTGAATGGATTTCTCTTCACTTAAAAATGAAACTGAATTCTTTTCAGTGTCAATTCACGCAAAAGTCTGGGTAGCACAACGTGTTGATAGATATGAACAACTGAAATAGATAGATACATACATACATACATACATACATACATAGGAACAGATTGAGATAGATAGATAGTAATTTACTGGAGCAACAAGAAAGAAAGAAAGAAAGAAAGAAGAAGAAAGAAGAAAGATAGAAAAAGATTAAGAGATATAGAGAAATATGAACAAATAGATACATAGAAAAATAGAGATAGAAAAATAGACAGATAGGAAAAGACTGCAATACATTGATAGATAGTGACTGGCGCAACATGATAGATAGATAGGTAGATAGATAGATAGGAAAAGATTGAGAGCGAGAAATATCAACAAATGGATACATATGAAAATATTGAGATGATAAATAGATAGATAGGAAAATTCTGAGATAGACAGATACTAATTGACTGGTGCAACTAGATAGATAGATAGATATAGATAGATAGATTGATTGATAGATAGACGCACTTAGACCGGATTCTCTTTTATAATTAAATAATCGAGCAATTAAAAGTGATTTGCCAACATTAAATTTGAAATGTCTGAGTCTATTACGTCTGTATCGATTATGTATGATAATTTGTTCTAATCTTTTCCTTTAAAAGAAAAAAAATTTTTCTCTTTACAACAAAAATGTATTAGCAGGACCTATGAATATAGAACATAGAAAACTTCTACTGATTTATTAGTTCTCATAATATTTGAATTATAATCGGTTGTAATAGTGAATATATAATTTTAATATTTTATTTTTCTTAAGACATGTCGAGAATAGATGTAAACAAACCGACGACACAGCAAATTTTGTTATTTTTATTTTTATTTTACAAGATTAATTTATATGGAAATTTATTTCTACTTTTATTTTAAGTAAACTAACTTATCTATTTAATGCTGAGCCGGTTAGATATTATTTTACTCGTTTGGATTTTCATAAAACTATTGATAAAACGAACACATTTCATTATTATCCTCAATTTTCTCGGTTGGGGATTATGTCACACATGAAACTTGGGTAACAAAATATATTAGTATCTATAATTTGATAATCTAATCATTACAACGTTTGATATGTATTATCTGCGTTATTCGGACTATTGTCCTCGTCTTCATTGTGTTCTGTACAACGTTTCGGCCGATATGCCCTCCGGCCTTCTTCAGGTATTTCTTGTCGGACTCGGGAACCTTCTCGAACTCGGTAACCTTCTCGGACTCTGGAACCTTCTTTTCGAACTCGGGAACTTTCTTGTCGTAGTCGGGAGCCATCACGGAACTTAGAATCTAACCCTTTATTCAGTCCACGGGGGTATCCTGTTCTCATTCCGCTAACCATAGCTGGGATAGGAGCTGTGTTAATTATTTTTATTAATTGAACCTGGAAATAATTGTCACTTAGAACTGTCTTAACCTAACTACTTTATCCACTTATCCCAAGGAACTCAACGGAATTTTTTAAAAGACATTGAGTCGATGTTAAGTATTGGAAAATGTTCAATATGTACTTGTAGAGCAGATTAGGAACGCAATATATATATAATTATATATATATATATATATATATATATAGTCATCCACAGACACCGTGTTTCGACGTTTACGTCTCATCAGTGTGGCTAGATTTAACAACTACTTCTAGCCGAGAGTGAAACATGATTGACTTTCAGCATTCTGACATCTTCCCTCTCGGCCGGTCGTAGCTTTAGTATGTCAGTACGAGGCAACATTTTAACTGGTAAATACATACATCGGTAACTGTATGTTACAATTACCTAGAGAACTCAATTCTGTAAATAACAGACGAGTAATGCCTTACGCTAAACCGGTGAAAAATCGTTAAAGTCGCCTCTAGAGAGCTCTATCAGGCTTTGAGTGCATATAACATATTTACATATATGCAATCTGTGTCATTCTGTAAATATCTACAGTAAGTACAGTACCTAAAAATCTAGAAATGTGTGTACCAATGCCGTCCAAGCTGCAGAAAGGTCTATGAACACTGGCACGGTAGCACATTTGCAGAGAAACGTACATACAGACAAGCTTTTTTATCTTTTATGTGAAATTGCCATGTGTGCATTGATTAAATATTCAAGGAATACATTTAATATGCAAATGTTTATTTTTCGGTGTCTGGGTGTAGGTCTTTGTCTTCCATTACTCTTTCTGCTATGCGTACGTTAACCCCATATATATATATAGATATAGATATATAGATATATATAGATATATTGGTTTAACGTATATTATATATATATATATATATATATTATATATATATATATATATATATGTGTACGTGTGAAGTTAATGTACACATAGCAGCAAGAGAAATAGAAGACAAAAGCAAGAATCAGTGTCAGATTGTATTCCTCTATGTGTCGTATATATATATATATATATATATAATATATTATATATATATATATATGTGTTGTGTGTGTGTGTGTGTGTGTGTGTCTGTGTGTCTGTGTGTGTGTGTGTATATATATGTCGTATATATTATATATATATACGACATATATATACATATATATATACATATATATATATATACATATATATATATATATATATATATATGTCGTATATATATATTTATATATATATTTATATATATATATATATATAATATATTATACGACACATAGCGGAAAGAATCTGACACTGATTCTTTTTTTTTGTTTTCTATTCTCTTGCTGCTATGTGTACATTAACCTCACACACCACACCACACACGCACACACACACACAACACACACACCACACACACACACTCACAACATATATTATTATATATATATATATATATATATTATGATGAGTCTAGTTCTCAGTGCATGTATTATATTTGTATATATGTTATTATATTATATATATATATATATATATATATATATATATATATATATATATATATATATATATATAATATTAGCGTTAAGTTTAATTTCATTCAATATTTATATATTTTCAACATAATATATCTACTGAGAACTAGTCTCTCGAGATACACCAACAAAGAAACATACATGGACTCCACAACGAACATATATATTATATATATATATATATATATATATTATATATATATATATATACATATATAAATTTGACACTGACTCTCATTTCTGTTCTTACTCGTCTTTGTCTCCATTTTGTTACATTTCTATAACAAAAAAATAGTTCTTATAATATTCACAAAAAATTCATAAGAAATTTTTTGTTTGTTTGTTTGTCAAACAGCAGACAATATTTTACATACTCTTGGTTTCGATTAATATTCATGGCACCAATATCCGCTGCCACGAGAGGAACAGGTCGATTTTATCAATATTTTTACGAGTTTACTTTTTTAAATTTGAATTTACAAAAGGCATCGTCACTGCACTAAGAATGTAGGTCATCCCGTTGTACCTTAGCTTGCCAAATGCTTTCCGGATGAAATAAAGAGACATGTATTTATGAGGCTCGGTTTAGCTCAGACTGTAGAGATCCGCCCCGGGGCACAAGGTCCATGGTTCGATACTGGCCTTCGCCAACTCAGCGTACGAGTAGTAGTGCTTGGATCTGTGCGGTAAAATCAGGAGCTCCATCACAGACGCAATAATATATTAAATAATACAAAATATGATATATAATAATAATATTTTGGATAATGCTATGTGAGAGTGTGGTTCGGTGACACACATCCAGAAACACACCGAGATATACACAGACAATAATATATATATATATATATATATATATATATTATATATATATATATATATATATATATATATACTCCTATTATAAATAAATCGAAATAAAACATAATCCAAGTAAGTGAAAAATGCATTATCATACATTATCTGTGTGTAAGCATTAACGTAACATTCTGAAAATATACCCAGTATGAAGTAATTAGAATTATAATAAGAATAATGCTATTTTTCGAAAAAAATTTAACGAACTATTTATTACTCTCTCTCTCTCTCTCTCTCTCTCTCTCTCTCTCTCTCTCTCTCTCTCTTCAACACACACACACATACACACACACACACACACACACATACACACACACACGCACGTGCGTTCACATCCATTCACATGCATACATACATCAAATAAACAAACACAAATACACACACACACACACAACACAATATATTATATATATATATATATATATATATATATTTATAATATACAAGTTGTGTAAGAGTATTAAGATTCTTTGTACATTTTGACACTCCTTGTATTCTAAAAATAATAACGTTCCATTCATTCTCCATTTCTATCTTGGTAAATACAGCTTGAAACTTAACTTGGTCATTTTTTTTCATTACACACTGTATTCTGAAAATAATTAATGAATTGAACGTTATTTTTTCAGAAAAAAAGTACAAAAATCTCGATACTTTTTTGACATACTTTATATATATATATATATATGGGGGGGGGAAGAATCAGAAACCAGAGGTACTTGGTTTACCAATCATAACTCTTTTCAACAACTGATTAACGCCTTTCAAGTTTAAATCATCAAAAGAATTGTTAGAAAACTTGAAAAAAAAACAACTTAAAAATAATAATGATTCTTGTATTTTAATCAAATTTGTTTGAATATATATATATGAATATATGATGGATAATTTGGGTAATGCTACCTGACATTAAGAACCAGTCACATGTATACACGAACAAACAAACAAACAAACACACACACACTCACGCACACACTCACGCACATACATACGCACACATATATACACACACACATAGGGCTGGTTTAGATCAGTCAATAGAACTTCCGCCAGGGAACTACAAGGTTCCAGGTTCGATACTGGCCCTCACCAACTCAGCGTATATGTAGCACAGTGATCTGTGCAGCGGTAAAGTGAGGAGCTGATATTAGGTGTGGCGCTCCGTTTCAGACACTAAAACATTCTCCTTGATCTAGCACTAGTAAAAAGAGGGTACACTCCCTCTCAGAGAGAGAGAGAGAGAGAGAGAGAAATAGATAGATAGAGAGATAGAGAGAGAGAGACGATTGCTGTTCTGTTCAGTGCTTATGAAGAGGGTGTCTGCGTGAAAGTCGTATGAATTGAGGATATGATGAGAGTCTGTTTATTCTCACTCTCTGATCAAACGACACATACTCAGACTATACGCACAACACATTTACTTATTCATTTATTTATTTTACCAATGAATATTTTCTCCCAATTTAGTTTGGTTTTTAGTTCTTTGGCTCCAAATCAAATTCCTGCAGGTATTTTGTGCATTAAAAACACCAGCCATGTACATCAGACAAACATGCATCTAAACATATTTGACAAAAAGGAATTTCTGGAATCTTGTTCATCTTTTAACTTATTCGGAGATTTCATTTGTTTGTTGTTATTTTCTTTGGGTTTTTTTTTGGAGGGGGGGGTTAAGATTTTCGTGCGTCTTCTGCTTTTCCAACGAAATAATCTTTTTCCTATCGTATATTTTCTTCTATTTAATTCTTATATTTTTCCTCCTCCCTTCTTTTTTCTTCTTCTTCTCTGTACTCAACCTCCCTCTTTCTATCTCTTTGCTGTCCTCTTTCTTCTTCTCTTCTTCTCTTCCTTCTTCTTCTTCTTCTTCTTCTTCTTCTTCTTCTTTTCGTCAAATATCGTATCTTCTTTTTCCTTATGCCTTTAATATATATCGTATATTTTTCTTCTTTTAATTCTATATATTTTCTTTCTTGATCTCTTTTTTCTTTTTCTTTTTTTCTTTTACTTTCTCTTCTTTTTCTTTTGTTCTGTGTGTTTTTTTTCCTCGCCTTCTTCTTCTTCTTCTTCTTCTTCTTCTTCTTTCTTCTTCTTTCTTCTCTTCTTCTTCTTCTTCTCTTTGTTCTAATCTTCTTCTTTTTTCATCTTCTTTGTTCTATATGTATTCTATTCTTCTTCTTCTTCGTCTTTCTTCTTATTGTTATATATGGCTTCTTCTTCTTCTTCTTTTCTTCTTTCTTCTTCTTCTTCTCTTTCTCTTCTTCTGTCAAATATCGTTTATTTCTTTACATATGTTTTCAATATATCTTATTTTCTTCCTTTTTCTTCTATATCTTTTCTTTCACCGTCAACTCCTCTTCTTCTTCATTTTTTTTGTGTATGTATGTATGTATGTATGTGTGTGTGTATGCATGTGTGTGTGTGTGTGTGTGTGTGTGTGTATGTTTTACCACAACCGCCGCCATTTTGTTGAAACCTTTTCATTCATGTCACGCTATTTAGCAAATGTATGTCAGAAGCTTTACCAATTCTAATTTTTATCCTAACCACATCGCCGCCACCGCCACCGCCACCGCCAACTCGACCAAATCATTTTAGCCCCGATTTACAAAGGAAGAACGAGGACCTGGAGATATTACTATTTCTATGGTATTCTCTCTCTCTCTCTCTCTCTCTCTCTCTCTCTCTCTCTCTCTCTCTCTCTCTCTCTCTCTCTCTCTCTCTAATGGTAGAAAACAAACCTTTTTTCGACTTTCGTTAAGGATTTATAATGTTAAAGTCTAATTATATTTTTCTCGCAATGCAGAACATTCCTTTTATCTTCAGATTAAATAAAGATATTTTGCTGGGATAGGGAAATTGTAAATTGAAGTTTTAGCGTGTTCGGTTTTCTTAGATAATTTGTCGAGATCGACAGCAACAATCTATATCTATTTTTTCTGACCAATTCTAAAGCTAATGAAATAAAGTAACTCCGAAGAACATTCTCGAGTTGCATAATGAAAACTCCCGCCTGCAAATAACTCACACAATACATTAACGTAAATATAAGCATGTGCTGAAATATATAAGCATTTCTACAAACAAGTGTGGGTTATTTAGTTTTATTATAAGAATAATGACTTTGATAAAAATATAATAAATAATGAGCACCTTTTTGATCTCCATGTTTCTAACATGCGTGGCATGCATACAAAGTCAGAAAACAGCATAGCTCACATGACTTTCGGAAAACATTTTTCACGCTCAGAGTGGCCGAGGCATGGAATAAGCTGCCTGCGTCCGTTGTGGGCTGCCAAACACTGCATCTTTCAAAGTTTCCATGCTTCCTGTAGTCCGCCAACACTCTAACTGATACTCCCATCCACACACATATGCACGCACGCGCACACATACATGTATATTGTAACTGTACACTGTTCATGTTCCTGACACTAATACATTATTTTGTGTATTAGACATGAGTCTTTGATGAGTTATGGTGCACATGAGCACTGTACACAATAAATTTCATTCATATAATTTACCTCGCCACAATTTAAGAATTATCCAATTTACATTTCGTTAGAATGTTAAATCCCTAGTAATCCGCCTTAGTAAATAATTTTCTAAATATTTTAACACTTCCAATAAAAATCCATTAACTACAAAAAAATTAAATCTGCCATAACCGGCAATATAACGATTTGTATAAATCTCCCGAGTTCAATATCACTTACAGTACCAATTCTAACACGACTGGTAAGTCATTTATATTTTTTAAACATTACTTTAATTTGAATACCTACACTCACAGTTATACATGCTTAAAAAACTCAGTATTTTTATTTTTTGATATTTGATTATATATATATATATATATATATATATATATATATATATATATATATCAGGGAGACCACGCCTACGCTTCAAAGATGTCTGCAAGTGACACCTGGAGACATGCCGCATCGACATAGACACGTGGGAAACAGTTCAACCTGGCGCCTCCTCGTCAAACAAGGAACAAAAAGAAGTGAAGAAGAGAGGAAATAAGCTGCCCCAGAAAAGAAAGCTAAAAGAAAGTAGAAACAGCAACACCCTCAACACCCACAGAAAGTATCACCTTTTGTTTGCACCCATTGCACCAGAGACTGCCATTCGAGGATCGGTCTGTTCAGCCACTCACGTGGCTGTAAGTGAGAGAGAGAGAAAAAAACTACGCCATTGTCTAAAATAGACGAAGGTTGCCAACCATATATATATATATATATATATATATATATATATATATTATATATATATATATATATATTGATAGTATAGTATGCTATATGCTATTTATTTATAAATATATACTGTTCAATATCCTTAATAGTACCTGTACATCTAAGTTAGGATAGCGTAGACATGAATCCAATGGTGCTCGATAGCTAAGATTCTTGCTTATGCGATTTTCAACCTTGTGCACTTGGTTTGTAAATTGGATAGGCGAGAAACTGTCCGTTACCAAGCGCCATTGACATGATGTCCACGCTACCCTAACAAGTTTCATCTTACGCTTGTGCTTTATATTTCAAGAAAACATAGGGAACTATAAATAATAAAACAAACAAAGAAGGTGAGATTTAAATCAATCTTAGGTTTCATACTGCCCAACTGGCCATCTTTTGAGACATTTTTTATTTATTAAATAAAATCTGTCTCTGTGGGGGGGGGGCGGTGTGTGTGTGTCTATGTGTGTGTCTGTGTTTGTATTTATGTATCTGACTGTAGGTGTCTGTGTATATGCGTGTGCGTGCGTGCGTGTAATGAAAAGAGAGAAAACGTCGCGTTGTTAAAAGGAAAACGAGCGAGTCACAACACAGATTTCGTCGAAATAATAAAAAAATAAACCCGACCTCGTCGCACTTCAATAGATATTTAAAAGTGCTCAGAACGTATGCAGAACTGGTGAGAACCGAATAAATACCAAACGCTTACTCCCCCAGTTTCACCGAAAAGGATATTCATGTAAAATCAGATATATATAATCGTCATCATAAGGTCGCACTGAAGTCACAGATCTCTCTCTCTCTCTCTCTCTCTCTCTCTCTCTCTCTCTCTCTCTCTCTCTCTCTCCCCACACTGTCACTACCGGTCACTGCAGGTCTTCAATGCGGTATCCAGATTGATGTAGGTTTTTGCTGATCAGCCTATTCTGTTATGTCACGTATACGTATCCACAGAAGAACGTAACTTATGAGTTCATCCTTACTTCTCCAGCAGTATCCATCGTGTCCTGTTTGTCTTACCTAGATGGTTTTTGTGACGGGAGGCAATTGGTCATGCAGCTGCTTTTTGTGAGATGTTGCTTCCAAGATTTGTTGAGGATAGTACGTAACATCCTTGTATAATTCCGTTGTAGCTTATTTCTAAGCGTTTCCTTAAAGTCCAAGTATATGCAACCATACAGTAGCACAGACACAGTTACAGTTTGGAAGAATATCAGATATCAGATTCCGTATGATCAGTTATCTTTCTATAGCAGTCCATGCTTTTCCTATGCTTACATTGACATCACTTTTTATGGATGAGATATTACTACTATATATATATATATATATATATATATATATATATATTATATGTGTGTGTGTGTGTGTGTGTGTGTGTGTGTGTGTGTGTGTGTGTATGTATGTATGTGTGTATGACTTGTTGTTTTTGTTGTTTCCAATAAATCTTCTCCACTTTGGTTCTGATCTAGTCTAAACGGGCCGTTGGAGATGCTTCATCCGATCAATCAGCTGCTCACATCAAGCCCTAACACCTATATGATTGTCCCAACGCTATTGCTCTTATGGCACCCCCCAACCCTTTTTATCATATATGTGCAAAAATGTGGGGGCTCAGGGTCATAGTCTAATGGGTAGAAGATTAAACTGCATTTAATGGTGAAGTTACCGTTCTGGTGCTCCGGGGAGTGTGGAGAACCCCTTCATTGCTATTATTCGCAGGTCAACTTTGACCCGGATTGGTAGAACTTGTTAAGATGCCAAAAAATGAGTTTAAAAAAAACATTGTTATTAGAAATTGAAAAAGCAAAAGAAAACGGAAAAATCAGAATAATAGAAAACAAAGACATGCCAGCATACGTGTAAATTTGTTTGTTTATTTGCATGTGCGTGTGCGTGTGTATGTGTGTGTGTGTGTGTGTGTGTGTGTGAACGTCAGAGAAAAGCATGAAGAATTAGGTTAGTTTTGGAAAAGACGCTTTTGGGTAAGCAAGACTTGATTAAAAAGGAAGAATTGTGGTTGGTTTTTGTTAATAATCGATCTATATTCATTTTACCCTGAAAATATTACAAAAAGAAATGATTTTTAGTTGCCTATTTATTGACGTATATGCATGTTAATAATAAAATGCAAATAGAATGAAAAACAAAGAAAAGTAAAAAAAAAAAAAAAGAGCCAACGACGATTGGAGATTTTGACATCGTAAATTAAATTGTAAACGAGTTAACATGGAAGAAAGTTAGTATCTTTACCTGGAATTCCAAAGAGAAAGAGAATCTGCTTATTCTTTAGAGCCTGCATAAAAGTGTCCTTAGCGTAACGGTTATCGTCGTAGAAAATCGAAACGGCGACCTGAGTTCAAATCCTAGACGAGACTGCGTTCACTTCGCGATAAAGCTTTTAGAAAAGGCAATAATCCATTATTTCTCTCCTCATCTATTAGTGTGTTGTAGGTTTTTTTAATTTGTATTTGGTGGCATATCAATCCTTGTGGGTTATTTAATGCTGATTTGGTTGAGCGTCCGACTAGGAACCACAAGGTTCCGGGTTCAATACGGCACTCGCCAACTCAGCGTATGAGCAACACAGTGATCTTTGAGTTTGAGTGAGGATATCGTATATGGTTAGATGTGTAGAGAGATTGATATGAACAGATTGAGATAGAATGAAACAGCCAGCCAGGTAGATAGATTAATAGATATAGATATGAACAGACGTAAATCTGAAAAGAAAACCGGTAAATATGTCTGAGTGAAGAGAGTGCGATAAAGTTGATTGGCAATGACTGATATTATTAAATATAAACTGAGACACGACTAAAGCATTGATAAATATGAAATGAAATTTAGAGATAAAATAGTCTGTCTTGAGCAATTACAATTTTTTGTCTTTGAACAACAAAGACAAAGTGAGCAATGATTCTCAGCGTCAATGGCGGACATATGAAGCCTAATGATGAACGAATTTTAACAATGAATAGTTAAACTTTAATATTGAAATTGGTTCAGTTATTTTCCAGCCTTTGTGAATAAGGATTCTGGGAATGATTTTATAGTTCAAGTTTTTGCCAACATTAAATGTTTCGGAATTTTTATATTAAACATCATCAGGACACTGTCTATATGCAATGCTGAATCTTCTGAATTATATTCAATTTTAAACATGGAAAGAAAAATTAGAAAAATCTTAGCTTTCTATTGCCATTATTAGAATTCTGTTTCAAAACTATGTGACACTGAAATATTGAAAATTGGGTAGTCCGCTTCTTTAGTGTAGAATTTCTAATAATGGTACGCAATCATCATCATCATCATCATCATCATCATGTTGTGCTGGCTACACGGATATCCATCAGCCCTGTTGGTGGGGCTTTAGAATACACCGACTACATCTCTGCAGAGGGGTAAGACCCCCATAACCACTCAGAGTGGACCTGGGAGTAATGGTGATGAAGTGGTACTCCACATTCCCCAGAGCTCCAGAATTGAAACTTCACATTAAATTTAGAGTTTAACGTTATACCCAGAACATTTAAACCCTCACCCACTGCCTTCAAGCACATATATGATAAAAAGGATTTGGGCTTGCCATAAGGGTAATAGGGTTGGAAAATCATATAGGTGCTATGGCTTGACGTGATCAGCCGATTGAACGGAGGGGAGCCTCTCCGACCGCCCGTTTTGCCGCCAACGTGGAGTGTTGCATGTCATGGACTGCTCAGCCACCAGGGTTTCATCCTTAATCATCACGGGTCTTCCCCCACGGCCAACACATGGCCCATTGGGAGGAGTTTTACCCCTCTGCTGGGGTCCAGTTGGTGTATTCTCAAGCCCCAGCCCACAGGGTGTGAAAGTTTGTGTAAATATTTAAGTTTTAATGAAATATAATATAATTTGAAATTAGAAAGGCTAATGAAACTAAATAAGAATCCAGATAAAAAGATTTGAAACAGAGGGGGTTATAATCGAAAAACTGAAACTTATTCTTCCATCACTCCTGTTTTTCATTGCTAAATTTTCCTAATCTAAATATTTAGTTGAAATAGGTAGTAAAGAATAAAATGAGTTATTTCTTCTTGTTAATGGATTTCTTTTAAGATTTATCCCCGAGTCCACACTTTTATTAAAATCAAATTTTTAATATCAATATGCAAATTAGCCTTCCCGTTCACACTGTAAACCGCTATTTTGTTGTATATATTTGTATATATTGTATATTTAGTTGTATATAAATATATAATACAGTCGTATGTTATTAGTATGTAGATCGTGCCCTCGTGGTGAGGGTCCAGTGACTTTGGCCCTGGATCTTTACAAGTTAATAGCGTCGATCCCAGGGGACTTTCCCCCCAGGCAATACCTGCCCCCCTTGGGGACAGGGCTGGGTTTATTGCTCAGGGCCTGAGGCGCCCCCTTGAGGGGAAATGCCGAGGAGATCGACGCAATTTTTGTTCTTTTGTACCCATGAGCTTCGGCTTGTGGGTGGGCCCACGTTAAAACGAGGCCTTGTGCCCAGCCCATACAAGTGGGGTATGAGGCAAATACATCCCCCAGGCAATACCTGCCCCCTTGATTTAAAGGGACAGGGCTGCGTTTATTTCCCAGCACTTGAGGCGCCACCTTGAGGGGGAATGCCGACGGGATCGACGCAATTTTTTCCACCTAACATCGGCTTCGGCTTGTGGGTGGGCCCACATAAAAATGTCCTTATGTCACACCCTCATAAGTGGGATGAGAGGCAAATATCTGTAGATCCTGCCCTCGGGCTGGAGTCCAGTGGTTTCGGCCCTGGACCTTAAAAGGTAACATCGTTGATCCCAGGGGTCCACCCTCCCAGGCAACACCGCCCCCTCGATTAAAAGGGGCAGGGCTGGGTTAATTGCCCGGTGCCCCTTTTGAGGGGTAATGCCGACGGGATCAACGCATTTTTGCACCCGCCACCCGTGAGCTTCGATTCGTGGGTGGTCCCACATTAATAGGACCTTGTGTCTAACCCGTACACTTGGGGTACGTGGTAAATATCTAGTATGTAGATAATGCCAACAGTATTAATGATATAAAACAATGTTATTAATAATTGAGGTTTAGATAAAATCAAATCATGGAGAATGTGACGTAAATAAATAAGGGAATTGTGTCTTGAGTAGTGATATAATTTCGGTTACAGACAAACAAACATGCAATCTCCATTATAATAAGTTTTTAAATTAAGTTTTTCCTTCTCTTAGACCTGTTGCCATAACATGATTAAAGAGCCCAGTCTGTCTTACAATATAGCTGGGGAGAGAATAATTGAATTCATACCTTTTCAAGTCTATTAGTGATATGTGAAAGACAAACAGCATCGTCAAGGATTTGAACTCGTGTCCATTTCCTACAATGATAACCATTACACGAGGAGCACATCCAAATTGAATGGAAATGGACATCTGAATAATATAGAATAGGAAACTGAAAACTTATAAAAATCTTAAATCCCCATGGGTACTGTTAGTAAAAATAATTATAAGATTAGAAATATATGCACACTCCGGGTGCAAGTATTTACGTTTTAATGGAATAAATACTAAATAGGGTTTGGTTTGTTTTGTTTTACGGCATATCAACATCAGTGGGTCATTTAATGCCGACAAAGTTGTGAAATAAATTCATTCTTAATGCATAATACAATTTTGTTTATCAACTCATGTTTTTCTATTTAACCCATAGATGGGACCCTAATAGGTACTACCACTCCGGGTCAGAGTGGACCAGGGAAGCAATGGTGATGAAGGGGTGCTCCACCTTCCCCAAACCTCCAAAAATGGAACCTCACCATCAGATAGAGTTTAACGTCATTCCCAGGACATGTAGACCCTCAGTCACCGCCTTCTAGCACCCATATGATAAAAAGGGGTTGGGGTTTGCCATAAGGGCAATAGGGTTGGGGCAATAATATAGGTGCTAGGGCTTGGCGTGACCAGCCGATTGATCGGAGTGGGCCTCTCCGACCGCCCGTCTAGCCCAAGAAAGGGCCAAAGTGTAGTGTTGCAAGTCATGGACTGCTCATCCACCTGGGCACTATCCTTAAGCATCACGGGTCGCCAACCACGACCAACAGGTGGCCCCATTGGGGTAGACTTACCCCTCTGCAGAGGTGCAGTCGGTGCATTCTAACGCCCCACCGTCAGGGCGGTAAAATACTATATTAAATCTAAAATGCTAATGATACTAAATAAGGATGCAGATAAAAAGATTTGAAACCGATTGGGGTATAATCGAAAAATAGAACAACTTATAAAAATATGAAATTCCCATGGGTACTGTTAGTAAAAATAATTATAAAGATGATATACGTTGACGTTCGGCTATTGAAGCAACAATATTTACTCTTTTTTGCTCGAAAATAGACAGACTACTGGATCCAGAATCAAGCGTAAATAGAAAAACAGTTTATAATCCTGTCATAAACAGGTGTACAAAACAAAGTAAGCAAATAGACTGTCCGGTTTGTCTACTTATTGATACAAGTTCTTATCTAACATATCATTACGAATGTAGATATGTCGAATGATAAAACAATCACGATTTGAACTTAATTTACCATCAGACGTAGAAAATGACTGAGAACGTCTGACATCTGATCTTATCATTTTAGAAGCCGACATAAATAGATCACCACCCAACATTGCTTTGGAAGCCTTGAAAGAAAAAAGGCATTAAGTAATTACTTAACAAAAAAAGAAAGAAAACAACAAACAAACAAATAATCATTAGTGCCAAACGTTGTCCTCTTATTGCTTGTCAGACATCAGTCTCGGAATCAATTTATTCTCAAATCAGTGCGAATAGAACGACTTTCAAAATTCTCGACAATCCTATCGCTAGTATCGTAAACACATCATTATATGGAATACAAATGCAGAATAGCGCGCAGGAGATAATGTTATTAGAATCTTATTTTACGTATAATTAGCATTAGATTACGGATACTTCCGAAGGAACCATACCCTAACTATAAAGCTAACCCTAACCCTAATCCTTACACTAACCCTAACCCTAATCTCAGCGTCTCAAAAGTGAAAGTAATGCTTTTTAGGTACAAATGCACAATTGCGCGTAAGAGATAATATCATTAGAATCTCATTTTACGTATAAGATGCATTAGATTACGGAAACTTCCGAAGTAGTCTAACCCTAACCCTAACACTAACCACTAACACTAACGGATAGAGCACTACCTGTGACCGAACATGTTTACAACAGTATAATTCCCCCCCCTCTCTCTCTCTCTCTCTCTCTCTCTCTCTCTCTCTCTCTCTCTCTGTTTTCTTTCTCTCTCCCTCCCTCCCTGCCTCCTTCTCGGTGTTTTTGTGTGTAGTGGAATGTAAATAAAAAGGATTATTTCTCATTAAAAATACACAAAACGCAAAGAATACCTAAATTTCTTATACTTCTATTTGATTACTTGTCCAATATATATTTGAACATAGAAGGAAATGGTACTTGTTTGAGAATAGAGAACCTATTTTTACTATTTCGCTGAATTTTGTGATGAGGCTTGATAATTGTATTATTTGGATTATTCGGATTATTGTCCTCATCTTTAGTCCAATTGGACACATAGCCTAGTGTATATAGGCTTTAATACAGTTCTAAGTGACAGTTATCTCTAGGCTGCAGGTTCAATCCTGGTCAACGGCGACAGTAACATAGAATAATAATTAACACAGCTTAACACTTGTACCCGGTCATGGTTAACGGCATGAGAACAGTCTACCCCCGTGGGTTGAATAAACGGTTCAAAGTACCATGATGGCTCCCGATTACAAGAAGGTTCCCGAGTTTCGAAAAGAAGGTTGCCGAGTTCAAGAAAGCTCCCGAGTACGACAAAAAATATCTGAAGAAGGTCGGATGGCACATCGGTCGAAACGTTGTCCAGATAACAATAAAGATAAGGACAATATTCTGAATAATCCAAATAATCCAAATTGCTTTTATTTTTAAAAAGCCAGCAGCCACATGTTATAAGGTTGCAGCAACAATTTAGAAGATATGTTGCTTAGCCGTTTGAATAGACGTAAGTTGTAAAGTATACTTATCTACATTTGTTTTACTTACCTGCTGAGCTGGATCGGTTGTCTCTGATATTCTGGATCTGGGCTACGGGGCTTGTTTGTTTGGTTTCTCTCTGGTCTTGAACTAAATGTGTTTCTTGGGTACCTTCTGCTTTGTGTCCGTTTGCTGTTTTTAAGAATAAACACAAGACTTGACTTTGTTTTTGTTAGAGCTATTTGCTTAATCAACCAAAGCAAGAATAATACGCATTGAGAACGATTAGACGTTATCTTGTGTCCGTCCCCTTAAAATACTCGGCTAAAACACTTTCTCATTCTCCAATCCACTTTCACTACCGGCTTTGGCTAATCAGCATTCAAAGTCACACATTTACACGTCTCACTTACACGTCTCATTTGTACTGGGCTTTTTTTTTGGCAGGGGTTCTACACTCTTTCAATCCCCTCCTCTCCCTCTCCCCCTCCCTCTTCCCCCTCTCTCTCTCTCTCTCTCTCTCTCTCTCTCTCTCTCTCTCTCTCTCTCTCTCTCCACACATGCGTCAGATGTCAACACCACCGACGCTAGGGAGAGAGAGAGAGAGAGTATCAGGCAAGCTTTAAATTTCCTAGTCGTGTTGTTCGTCACCTTCATGGGCTCTGAAAAGTATACGGAGCTGCTGAATTGTGCCTCACTTTACCAAAAGATTGCAAAACATTTTACTCGTTTAGTACAGGGTTTCTCAAAGTGGTCTACATAACCCCTGGGTTCTATACAATAACTCAGGGTGTCTGTAAGTATTCGGGGGTCTACAAGTGGTCTATGGAAACTACTAAGCCTTCTTACTAATTAGAAGAAATTAATTCCACAATAATCCTGTAGAACATGCTCATGTTGATATATTTACAAAGGTTTAAGCTCAATATTCATTAACTTATCAAAAGTCATCAGCTTCACCCATCACATTCGGAAATGTGC
This sequence comes from Doryteuthis pealeii, assembly GCA_023376005.1. Taxonomy (NCBI): domain Eukaryota; kingdom Metazoa; phylum Mollusca; class Cephalopoda; order Myopsida; family Loliginidae; genus Doryteuthis; species Doryteuthis pealeii. Next base: position 55,324,209 of record CM042152.1, read on the forward strand.
TTACTTGGTAAGTTATTAAGTTAGTATTAAATATTTGCAGCTCTTTCTTACATGTTATGCTTACTTTACTGTTTATTTTACAGTTATTTTACAATTAACAGTTTTACATAAACGTTTATGCAAAATTCATTAATTACATAATTAGTTGCAACAAAATAACTGCAAAGTGGATTGGGGTATATAAGAAGAGGATCCATGAAAAGGCCAATCCAAAATTTCCCGGGGTCTACGGACTTAAAAGTTTGAGGACCCCTTATCGATATACCCAATTTTATGTCTTATCATGTATTTATTTATCTATTAACAATATTCCATTTATTCCAGGGTGTGCAGACTTATTCTCAATCGAGATTCTTGGAGATAAAAGGGATAAAAATAACCAGGTTCATCTTATGGCACTGTGGAGCCACTGAGACGAGCTAAGGGTCTCATAAGGTCATCTACCCAGTTTTGGGGGACAGCGTTGAGTCACTATTTTCTTTTTGGCACTGACCAATGACCATTACTTTAGTGACCAAAATTATTTCATTTGATTCTCTCAATTCAGCTTACTCCATTTTCTTCGCTTCAGGCAAATCAATTACCGGTTTTTAGCTACAGTGACTTTTTTCTCTTCAGTATTTCTTCTTCTTCTTCTTCTTCTTCTTCTTCTTCTTCTTCTTCTTCTTCTTCTTCTTTCTTCTTCTTCTTCTTCTTCTTCTTCTCCTCTTCTTCATCTTCTTTACTATGTCCTCTTCTTCTTTTTCCTCTTTGCTTCATCTTCTTCTTTTCTCTGTCCTCTTCTTCTTCTTCTCTCTGCCTTCTTCTTCTTCTTCTTCTTCTTCTTCTTCTTCTTCTTCTTCTTCTTCTTCTTCTTCTGCTGCTGCTGCTGCTGCTGCTTGTGTTACAATTTGTCTACATATTTCATACAAAAAAACTACGTTCCACTCTCTCTCTCTCTCTCTCTCTCTCTTCTCTCTCTCTCTCTCTCTCTCTCTGTATATATATATATATATATATATATATATATATACATATATATATATTCGCAATCTCTCCCTTTATCTCTAACTCTATCAGTTTATTCTCACAGTCAGTAGAGCACCCGCCCAAGAATCGCAAGGTTCGTGGCTCAATACCGGTCCCCGCCAAATTAGCTTATGTGTAGTACATATTGGTACCTGATGGTAGGTGCAGTGCTCCACTTCAAGTTCTAAAACAATCTCCCTGGTCTAGTGTTATCGAAAATGGGATGGACGCTCTCGCTGTCATCAACAATAGGCCACTCCACCAACTTTAATTTAATTTACTTTGCTATCTCTCTCTCTCTCTCTCTCTCTCTCTCTCTCTCTCTCTCTCTCTCTCTCTCTCTCTCTCTCTATTCATTCTGAATATATTATCACTATTTCTCCTCTTTATTGTATTTTCTCCATCACTTCATTCTCATTATATATTAACCCCTACTATCAAACTATCTATATATCTATCTATATATCTATCTTTGGACTCTTTATTTCTCTCTTTGTAATATCAACCTTCATTTGTTATTCAAAGACATCCTTGTAAAAGAATAAAAGTAGTACTGTTTAAACTAGTTTTAATATATTCTTATATTTTTTCCGTGTAGCATTTTTTCTTTAAAATAAAAATGGAATGGTCTATTATTTGGCTTATGACACTCATAATAATAAGAATTTGGCAAATAAGCAACAACAGATAATCAGGATTTGTATTTTTGCATTTCATCCTGGACGATTTGCACGGTGCCATTTTTAACCAGAGTGTGTTGCAACATTATAACGGTCGTACTTTTAAGGAATACGAGTATTAATATAGAGGTAGAAATTAAGGAATTCGGAAAAGGGAAAATAGAGGCAAGACAAGGAACATTGAAAGACAAAGAGAAATGCTGAGACGACAAATCGGAGATATGTCGACTATAGAATCTACCAGATGGGTGAGAAAAAAAACGATTTGTTGTAAAGAAACGATTTTGAAAAGAAAATATAAGAAAAAAAAACCTAGAGAGGGTTATCAATGCAAAGTAGGTGAGGCTTGATTGTTCGAAGCACCTCTGTTTCTCCTCGGATCTCACTTATCACTGCTTATTCTTGAGTCTCCTTCGACTACGTCTCTCACTAACTTTCTCTACGTCCCTTTTTTAAGTCTCTCTGATTATCGTCACAACTTATTCTTCACATACCCACACACACACACACATAGACACACTAACGAGGTAAGCGAAATTCCATTTTATAATGGCCAAGTCACACTGAACACAGCGGTTCTCGCTTGATCTTTGAAACTAAGCAGCAATGGGCCTATTCCATACATAATTGTGTGACCACTTGAGCAATAGCATGTACTGTAAGTAAACTGAGTCCTTTGTTTATCAAAATGACTTGATACGGCATTAAATGATCCAAAAAGGATCTATATGTCGTAAAACAAAACAACCAGCCACCCACCACGTAGTGAGGCTGTTCAATACTTAATTGGCCAACAACTTAATCAACAGCCGGTACAGTAAGCAACTTGAGTCCTTTGCTTATCAAAATGACTAGATCCGGCATTAAATGACCCGAAAAGGATTGATATGCCGTAAAACAAAATAACCAGCCATCCACCATGAGGTAAGGCTGTTCAATACCTAATTGCCCAACAACATAAGCAACAGCGGGTACAGTAAGTAACCTGAGTCCTTTGTTTATCAAAAAGACTAGATTCGGCATTAAATGATCCAAAAAGGATGTATATGCCGTAAAACAAAACAACCAGCCACCCACCACCTGGTAAGACTGTTCAAAACTTAATTAGCCAACAACTTAAGCAACAGCAGGTACAGTAAGCAACTTGAGTCTTTGTTTATCAAAATGACTAAATTCGGCATCAAATGACCCGAAAAGGATTGATATGCCGTAAAACAAAACAACCAACCACCCACCAAGAGGTAAGCAAAATTCCATTATTTCTTCTCCCTTTCATCCAAACTACAAATAAAAAACGACAGTGAATTGATAAATGGTTGGTTCGACACACAAACGATACGCTTTGCGCAAGATATAATCCCTCTAGCGGCCTTCAACTGATCTAAAAATAAGAGGAGATAATTAGGCAAAGTATCACAGAAGAGCGTAACATTCAAAGAGGTTTCCATTTATTGGCGGGTAAGGTTTGCTGCGCTGAAAAGGTCATCATCGTTGCCTTTCTCCCTTGAAGCAAGCAAAGTACACGTGTGTCCCCAAACATTGGATCAGGTGATAACACTAGGTAATTTTTCAATGCGCATCTTTCTTTGTTCTATTATTTCAACGTTTGAATTAAACCGAATGCATCGCTCAATAGTTGCTTGTGATGAATTACAGTTTAAATTGAGTGGATGTGTGTGCGCGCGCTTGTACGTTCGCTCCTGTGTGTTTCACCTTCCGTGTGGTGTAGTGCGTGTGTGTGTGTTGTGTGTGTGTGTGTGTGTGTGGCCTGTGTCTGTGTCGGGTCTCTGTGTTTTTGTGTGTGAAGAAATACATTTGGTTGATACCTAAACCTTTACTGCATAGAGAACGATCAATCCCCTCCCACATCCCCTTGTGGGTCAAATTCCCGACTCGTCCTCACTTGATTGATTGTCGGTTTGGGTAAAGAGAAAGAGAGGGAGGTTCAAATCGAAAACGATATGAACATGCAGAGAGAGAGAGAGGGGGGGAGTTAGAGCGAGAGATAATGTGAGAGAGAGAGAGGGGTGAGAAAGAAAAAGAACGAGTGAGAGAGAGAGAAAGCGCGAATGAGAGAGAGAAAGAAAGAAAGAGCGAGAGAGAAAAGGTGAAAGAGAAAGAGTGAGTGAGTGAGTAAGTGAAAGGGAGAGGGAGAGACAGAAAGAGCGAGTGGGAGATAGAGAGAGAGAGAGCGAAAGAAAGAACGAGTGAGATAGAGAGAAGAAGAAAGTGAAAGAGTTAATCAGTGAGGGAGAGGGGGAAAGATAAAGAGCGAGTGACCTAGAGAGAGGGGGGAGAGAGGGGGAGGATTAAAGATAATACACAAACTTAGAACTGTTTTAAACAGATGAAACTGACTATATATATATATATATATATATATATATATATATATATATATATATATATATATATATATATATATATGTATATGTGTGTATATATATATATATATAGAGAGAGAGAGAGAGATTTACCAACTACTCCGCACGGGTAGGATGTGATACAAGGTCAATTTCTTTTTGAATTACAATTAAGTCGATAATTAATATTTCATTTTGCACAAAAAAAAAATGGTCATTGTCTTTTAAAAAATTAAATTAAACAATTCATTCTAATAAAAAATAATAAGAACTAGCAGGACCTGTGAATTTAGTTATTTACTGAGCTTCGCTTAGATGAGGTACAAAGCTGAAAGTAAGGCGTGCCCAGTGAGGCTTGAACACACTAGTCATGGTTGCCAGTCTACCTTGCTAACCAATACACAACCGGAGGTGACCCAGGACCTGTGGATATAACCGCGGATGCGATAACGCTTATCTGTTTCAATCGAACATAATGTAAAGATGGAAAAACTCATACTCTCTTATATCCACAGGTCCTGCTAGTATTTCTTTCAATGTTGATAATTGTAATCCTAATCCTAATTAATAATCTCTTATAATCTCTTTTGTTTTTATTCATGTTTAATACAATTATCCAAATAGACTTTTAATGTTCAATATCATTATTTAAATGGATTTTTTATGTTCAACCCAATTATTCAGATAGGACATTATGCATTAATTTTCTTATATAATTTCACTTGACGTGATAATGTCCTTTTTTTGTTGCTCCAAATTCGAGTATTATTTTATGTTCTTTTTTACGTAATTTCGTCTGGCGTAATATATATGACAGTAATTAGAAACTAAGACCTGTTAAAGGGCGGATCAACCCTTTATAAAGTCACATGTTAATTGATGCTCGTTTCGTTATGGTTATCGTAATGGGAAATGGAAATAGTGACCCGCGTTCAAATACTGAACGAGGTTGTTTGCATTTCACATAGCGCTAATACCCTTGGATATATATATAATATATATATATATATATATATATATGTGTGTGTGTGTGTGTGTGTGTGTGTGTGTGTGTGTGTGTGTGTGTGTTGTGTGTGTGTGTGTCTGTCTGTGTGTGTCTGTGAGTGTGTGTGTGTGTGTGTGTGTGTGTGTTGCATGGAAGTAATTCTGCAAACTGGGGTTACGTAGTTAATTATCTGTATTCATCATGCATACATTAATGTATATTTATATTCATTCGTATATGCATAATAGCTCAACCACTAATATTGAGCACTCTACTAATAATAATACAAAAACATGTCCAACCAATAACTCACTAAGTGAGCAAGTGATTAACACACACTATTGCTGTATATATATATATATATATATATATATATATAGAGAGAGAGAGAGAGATAGAGAGAGAGAGAGAGAAAGAGAGAGAGATAGATAGATAGATAGATAGATAGATAGATAGATTATTATTATTATTATTATTATTATTATTATTATTATTTTACTCCTTTTGAGTTTTCACATCAGCATTAGCTGATGGTCTTTCACTGGAGTCTGAGTGACAGCAAGTCTCCTCGGGTCTCCAGGACTCTTCTGAGTATTCTGGCAGATTGCAGCAGTGCAGTGTTCTGAATGGTTTCAATCCTCCCTCTGATTTCCAAACTTTCCAAACCCTTTTCTAATCCTTTTGGGACTGTTCCAAGTGCACCAACTACAATGGGTATCACTTTCACTTTCATGTTCCATAACTTTTTCAGTTCTCTGGCAAGATCCAGATATTTATCCATTTTTTCAATTTCCTTTAGCTTCACGCTGTGATCTGCTGGCACTGCAAAATCCACCAGTTGACAAGTTCTTTCTTTTTTGTTTATCAACACTAGATCTGGTCTTCTTGCTGGGATAAGGCGAACCGTTTTTATTTCAAAGTCCCAGAGAATTTTATGCGTTTCGTTTTCAAGAACAGATTCTGGTTTATGCATATACCATTTTGTTGTATGGTCAAAATTTAATTTTTTTCATAACTCCTCCAGTGGATCACCTTCCCAACCCAGTCGTGTCTAGTTTTGTATTCTCGTTGTGCTAGTTTGCTACATTCGCAGAGTATATGGTTTACAGTCTTATCTCTATTACCACAAAGTCTACATTTACTATTTTGTTGGGTCTTATCAATTATTATTATTAGTAGTAGTAGTAGTAGTAGTAGTATTTGTATTATTATACTAAAGGTGACCGAATCAACTTTTGGCACGTAAAGGCTTTTTTCCTATTTAGTTTAATGACACAAAACACATCCCAAAATATTAATTACATTTAGGATTAAATTATGTTTGAAAAAACTTCCATTTCATTTGGTTCTAATTAGTCGTAATTTGCAATTAAGTCAAAAATCCACCATTTTCTCTATTTACTTCCTGCCTGTTTCTTTCTTCCCCTCCCAATATATGTAGAATACCTACTCGGTATATGTCTTACTTTCTCTATGAGCATCAATGTTCGTGTGAGAGAGAGAGAGAGAGAAATTAACTTTCTTTTCCAGCACACAGTGACTGCTGATATTTTAAAGTGAAATCTCTCTCTCTCTCTCTCTCTCTCTCTCTCTCTCTCTCTCTCTCTCTCTCTCTCTCTCTCTCTCTCTCTCTCTCTCTCTTTACACCCAGAGAGAAGACTAATGTTGTTGTTTTTTGTTTTTTAATTCTCCGGCAGTAATTTTTTTTTAAATCTTATTTACGTGATTCGTTTTAATAATTAAATTTTGAAAGTTTTTTTTTTACTAAACTTTTAGTTTACGAAGCTCAAAAATCTGATAGAAATTCATCGAAGGAGGGGACAAACCTAGACAAACCTACTTTTATTCTAATTTACCGGCCCTGTAAATATTTTTATTATGAATGCAAGTAATGTTAGAAATATCAACACAGATTTAACTCAAAAGTTTATTTATATTCATTTATATTCATATTTTGTGAAGGATGAATTTACAAAAATTCTTCTGAATTAAAAATATTAAACATTGCCAAAGTTACCGTCAAATCCATATTTTACCAAATAGATTTACGCCCTCCGATAAAAAGAAATTACCAAAACCTATGGAATTATCCAATTTTAATGTTAAAGGAGGGCCTCACAAGTTTAATGGCTGGAGGAGAATTGGCGGGAAATTATAGGCATAATGTTTCAGTGTTGATTTATCAATCAATGAATTATATAATGCATCAGTGATATTATTTCAAAAGTTTCTGATTTTTTTTCAGGTTTCTTAACTTTGAGCCCCCCCCCCTTATTTTGGGAGCGCAAAATATGGGTGGGCTTATATAAGGTTGAAACTACTTACAGTATAGATAAAAAGACAAAAGACCGAATTTAATTTGTAAAATAGGGATTTTACGTCATCTTAGACAGCGGTTACAGCTTTATTTATTATATATTTGAGCAACATTGACCGAAAAAATAGTTTAAAATATATTAAAAATAAATTACATGTGTAATATTATTTTGCCTTTTTTACTGATGCTTATTATGTTACTACTTTTCGACTTGGACTAAAATTTAATCTTAAATAATTGATTTAATTAATTTTAATCATTTTTTAAAATAAAAATGAGTCAACATTTGGCAGTGCCTAAAAATATAGATACCATTAATGACCTTGTTGTCAAACATGTGAATTTTTACAAATTTCTTTAAAAACTTAAAGAAAATGATAAAGGTAAATTTGACTATCATAAATTTTTTCCAAAGTAGAAAAATGGCATTTTCGACTGTCAATTGTTAAAACATAAAATTGTAACCCTAACCCTAAACCTAACCATAACAAGATACCATTTTAAGAAATTAGCTTTTAGATAGATTATTTTAAAGTTTGTATCACAGAATTGCACAACAATTAATTTTTAAACAAGTACCTTTTAGATAATCCCAGATTGCTCGTCAACAATTATTTAATCTTTTAGATTTTAAATTGACGAAATAATATTACCCTGTGATTTTTTCAAAAATCTAACCCGAGCTTAATAGGTGACTCAACGAGTCAGATCTTTTCTAGTATATATATATATATATATATATATATATATATATTCTTCCTCGTCTATATTGACTTTGAAGCTGACAGTTTCAGTTGTTACTAGTTTTGGAGGAATGTTAGCTATTTAATCTTTGCTGTGTCATCAATGTAAGCATGTCAGTAATGAGTTGTTTTGTCAACAGATTTGACGATGGTCGAGACTGCCGGTGAAAGTGGGTTTAGGATTCTCTTAAAAGGATTAGTGTATACTGAATATGAACAACGAAAGATCAAAAGAGCTCAATCTCTTCATATCTACCTACCTTCTTATCTATCTATCTATCTATCTATCTATCTATATCAGTGATGAGGATTAGTATAAAGTGAATATGAATAAACAAAGATCAAAATACCACTATCTTTTCATAACTATCTGTCTATCAACCTACTTGTCTGTATCTCTCAGTCTATTCATATCTACCTGATTACCTACCTATTTATATATACTTGTGTATCTATTTATATCTAATGATATTACATCTTGCGCGCTATTCTGCATTTGTACCGAAATTTTCAAGATGAGAGAAGCATCATGTATTTTCGATCTTTCCAACATTTTTAGTGGTTAATGTTGGTTATTGTGAGACTGGATTTTGTTTCTTATTGTAGTTGGGATGTGCGGAGACGGTGTTTCTCCCAGGTGACGCGGGTCGACCGAACTATCATTCTTTCTTACTCACACGAGGGTCCGACATTAACTTGGTGTAGATTTTAAGAGATAATTGATGGATCTTAGCTCTCAGGTCTGTTGAGTTGGGGTGGAGGTCATGGGATGAACAAACACAGGCCAAATGATTACTTGCGCCGGTGCTTCTGATGATTTTCAGCGCGTCCCTAGACTCCTTTTGATGGAATGAAATCCGAAACAAATCGTGTAGCATTTTGAAGCCAGGGCACATGCGCATGCGCGCACACACATACATACATATATATATATCAAGCACATGCTGTCAATAATTATTCAGTTTGCCAATCAGTCGATTTTGATTGAATAAAAGTACAAACGTATTACTGTTGCCTTTAGTTGGTTGGTTGGTTGGTTTTTACGGCATTGCAAAACCTGTTTGGTTATTTTATGCCGAATATATTTTCTATTATTCATTCTTAATGGGTACTCAATTTTTTTTCAACACACTTTTTAAAAACTGGTTTTGTTCTATTCAACCCATAGATGGGATCTCAACAGGTTCTACCACTCCGAGTCAGATTGGACCAGGTAGTAATGTTGATGAAGGGGTAGTTCATATTCCCAGGGGCTCTAGAACTGGAACTTCACCATCAGATAGTTTAACGTCATACCCAGGACATTAAAACCCTCAGCCACCGCCTTCTAGCACATATATGATAAAAATTGTTGGGATTTGCTATAAGGGCAATAGGTTTGGGACAATCATATAGGTGCTAGGGCTTGACGTGACCAGTTGATTGATCAGAGCGGTCTGTTGCGTTTGTGGTCACTTACCAAACGTGGCTTGTAGCAAAGTCCTTGGTATGTGGAATAGAAGATGAAAATAGTAACCGTTGGTTTAAATGTACATTTAAACTAACGGGTAACGGTCATCCCAATAATGGACTCGGCGAAACAAGTACAAATTATGGAGGAGTCCGATTGTGTTTCACTTTGAGCTATTACCATTTATGGAGGCGCGTAACATAATTGTTAGAGTCGTAGGAAATAGACTCGTCGACCCGAGTTCAAATCCTAGACCAGGCAATTTGCATTTCACATACCACAAATACCCTTGGTAAAGGCATGAATCCATATATTTCCCCTCTAGCTATGGGTGAAATAGTAGGGTACACTGGGTTCTTTAACCTTGGATAGGTAATCAGTCTAGTAGAAAAAAAACTCTGAATTTAGAAACCTGAGGTCAGTCGTTGATTGGGTTTGTGGAATTCCTTGTGCACCAATTCTTTCCTATCAACTGCGCCAAAAAGTGTGGATGGTCCTATACAAAGCCTTCACCACTATAAACAAAACTGTATACGTTGTTCATTGGATGAACCATCATGCGTCGAAATCGATGAGAGAGTCCCCGTGACGTATTGGCTATTATGCTAAACTGTGACATCGTAGTAAGCAAGTTTGAACTCCTTTTGCGTTATTACGTTTTCTTTCAGACGAATACCATTTGGAAAGGTATGAATCTCTTCCTTACCCAGCTATGGGTTAAATAGCACAAAAGAAAAATGCTATCAAAATATATTTATTTTAGAAGATTAGTGGACTTGCCGAATTCTGTCGAATTCTGAGAAATTCTGCCGTAATCACTAATGGCTAAGTCGAAGAATACTGGGCTGAACTTGCACAAAGGTGTCAAAATTAAGGTGACCCAGAAAAAAACAGAACCCACATTATTTATTTATTTTCCCATTAAACTAACCTTAAACCCCAACCCCAACCCTAACCCTAATCCCTAAGCCTAATCCTAACCCCTAAGCCTAACCCTAAAACCCCTAGTTAAAATTAACAGTTTTATTACAAAATTTGGGGTTCTGTTTTTTCTGGGTTACTGGTATACAGGGTGACCCAGAAAAAACAGAACCCAAATGATTTATTCATTTTCCCATTAAACTAACCCTAAACCCCAACCCTAACCCTTATCCTCACCCTAACCCTAACCCTAGACCCTAACCCTAGACACCCATAGTTAAAATGAACAGTTTTATTACAAAATTTGTGGGTTCTGTTTTTTCTGGGTCAACGGTATACAGGGTGACCCAGAAAAAACAGAACCCAAATGATTTATTCATTTTCCCATTAAACTAACCCTAAACCCCAACCCTAACCCTTATCCTCACCCTAACCCTAACCCTAGACCCTAACCCTAGACACCCATAGTTAAAATTAACAGTCTTATTACAAAATTTGTGGGTTCTGTTTTTTCTGGGTCATTGGTATACAGGGTGATCCAGAAAAAACAGAACCCAAATTATTTATTCATTTTCCCATTAAACTAACCTTAAACCCCAACCCTAATCCTAACCCTAACCCTAACCCTAACCCTAAACCCTAACCCTAGACCCCCATAGTTAAAATTAACAGTTTTATTACAAAATTTGTGGGTTCTGTTTTTTCTGGTTCACCCTAATTTTGACACCTTTGTGCAAGTTCAGCCGAATACTGTTCACATACAATGTCATTAAGTAGCCCATCAAGGTTATGTGCCATTAAATAAACAAACCAAATTTTCGGAGAATTCTGCCTGATTCTTCTGAAATCATGAAGGATTAAGTCGAAGAAATAAATGGAATGTTGTTCACTGAATCTAGTCTAAAATCCGGCGTTGCATATTGCCCAAGTCTGACACATAAGTTTTACATTCCCCAACGACTTTATTCTTCAACGCTTGAAATTATTAAACCTTTTGTTATTGTCACGGGGGAGTTGAGTTTTTCTTTAATTAACGTCGGGCTGTCATTAGACTGCCAGTTTCACAGCTGTGCCGGGTGTTGGGGGTCAGCGACATTGCACTCAACACAGGCACTCCTTCCTCAGTTTCTTAATGAGCTCAACGTGGGCTGAGAAGGGAACTTGATGAACCTCTGCTAGAAGAGAGAGAGGGGGAGAGAGGAGGAGGAGGGGGAGACAAAAAACACAACTACCTCAGTTGGTACTGACACACGGACACATCGCAGTATGATAATGACCTTCTGGCTAATTGAATGCTTGGTAACAAAGTCGTCCTTACAATTGGAATATTGTCACATTGGTTGGTTGGTTGGTTGGTTGGTTGGTTGGTTGGTTTAAACGGCATATCAACCCATCTGGGGTTATGTCATGCCTAGCGGTTAGGAAGTAATATATGTTGTGTATCTATATTTACACTTTTGTAGTAACTGGTTTTAACAATGTGTTAGCATCATTGGGGATCATGTTGTAGGGTATTGATTAGGTTCATGTCTATATTCTATGGTATAATTTTATTTCCTTAAAAATGAACAGAATGTCTTCTATGTTCTATTTCTCTTAATTTTTTAGATGAGGCGCTGATGATTAGTATTATCTGCATTATTCGGACTATTGTTCTCATCTTCATTGTTATCTGTACAACGTTTCGGCCGATGTGCCCTCCGGCCTTCTTCAGGTATTTCTTGTCGGACTCGGGAACCATCTCGGACTCGGGAACCATCTCGAACTCGGGAACCTCCTTTTCGAACTCGGGAGCCTTCTTGTCGTAATTGGGAACCTTCTTGTCGTAATTGGGAGCCATCACGGAACTTTGAACCTAACCCTTTATTCAGTCTACGGGGGTATCCTGTTCTCATTCCGCTAACCATAGTTGGGGTAGAGGCGTTAAGCTGTGTTAATTATTGTTCTGTTACTGTTGCCCTTGGCCAAGATTGAACCTGCAGTCCAGAGATAACTGTCACTTAGAACTGTCTTAACCTAACCCCTTTATCCACTAGGTCATGTGTCCAATTGGACACATGGTCTAGTGGCAGTGTCCATCGTGTCTTCTTCGTCTTACTTAGATGACTTGTGTGATGGGATGTTATTGGCCATACAGCTGCTCTTTGGGGGGTATTGCTTCCTGGATTTGTTCAGGATAGCACATACCATCCTTGTTTAATTCCCGTGTTGCTTTTTTAATCATTTCGTTAAAGCCCAAGTGGTGCAACCATACTGTAGCACAGGCACTGTTGCAGTTTTCTTTCTTATTATAATTTTTGTGTAGCATGTTCCTTCTTTCTTTATTATAAAAGTGTAATGGTTCATTATTTAGCTGAGGTGACGATACTCATGAGAAATAAGAATTCAGTGGATTAGCAACACCGGATAATCAGGATATAAATTTTTGCATTTCATCTTGGATGATTTGGATGGTCTCATTTATAACCAGAGTGTATTGTAAGATGATAACGGTTGGAAGATTAAGGAACAAAAATATCAATATATAGATCATAATTATCAAAAATATCATGCCATGCTGGCAGCAAGGATATCAATAACAATTATTTGCCAACCACCTCTATCGGTCATCACCGCCGGTAGGTCCTCTGTGCAGCATCCATAATCCGCGCAGAGCTAATGAATGTAGGTCCGTGCTGGGTGGCCCAGACTTGCGTGCCCTCATTGGCGTTAGTAGAGTTAGCGCACACATCCACCAGTCAGAACATGCGTACTTGTGTGTGTGCGATAGTTGAAAGTTGTCTAGTAGGGTAGGTCGATTTTGGAACTGTAACGTATCCCATGTGACAAAAGCTGCAATTTAACATACAAAATTACCACACAAAATATTTTCCTTCAAAATGTTGCCTTCACTTGAGGAAATAGATTTCAATCTTTAATCACTGTTACAGATTAATTATTAGGTAAAAAGCAGCGTATCGGAGGTGTCGATGGTGATGGGGGTAATATTTTCAATTTGAATTCTAGTTGTGTCTTATCCGTTTCGTTTAAAATGAAAAGATTTTCTGTTTTCAATATTGACATTGCTAAATTTTCTAACAAATTTCTAGGCTGAATGTTGCAAAAACGAGGATTTTGGTGGATTTTAGAAGACAATATTTGATATTTCCTCAAACAATGGTTCAAGTAAAATATCTAGTTTTTGGTATCAGGATTTATTATACCAATACACAATTATCGCTGTCTGAGAGTTTGATAATTTTTTAAAAAGTGAAAAATCACTGTCTACCCAATGAAACTCAATATGCAACATGGTTATCGTGGCAAAATGTTTAGTAAGCTACTCTCGCAGATATATTACAATTGAATAGCGAGTTCGATCCTCTCTGGATGCCCCATGCTTGCGATTTTGTATCACATCATATCCGTGACGCACAGGTTGGATAAAAAGGGCGTCACATCTTTGTGTAATTGTTAGCAAGCTAGTCTCGCATATCTATTACTACTGAATAGTGAGTTCGAACCTAGCTTGATGACCCATGCTTGCGACCCTGTGTCACATCCTACCCATGACGAACAGGTTGGATTATAAAGGGCGTCCCATTGTTGTGTAACGGTTAGCAAGCTAGTCTCGCCGATTCATTATTACTTACTAGTGAATTCGATCTTAGCTTAACGCCCCATACATGCGACCTTGTGTCACATCCTACCCGTGTCGAACAGGTTGGATAAAAAGTGCGTCACGTTGTGGGGAAATGGTGAGCAAGCTAATCTCACAGATCCATTACTACTGGATGGCGAGTTTGATCTTCGCTGGGTGCCCCATATTTGCGATCTTGTGTCAAATCCTAGCGACCTGGTTGGGTAAATGTGTATGCAATAGGCTTATTGAAAAACGAAACTAAAATTATAATAAACCTTTAAAAAAGGCGGGAGTGAGTACGAATATGAGGAAGGGGTACGGAGTGGGATCCTTGTTCGAAATATCAACTTTTACTGGTAAAGGAACTTTTTTAAAAACTTCGAAATCGAACAGGATTGGCTGGTTAGTTTGATTTTACGGCCTGTCAACCCTTGTCGGGTTATTTTATGCGGAAGACGTTTTATATTATTGTTTTTGGGTATTCAATTTTTTTCGAAGTCAACTTTATTTTAAACATATTTCTTTGTTGGATTTTCTGGCATGTCAACCCTTGGGTTATTTTATGCGGAAGACGTTTTATATTATTCATTATTTTGGGGTATTTAATTTTTTTCAAAGTCAACTTTATTTTAAACATATTTCTTTGTTGGATTTTCTGGCATGTCAACCCTTGGGTTATTTTATGCGGAAGACGTTTTATATCATTCATTCATTTTTGGGTAATAATTTTTTTTTTTCGAAGTCAACTTTATTTTAAACATATTTCTTTGTTGGATTTTCTGGCATGTCAATCTTTGTTGGGTTATTGTATGTCGCAGACGTTTTGTTTTATTCATTCTTGTTGGGTATTCATTTTTTAAACATTTTTAATACTCAATTCTTTTTCTATTTAGTCCATAGATGGGACCCGAACAGGTATTACCACTCCTGGTCAGGGTGGACCTGGGAGTAATGCCAAGGAAGGGGTAATTGACACTCCCCAGAGCTCCAAATTGGAACGTCACCATTAGATACAGATTAACGTCATACCCAGGACAAAATCGAAAAGGAATGGAATCAAATGACATTTTTATTTATTTTTGTTTTTGTTTTTGTTTTTGTATCTTTATTTTTTTTTTTTTTTCTTCTTTTTCTTTTCTTTTTTTTCTTTTTTGTTGTTTTTTTATTGTTTTTTTTTTCATTGTTTGTTTGCTTTTCATTTATTCTCATCTTTTTTCGATTCATATTCGTTAGCCGCCCCCGTTAGCCCAGTTTGTTCCAATTCGTATTTACTAACAGAAAGAGGAGTCAGTTATTTCTTCTAATACAAATTGGTCACTGATTCGGTATCTCTCTTTCTTTCTTTCTTCTTCTTCTTCTTCTTCTTCTTCTTCTTCTTCTTCTTCTTCTTCTTCTTCTTCTTCTTCTTCTTCTTCTTTTTAATATTATTCATTAATAATTCAAAAGGATTATTTTTCCTGATTTATTAACTCAGAAATTCCGTTATTCATGACCTGTCAATCGATTCCCCCAAACTTCTGTAAATGGTCAGACGATGAAGAACGCATGGACACACAGACAGAGCAAGTGAATTGGTGGCGAAAGTACACGTTTTCTATTGCTGTTTCTTAACAGGATTTTTCTCGTTTAGTTTACTTACCAACTAGAAACATTAAGTAATCTTTATATTCCATGGCACGACTCTTCCGAAAAATTAGGCTTCTAGGTGAGAACCGAATAAATACCAAATGCTTACTCCCCGAGTTTCACTGAAAAGGATATTCATGTAAAATCAGATATATATATCATCGTCAACCTAAGGTCATGCTGAAGTCACAGATTACCCGTCTCTCTCTCTCTCTCTCTCTCTCTCTCTCTCTCTCTCTCTCTCTCTCTCTCTCTCTCTCTCTCTCTCTCTCAATAATTTGAGTAGTTATATACCCAACCCGTTTTATTGACATACATTAAGTTAATAAAAGTTATTTCTACCAATTTGCTTATAAAACGTCTTCGGGATAAAATAACTCAACAAGGGTTGACATGCCGTAAAATCCAACCAACCGTTTTAAACGTCCAAATTAAAGTCCTATATGTGTAATGTTTATTTTTGCAAAGCTAAATCCATATAAGTCTCTTTACTGCGATGGCAAAACACCAGTCAGGAGTAATCTTTGATCTAAACTAACCTATTATCTATGACTTGCAGGGCCTGTGGATATACCACAGTATGATAATTTAATTATTACAAAATTTGATATGTTTACCGAAGAACTAGTGCTAAATAGTTCAATATGTATAAAGTATAATAATCTTGATTTAACCCTCTCTCACTCTTTATTCTCTTTCTTCTTTTCATTATGCTCGATTGAAATATATTACTGTTATCGCTTCCGTGCGCTCACCCCCTCTCTATATATATTTCCCCTCTCCTTATCTTTCCCGTACTTATTCTTTCTTTCTTATATATTTTCTGGTTAGCATGTCATTTTTCTTGTCTTTCTTACTATATAATAAAAACGGAATGGTTCATTAATAGCTGAGGTGATGACACTAGCGAGAAATAAGAATTCGACGATTAAGAGACGCCAGATAATCATAACTTACATTTTTGCATTTCATCTTGGACAATTCAGACGGTCTTTTCATCTTGGATGGTTTGGGCGATTTGGATGTTGCAGGATGATAACGGTCGGAAGATTAAGGAACTAGCGTTTTGAAATATAGATGGATTATATTTACTAGATGCGATGTGTGTAACGGTTATTTTTGCAAGAAATGAAATTTGTGATACGAGTTCAAATCCTGGACGAAGCTGTTGTTTTATCTTTATTTTTTATTTATTGCATTTTTTGTTTCCTTGTTTTTTTGTTTTTGTGTTTTTTTGTTTTTTTGTTTTTTTTTGTTTTGTTTTTTTGTTGTTTTTTTTGTTTTTTGTTTTTTTTTTCGCTTTTCTCATTTATTTTCTTTGCACTAATGCTTTTGTAAAATGCAGGAATTCATCTCTTTTCCCCACTCCCGCTCAGCTATGAGTAAATAATAGGGCAGACTGTGTTCTTTAACCTTCGTATGACAAGATTTAGGAGAAGAATAACTCTGAAATCAAACCTGTTAAACACCGTTTAAACATACCCCTTGGGTTACATTTTGCCAATTGCGAGGGTGGGGGTAAATACATACCGATTTGCTATAATCAATTTTTGAAATACTGACATAAAATGAAACAAAATACAATTATGTTTATATAAAAGAAATTATTTTCAAAAATAACCCGAAAATTATGGTTTGTTATTTTTTGTGTTTTTTGTTTGATTTGTCTTCCTTGTTTAATGGCATATCAACCTTTGTGGGCTATTCGATGCCAAAGCTATCCTTGTAGAAGAGTGGTGGTACTATTTAACCCATAGCATGGGGTTCATATATTTCCCATGGGCATTAGTCGGATCTGGGGTAGCTGAACCCACTTACTATAACCAAAACCAAATGGACACGGCCATACTAGTTCAAATCCTGGACGAGGCTGGTTGCATTGCTTTTACATTTAAATAACGTTATAACTCTTAAGAAAGGTCTTATCCAGGTATTTTCTCTCCAGCTAAGAGAAAATAGTAGGATAGACTGCACTCTTAGACCTTGGTATGAAAACCGGTCAAGGAGAAAGAGAAGGTTGAATTCAAAACTGTAATTCCGCTTAAGAAATTGATCTTGTATCATATCCTGCTCGTGTGGATTGGTTGGTAAATACATATTGGATTCCTCATATGTATAAGATGTACCAAAAGCCACAACTTATATTTATAGACTCTACCTTGTACGAAGA
The DNA here is from genome assembly GCA_023376005.1 of Doryteuthis pealeii. Taxonomy (NCBI): domain Eukaryota; kingdom Metazoa; phylum Mollusca; class Cephalopoda; order Myopsida; family Loliginidae; genus Doryteuthis; species Doryteuthis pealeii. The sequence continues at coordinate 55,342,094 of CM042152.1, forward strand.
ATTGACCAATGAAAAAACGACAAAACATGTATTCAAGGTCGTTGACGAATTGTTCTAAAATTAGTTGCCTAACGGATTTCTACACAGAAGTATGAATAGACAAGGATTAAACTGATACTACATATTTCTACTTCAAGGAATAAATCAAACTTTATGTCACAAGTAATATCCACTGAGCCTGCACTCAATACAACAGCGGACCTAAGCTCTTGAAATGGCGACTAGAATGGTAATACATAACACATTTTCATATAATAGAGGAAAGTTCTGGATATAGAGTCTTTGGCAGGCAGATGATTTAACCACTAGGCCATCGCCTGTTAAAAAAATAGACGATATAAATTTGATTAAGAACGCGTAGATATGATTCAAGAGCAGCCATAAATCATTTTGGAAAAAAGATGAAATATTTTTGTGCCGAGTTCGACATAGACAATGTGCTTTGAAAATTCAAACACATTAATTTTGTTTTTCTTTGTTTCCCTTCATTTTGTTTTATTTGCGCATGTCTGATTTTTTTTTCTTTTTCTTTCATTTGTTTTTCTTTCATTTTTTTTTTTTTTCATTCCTGAATATTATTTCTGGTATAGATTTGCCGAGTGTTCTATTCCAGCTAGGAGCCATTTTGGCTCTTGCCGCCGCCCCGTTCAAAGTGGTCCGGTCTCTACCGGTCTGATGTGTTTTGGAAAGTTCCAAGAGCCGTTTCGATTACCAAAACTTCTTGTCCATCTGCGCATCTGTTGATAATTCGGCAATGAGAGTTTCCTTTCTGTAGTCGACTAATAATAATAGTGAAAAGCTCCGCACACGCCGAGAAAGGCAATATCTCCCGTCCCACGAGACAGTGTTGGGCAAACAAGTCGGTCGTCAAGGGAAGGCCATGTGGCAAATATCATGAAACAGAAGCAAGGCGTCAGAGCTGAATACAAATACAAAATCCATAAAGAAATTACGAAGAAGTGTAAGAGGTGGGGTAAAGTGGGGGTTGGGTGAATAGAGGTCGAGAGGAAAGGGATAAAGAAAAAGAGAAGAAATGTGGGGGGGATAAAAAGGAAAGTGTAGATTCTGATGTGGCTAAAAGGAAAGCAAGAAGAAGAAGAAGAAGAAGAAGAAGAAGAAGAAGAAGAAGAAGAAGAAGAAGAACGAGGATGAGAACGAGGGCGTGAACGAGGAATAAGAGGTGAAGGACGAGAGGGGGAGAAGAAAAGAAGTCGAATAATAACAAAGAAAAGAAGAAATCGTGGAAGAAGAAGAAGAAGAAGAAGAAGAAGAAGAAGAAGAAGAAGAAGAAGAAGAAGAAGAAGAAGAAGAAGAAGAAGAAGGTGTAGAGTGTGATATGGTAAAAAGGAAAGCTGACGGAAGAAGAAAAAGAAGAAATCGAAGACGGAGAAATAAAATAATGAATAATAATAATACCTGAAGAGACTTGTTGTCACTCAGACTCCAGTGAAAGACTATCACCAAAGCTGGTGTGAAAAACTCACAAGAAGTGAAATAATAATAATAATAATAATAATAATAATAATAATAATAATACTGAAGGATCTGGAAATCAGCGGAAGAATTGAGACCATCCAGACTACTGCATTGCTGCAATCGGCTACAATACTCAGAAGAGTCCTGTAGCCCTGAGGAGACTGTTGTCCCTCATATATATATACCATCAGCTAACGTTGATGTGAAAAACTCAAAGAGTGATAATAATAATAATAATAATAATAATAATAAGAAGAAGAAGAAGAAGAAGAAGAAGAAGAAGAAGAAGAAGAAGAAGGAGGAGGAGGAGGAGGAGAGGAGGGCAAGTGAAACAAAAGTATAAAGAAACACTTGCTGAAGGATTCACACTTGGGCCAAAAGAGCAGGTGAAAGTAATTCGATCTGGGAAAATGTTTTGGTTTCACTTTAAAATCTGCTGCTTTTTCGTAGCCGAACGTCTCTTCACTCAGAGATGAGAAACAGAAAAAAACAGAACATACACAACATGCACATTATTAGAAAAGGAAAACATTTTTAGGGTCTATTATTTCTTATTTGGATCATTCGGACTATTGTCCTCATCTTTATTGTTAAATGCACGACGTTTCAGCCGATGTGCCCTTCGGTCTTCTTTAGGTATTTCTTGTCGGACTCGGGAACTTTCTCGAATTCGCAAGCCCCCTATGGTACTGCATTTCATATAACGGTAATATCCTTGGAACATATATGCATCCAGCGATTGTTCCTCCAGCTATGGGTAAATGGTAAGGCACATAAGGCTATTAAACCTTGGCATGTCATCCGGTCTAGGAGAAGGGAAAATTCTGAATTCGAACTTCGCTTAAAAAGAGACCTTGTATCAATTCCTTCTGGGATTCCTTATTTCTCCAGCGGTTGCCAATGCGTCGTGTAAGATGGGAGCTAAATCGACGCACAACTGCTGGGTTTTTTTTTTCTGCTACTTCCAGAATTTTATTAAAAACAAAAAGCAGCATACTTA
>CM042152.1:55347069-55399569 GCA_023376005.1 Doryteuthis pealeii
TACTTGTAAAATCCAATCTTTCACGTCAATGTTCAAAAGAAAAAAAAAGACAAACCAAATCCCCGTTAATATTTTAAAACCATTATCTTCCAATAATTCCTATATTTTCTGCTTTTCCGTTTCTTCATGAATTGAGAATTCAAAAGACTTTCCGATTCTGATTGAAAATCTTTAGATTCTTAAAACTGACCGATTTTTATTTGAATGAAAGTCGGATCACAGCTTTTAATATCATTCTCTCCCTATAGGCATGAACTCAATCTTCCCTGTTGTACAAAAATGGCTATTGATATTTACTACAAACTTAGATATTTTAAATATTCTGGTAGAGAATGTTTTACAAACATCGGACTTCACAGTCACAGGAAGCGCTGTAACTTCAGGGACACATAAAAACTTTATTATAGTCTTCCGAGACTGAAATGCCAATGAATGAAATATTTTATAAGTAAAAGGTTTAGTCTGCAGAGGTTTAGCCTATTCTACAGCCTCAGTCAGCAATGCAGGTAGAAACTGAATCATTGGTACAAATGCAGAATAGCACGCAAGTGATAATATCATATAAATCGCATTTTATGTATAGATAGCATTAGATTAAGGAAACTCCTTAATACCCTAACATTAACACTAACACTAAACCTAACCATAAGCCATACCCTAACATTAACCTTAACCCTAGCGTCTCAAACGTTTCGGGTATTTCCGTGAAATGTAATGAAAAGTAATGCTTTTTATACGTAAGTAAGTAAAGTCGTCAGGGTAGCCTGAAGTCGGTTTCAACCAGACAGCGAGGGAGTCTATGCCCTTTTCACTAGCGCTAGACCAAGGAGATTGTTTTGGCGTCTGAGGTTGATCGTAACACCTACCATCAGCTCCTTACTTTACCGTACTGATCCCTGTGGTACTCATATGTAGAGTAGGCGAGGACGGGTATTGAAGCTGGAACCTTGTGGTTCCTAGTCGGACGCTCCACAGACTGGGCTAAACAGGCCCTGACAAAATTATTTTATAGAACTTATTGACATAAGCGTATCTGAAGCTCGCTAGTATTTCAAATTTTAGCTCTCAACACAAAGCAAAAAACTCGACTGATTGACAACTCGTAACTTGGAAAATTCATAAGTTGAATCACTCGTAAGTCAAATTAGCACTGTATTTATAATAACGAACAATCGACTTAGCTCCGACTTTACAGATATTTTTCATTTTAAATTTGTATTTTTTGATACTATTATTTACTTATAGAACTTGTGGGTATACCACAGTATTATAATTTAATTATTACAAAGGCTGATATATTTACTTAAGAGCTATTGCATTAATACCTCCCACATTTTAACCTGTCACGTATGAGGTGCATTAAACTTAGGCAAGTGGTAATGGTAGCTCTATCTAGCTAATGTTTTATCCTATTTCAGATGTGATTAAAATATGAACATGGTTTGGAACGGTTAACGTTGTGCATTAGAGTAGGTCGATTTTGGAAATGTAACGTCTCACATGTGGCGAAAGTTGCAAATTAACATAGAAATTAAAACACAGAATATTTTTCTTCAAAACTTTGCCTTCGTTTGAGGAAATAGATTTCAATCTTTTAAAATGTTATCATTGTTACAGCTTAATTATTAGGTGAAAAGCAGCACATCGGAGGTGTCGGTGGTGATGGGGAACATATTTTGAATTTGAATTCTAATTATAATATTTTATTCGTTTTGTTCAAAAGGGCAGCTTTTTCTGTTTTAAATATTGAAATTGCTAAATTTTCTAACCAATTTCCTGGCTAAAGTTTGCGAAAACGAGGAATTTTGGTGCATTTTAGCAGACGATCTATGGTGCTATTTCCTCAAACAATGGTGCAAGTAAGATATCTAATTTCTGGTATCAGTACATATTATATGTATATATACCAACCCCTCCGCATGAGTAGGATGCGACACAAGGTCAACTTCTTAAAGCGGAGTTTAACAGGTTTGAATTCAGAGTTTTCCTTCTTCTAGACTGGTTACCTATTGAGTCTGCCCTGCTATTTACCCATAGCTGAAAGGAGAATTGGATTCATACCTTTCCCAATGGTATTAGCGCCATGTGAAATGCAAACAGCTTCGTCGAGGAATTGAACTCTAGTCGACGAGTCCATTTCCTACGACTGTAACCATTAGACCACGCGCCTCTATAAGTACATATAATACCAACACATTTAAAAAGGAATGAAAAATCAATCCATTCTAGTGTGTATTAATTGGTGAAACGGCTTTTTTAACCTGTTTGAATCTACATGGTTGTCCCATCCCTATTGCCCTTATGGCAATCCCCAACCCTTTTTATCATATGTGCTTGAAGGCGGTGGCTGGGGGTGTTAGTGTCCTGGGCATCACTTTAAATCGCATCTAACGAAATTCTAATTTTGGTGCTCTAGAGAGTGTGGAGTATCCCTTCATTGCCTTACTCCCATTTCCACTCAACTCGGAGTGGTAGTACCTGCTAATGTTCTATCTATAGGTTAAATTGAAAGATCAGTTTTAAAAATGTGTTTAAAATAATGAATGATAATAGAAATTCATGTGGCTTGATATAAACATATGGATATAAAAAAGGTCTTTATAGATAACTTCATGAAAGCTGTTTTCTGGAATTCTTCGAAGGTGTAGCTGTGTCGTAGCAATTAACAATAATAGTGGTTTAAATAGTTAACTCGGTTAGAAAGTTAAGTCGTTTTGTTTTTGTTTTTTGGGGGAAATAGAACTAGTTCACTGCGTAATTGTTGACGATCATGTTAGTAAAAGAAAAGAAGGTGGTTAGTTAGAATAGATAAATCAATTACGTTCATAGAAGGAGCCAACTTACCGCAAGCGGAATCCGTGGAAGGTAAATTAGACTGAAACCGTCAGGAACCGATTATTCCATTATATCTTAGTGGTAGGGATGGTAGACTTTTTCATTGGCTCACACTGAATGCTGTTTCCCGATTTAAGAGGTCCATTTCTTGTGTAGTTTATTCGTAGCCAAAATGTCAATGCTAGCAGCACGTAGCTTACAGGGTGGCAGCTTGAAGATGCCGGATTCAAGTTGGGTTTGCTATCGGAGCCGATATGATGCTCAAGAACCCATAATCGGCGATGAAGATGGTACATCCCTGACGACCACCCTGTACGTATCTAGAAATATATCGTATGACTGTCAGTTCGATTGTATAGCTGCACCACCTGGACTTTAACTAACCGCGTGGGGAAAAAGAAAGATAGGAACGACACAAGGACTCTGCGTGGTGTTTTGAATAAATACTGGAAGTAGCACCTCAGAAAAAACAGTTGTACGACCACTTACCTCCCATCTCACGAAAACTATCCAAGTAAGATGAATAGACACTTGGGGCACTGCTGAGGAAGCAGCGACGAAGTTATAAGCGATGTTCTTACACATGGACATACCAGTGTTGTTTTGGTTTGATTTCTTTATGTAATGGCATATTAAACTTCGTTGGGCATTTAATGCCAAAGCAATCATGTAGAAAAAAACTGTAGTGGTACCATTCAACCCAAAGCTGAAGGGAAGATAATAAGAGATAATTTCTTTAGTACCCTATCAAGATTGGTCAGGTGTTCCGAGTCTGTTGACCCTGTAATTAGTATATCATCCTGGTAGCAGACAACATGTGGTTCATTGCCTATAAGTTTTCCATACAGCGCTGGTAGATACCCGGGCTGACTTTACTCCGAAACTTAGGCGGTTGAATTTATAGAGGCCTCGTTGTGTGTTAATTGTGAGGTTCTTCTTTGAGTTTTCCTCTAATGGCACCTGTAGGAATGCTGATCGCAGGTCCAGCTTCGTAAACTTTTGACCGCCCACCAACTTTGCATATGAATCATCAATTCTTGGGATGGGGTACTGGTCGAGATTCGAGCATTTATTGATAGTCATTTTATGAAGGGAAGAGGTGATTATTACGATTCCCAATAGTATTAGCAAGAATGTGAATATAGTGATGCGACTGGTGTTCGAACTTGTTTACTACGATGTCATAGTTCAGCACGGTAGCCAGTACGTCGCGGGGACTCCGCTGCTTTACCAATGACAATGACTCCCCTCCACCAAATCTTATGAGCTGAAATAATATAGCGAATTTCTTTCTTTTATATTGACTAAATAAAAAGGATCCACATTATTTTTTCCCAATATAACATCTTTTTGAAAGAAAATATTCTATTGCCAAAATAGACAAGCTTTTTTCCCCCTGTATATCTGCGTGTGCCAAAAAATATATATAGCAAGTTGCGAATTCTCATCTCTGCTTGAGGTATGCAGCTCTGTTGTGATCACTTCTTTTCAAAGAAAACCAAGAAAATTGAATATTCACTTTTTTGTCAATCAAAGCCGCTATTTACTTATATTATCAACTATAAGCATATACATTTGATAATATATATATATATATATGTGTGTGTGTGTGTGTGTGTGTACAACTATATGGCAGTATATATATATATATATATATATATATATATATATATATATATATATATATATATATACATATATATAAATATTGTCAGAATAAATATATCTCTTCGTAGATATATATCAGTATATATATATACATATATATATATATATATATATAATATATATATATATATATATATCACCTATTTACTTATATTGGTATCTGTAATTATACACATTTATATATATATATATATATATATATATATATATATGCATAAATATATGTTAGTATAACTATATGCATATATATGATTATACTGACATATATATATATATATATATATATATATATATATATGTGTGTGTGTGTGTGTGTGTGTGTGTGTGTGTGTGTATGTTATTTATTATCGAGGTTCTAAGAAAATTTGAGTTAGATTTGCCTCAAAACAGACCAAGTTATAAGCGCGTTTAAAATCCTGTAGTGTGTAGGTTTACATAATATATGGTGTGGTCAATTTGCATACTGGTTTGAACAAAATGGGTTTTATAAATAATTACTTGGTGCGACTGATTTCTAATATTATTGTTTTATTCTCCAACGTATTAAAATAAATCCTATGGAAGATTTTATTTAGAAACCAATTGAAATATAATTAAAATAAGTGTAATATTTTCGTATGTGTTAATTTCCTTAGTCATTCTAATTTAACATATTTCATTACATAAAGACATGTAATTCTGACATATAAACATATATATTTATGTTGTTATATCTGTATGAATAGGCATATATAGGTTGATTGAAAATGTTAACAGTTTCATGAGAGTACCTTAGTGATATAATGCTTTCAAACAATCTCTAATTGCTGGTTGGTTAAATTTTACGACATGTCAACCCTTGTTAGATTATTTTTATTTCTATTTTTTTGGCGAAGACATTTTGTTTTATTAATTTTTGATAGGTACTATTTCTGTTTTAATTCAATTTGTTTAGACATCTTAACTCATTTTTCTATATAACCCATAGATGGGACCCTAACAAGTACTACCACTCTTGATCAGAGTGGACATAGGAGTATTGGTGATGAAGGGGTACTCCACATTCCCCAGAGCTCCAAACTAGAACTTCACCATCAGTTAGAGTTTAATGTATACCCAGAATATGAAGACCCTCAGCCACAGCCTTATAACAACCTTATGATAAAAATGGTTGGGACTTACAATAAGGGCAATAGGGTTGGATAATCATATAGGTGCTAGCGCTTGACCTGGCCAGGCAATTGATCGGAGTCGGTCTTATGGACTGCCCCTCTTGCCTAAATAAGAACCAAAGTGTAGTGTTGCATGTCATGGACTGCTCAATAATAAGCGTTCCATCCTTAAACATCACAGGTCACCACGCATGGCCAACAGTTTTGGGGTCTTATCTCTGCAGAGGTGTAATCAACTTACTGTCAAAACCTAATTGTTTTATGCTGAATGGATTAGGAATTGATGAATGTTAAAACATAATAAAAGCAAATAAAAGAAAAAAATACAAACAATAAAAATAATAAAATTGAAAAACTTAAAAACAAAAATATACAAAGAATAAAATGTAACAAAACAAATATACTGAAAAAGAATTTTAATTAATCTATCTATACATATATAAAGGGCAGTTATGTGTATATGTATGTCCGGAGGAAACTGCAAAAATAAAACAATTAACGACAAAGTAAATATATGTACACATTAATATCACCAGGTCTTGGTTTTTGAGCAAAAATGATAGAGATTCTATTTATATCCATGAAGATAATTAAAAATAAAATTTAAATAACAGCATGGATTTTTTTTCATTTAATATTTTAGATAGTAGACATTAACATTTCTTTTCAGAGTAGCTGGATCAATGCAAGGTATATTTTTTTACATGGCGTTTAGATTGGGATATCTCACGAGGATTCAACTCACGATTCAGTAATAATGGATCTGCGGGACTAACTTAAAAAAAACTCTACCCAGGTGACACCGGGTAGCCGCTGCTAGTAAAAAAATAAACAACTTGAAAAAAATGTATAAAGAATAAAATGCAAGAAAACAAATATATTGAAAGAGAATTTTAATTAATCTATTTATATAGAAAGGTTGGTTTGTATGTACGTATGTATATATATATCCGTTTGAAACTACGAAAATAAAAGAATTAAAAACAAAGTATATATATATATATATATATATATATATATATATATATATATATATATATATATATATATATATATATATATATATATCATCACTTCTTGCTTTTCGTGCAAAATTTATGAAGATTTGATGCATATTCGATGATATCTAAACATTAAAACATACATAAAGATACCATTGAAATTCTATTTTAAAAAGTCCAGCATTTTGATATCTCAAAAGTAAATGAATCAATACACTAGGTTTTTCCCCATTTACCCAGGCGACGCCATGTAGCCGCTTCTAGTCTATATATAAATACAGATAAGATATTTGTTTTAAACCTTTTAGATTCCGGGCAACGCCAGTTAGCTCTGCTAGTTAGAAATAAAACTCGGTATTTGTTCAATTTCTGTTAGAATTTTTGTTTCTTATTGTTTGCTTGTTTTTGTTTTTGTTTGTTTGTATTTGTTGTTTGTTTGTTTTTTAGGTTTTGGTGGGTTTTTGTGTGAAGATTGGGATTTCTTGAGTATTTGTATAATTTTCACACATTTTTTAATGTTTTCTTTTATCGTAGAATTTTGTTTTTAAATCTAAAGATTGTTTTATAATTATTTTTAATAATTTCTCTCCGAGAAGATTATACTGAAAGACAATATGGCGGAAAGTTCATAGAAATTTAAATTAATAATTGTATTCAGAGAGTAACTGTTGGGAAAATTTTCAAATTTCACGAATCATTCAATGTTATTGTTTGTGTAAATGAGTTTATCTTGTCTTTCCTCTTATTCTATTCGAGCTTAGTATGTCATGGATTTACTAATGTCGGTGGGAATTAAAATAGAATTCAAATGAAATAAAATAAAATATTTTTTAAAAATCTCCAGGACCCTCAGACAGGAAGAACCCTCTGGGCATGCGCATAGAAAAGAACCCACTTCCTACCGCCAAGAAAATCCCACAGTCATTTGTACTCAGGCCTTGACTGGGATCAGACGCTACAACTGGCACAGGAAGAAATTTCCTCTCCACGAAATAGCTATGCACCTAGAAACCTAGACTAAAAGTCTGAAACCTAAAAATGTCTTTTGTCTCTTCTGTTCTTTTCCTTTAATTACTTTTCAGCCTGACAACCCATAAGAAAAAAGGAAATACATATAATGGTGTTTAAGTAAAGAAGTTAGCAACAACCAGTGAACCCGCACTAAAGACGACCAAAAACCCAAAACCTTCATTGATAAAATCTACCTTACCCCATATGTTGATGGTGGGTGGGAAATCGACTAAAAATATTCTCTACCATAAAAATACCAATGCAAATATTAACAGGAAGTCAAATATTATCCATACATTCATGTCACCTTTTAGTAATAGCAAATAATTAAGATTTAATATCTACTTTAAAAAATTTGAAAAAGCAGTAGACCTTATTGTCACTAATAACACAGAATTCCACAAACATACTTGGGGGCATAAGGTTCCGGTTTTGATACCGGCCCTCGCCAGCTCTATACATGAGTATCACAGCTTAGTCTCTCTCTCTCTCTCTCTCTCTCTCTCTCTCTCTCTCTCTCTCTCTCTTATATTTTATTATAGTTTCTTTTCTATGATCATATCATTGTCATTTGGTTCACTTAATTACTCCTCTTAATTCTATTCTCACGATTCTTCTTCTTCTTCTTCTTCTTCTTCTTCTTCTTCTTCATGATTATTATTATTATTATTATTATTATTATTAGTTTTTCACAGCAGTCTTAGCTGATGGTATTTCCCTGAAGTTTGAGTGACAACAAGTCTCCTCAGATCTCCAGGACTCTTCTGAGTATTCTGGCAGATTGCAGCAGTGCAGTATTCTGGATGGTCTCAATTCTTCCTTTGATTTCCAGATTTTCCAGTTTCTTTCCTAAGCGTTATGGGACCGTTCCAAGTGCACCAACTACAATTGGTATCACTTTGACTTTCATGTTCCATAGCTTTTTCAGTTCTCTGGCAAGGTCCAGGTATTTGTCCATCTTTTCGTTTTCCTTCATCCTCACCCTGTGATCTGCTGGAACTGCAAAATCCACCTTATTATTATTATTATTATTATTATTATTATTATTATTATTATTATGAGTTTTCACATCAGCATTAGCTGATGGCCTTTCACTGGAGTCTGAGTGACAGCAAGTCTCCTCAGGTCTCCAGGACTCTTCTGGTATTCTGGCAGATTGCTGCAGTGCAGTATTCTGAATGGTTTCAATCCTTCCTCTGATTTCCAAACTTTCCAAACCCTTTTCTAATCCTTGTGGGACTGTTCCAAGTGCACCAACTACAATTGGTATCACTTTCACTTTCATATTCCATAACTTTTTCAGTTCTCTGGCAAGGTCTAGATATTTGTATTATTATTATTATTATTATTATTATTATTATTATTATTATTTACTCCTTTTGAGTTTTCACATCAGTGTTATTATTATTATTCGATTTTTTTTTTTCTTCTTTTTTCTTCTTTGTTGTGGATCAATGTGTTTGTTTCTGCCATCATCTTCTCTGTCGAATGTCGAACGGCATTTCTTTTTTCTATTCTTTTATTTTTCTTCAATCCAACATTTCTATGCATTTCGCGCCAAAAAAAATGGGCCGTCATAAATTTTGGACGACGAATTGCAATAAAAATAAATAAATTAATAAATACAATGGAAAAATGTCCGAACATGACAACAAGTGGCGATATTAGTCGGAAGGTCATGTGACTCATCAGCTCTAACACAGGCGCCCTCCGCCATTCACCGTCCCTCCCCCCGGCTACTTCCCGCTTTTCTCCTCCTACTGTTCCCCCAGCTGAATTCATTGGCCAACCTCACTGAATCATGTTACACATATCGGCTTTCAGGGTTTCGGGTCAAATCCATCAGAGTGCCCAACCCTCACACGAAGAACACGCACACACACACACACACACACAGAAAGAGAGAGAGAGAGAGAGGGGGGGGCTAAGGCCAAGTTTTACGGAACAGTCGTGCCATCTATACATATATAAAGGGCAGTATTGTGTATGTATGTATGTATGTATGTATGTATGTATATATATATATACATGTATGTGTGTATGTGTGTATATATATATGTCCAGATGAAACTACAAAAATACAACAGTTAACGATATAGGAAATATATATACACATTAGAGAGGAAAAGAGGAGAGAAAGTAAGAGAGAAAGAGAGAGAGAAAGAGAAAGAGAGAGAGAGAGAGAGAGAGACTCTCTCACACACAAATAAACAGATACACACACGCATGAAAATATTTCAGAGAAACGATACATACACACACGTTTGAACTCGTGGCTTTGTATAGAAACGATTATACATGTATATGAAATAAATATGAGTTTTTTTTTATTGATGTTTTTTTTTTCTTTAATTTTCTCCACAAAAAAAAGAAAAGAAGTAAATAAAAAAGAAACATTCATTAGTTTGAGACTATAAGATTTCGGCCCAACTAGAAACGTCTTTTTTTTTCTCGGTTTAGCTAAATCGTTAGAGTGTCCGACTAGGAACCATAAGGTTCCTGGTATGATACCGGCTCTCACCAACTCAGCGTATGAGTAGCACAGTGATCTGTGCGGTAAAGTAAGGATCTGATGGTAGGTTGTGGCGCTCCACCTCCATCGCAAAAACAGTTTCCTTGGTCTAGCGCTAGTGAAAAGGGGATAGACTCCTTCGCTATCTGGCTGATACTGACTTTAGGCCACTTCGACGATTTACTTTTACTTTTAGAAACGTCTACCCTCATGTTCCAGAGTTAAGAATATAGTAGTAGTAGCATTTGATATGTATGATAATTGATGATATTTCAACTTTTACAATGTTTGTTATGTTTACTTAAGAGCTATTGCCATTAGTTCAATATATAAAAAGTATGATATATTCTTGATTTAACACTCTCTCTCTCTCTCTCTCTCTCTCTCTCTCTCTCTCTCTCTCTCTCTCTCAAACACACACACACACACACACACACTCAAACTCTTTTTTCTTTATTTCCATTTCATCTTTTTATTATTTTCGATTGAAACAGATTATTGCTATCGCTTTCGTGCACTCACCCTCTCTATATTTTCCCCATACTCTCTCTTGCCTTCTTTCTTTCTTTCTTTCTTCTTTCTTTTTTTCCTATTATATTTTTCTGTGTATCATGTTCTCTTTCTTCCCTTTCTTTCTTTATAATAAAAACGGAATGATCCATTATTTAGCTGAAGCGACGACACTCAAATAAAATGAGAATTCGGCGCATAAGCAACACCATATAATCAGGATCTACATATTTTCATTTCATATTGGACGATTTGGATGTTCTCATTTTTAACTACAGCGTGTGGCAAGATGATAACGGTCGTACAAATAAGGAATACGAGTATTTATATATAGATAATAATTTTCTTATTGATGGGTTTTTATTCTTTTACTCTCTCCGCAAAAAAAAAACATTTATTACTTAGGGACTACAATATTTCGCCCCAACTAGAACGTCTATACCCATATTGCCGATTTAAGAATATTGTAATATTCGAATAATTTTGATATTCCTCATCTACATTGTGATATGTACAAACACAACGTTCAGGCCGCTATAACCTTGGGCCTTGTTAGATGTTTCTTATTTACCTTAAAATAAAGTCATCAGCCGATAACTTTGAGTTCAAAGTGGTTTCGGGCTTAAATATCGTTACCACAAGTTCAGTTCGCTCCAAGCAGTATAAATGCCACTAGACTTATTGAAGAGAAATCTGATTAATATATTGGTTAGATCTAAATTCATAGTAAATTCTATTAAATGATAGATATAAAAGAAATGGAAGAAAAATTACATATTCTTAAATAGCAATTACAAAATATGTAGTAAAGAACGTTATTACTTACCTAATTATTTTTATCTGATTTTGGACAACAGTCCGAAATATCAAAATTATTCACATCAAGCCTCATCTCAAAAATACAGCCAAAGATAGTAGTATTCATTCAGCCTCAAGTGGTTTCGGGGCTTAAATATCGTTACCACTAATTCAGTTCGCTCCAAGCAGCAGAAATGCCACCAGACTTATTGAAAGAAATGTGATTAATAAATTAGATCTAAATTTATAGTAAATTCTATTAAATGATAGATTTAAAAGAAATGGAAGAAAAATTACATATTCTTAAAAAGAAATTTCAAAATATGTCGTAAAGAACGTTATTACTTACCTAACTATTTTCATCTGATTTTGGACAACAGTCCGAAATATCAAAATTATTCACATCAAGCCTCATCTCAAAAATAAATAAATGATAATAATAATAAATGATAGTAGTATAATAAATATAATATGTATAATAAATAAATGAATATATAATAATATAATAATGATAATAATAATAATAATAAAATGATAGTAGATTATATAAATATAAAATATAAGTATAATAAATGATAATGATAATAATATAATAATAATATGTATAATAAATGTAAATATAATAATAATATAATAAATGATAATAATAAATGATAGTAGTATAATAAATATAATAATATGTAATAATAAATAATGTATAATAATAATAATAAATATAATAATGTAAATAATTATAATTATATATATAATAAATAATGTATAATAAATATGATATAATATAATAAATGTAATAATAATAATAAATGATAGTAGCATAATAAATACAATAATATAATAATAAATATGTATAATAATTGATAAATAATATGATAATAATAATAAATGATAGTAGCATAATAAATATATAATATGTATAATAAAATAATGTATAATAAATATATAAGTATAATAAATGATAATAATAATAATGATAGTGCATAATAATATAATAATATGTATAATAAATAATTAAATAAATATAATAAGTATAATAATGATAATAATAATAAATATATAGCATAATAATAAATATAATAATATGTATAATAAATATGTATAATAAATATGATATAAGTACAATAAATGATAATAATAAATGATAGTAGCATAATAAATATAATAATATGTATAATAAAATAATGTATAATAAATATGATAATAAGTATAATAAATGATAATAATAAAATGATAGTAGCATAATAATATAATAATATGTATAAATAAATAATGTATAATAAATATAATGTATAATAAATATATAATAATATAATAAATGATAATAATAATGATAATAAATGATAGTAGCATAATAAATGATAGAGTATTCATTCAGTCTCATTCATAGAAAGAGTGAGCAAGATTCAGTTGCGTGCTTTCCGGTCAAATGTGAGAGGCAAAGGAATAAACGAAGGAAGAATTGGAAAAGTGCGTGCGAGTAACAAGAACAATTACAGAATGGAAATTTATTATCCAAGAGGAAATGAGTAAATGTTTAAACTGTAAATAAAAGTGTCAGTTATGCCGGTGTATGTGAGCGAGAATCACATTGCAAGAAAAGTCTTTTATTCGGCGAGGACTGTTGCTTGTTTGTTCGATTGTATGGCACGTGGATGTGTTTCTGTCGGTAGTCATGCATGTGGCGAAGAAGAAGTTGTCCCGTTGGCCACGCTGATACGTTGGTACAATTCGGGTAATAAATGTCGTTAGGCTTCTTACCAACTGCTATCTTCCGGTGTATGCGAGTGGGAATCTTATTTCAAGAAAAATCTTTTATTCCAAGAGAATTTGTGCTTTGTTTGTTTGGCTGTGTGGCCTGTCTACGAGGGAATGTATTTCTGCCGGTAGTCATACGTGTGGCAATAAAGTATAGTTGTCCTGTTGGTGAGGTCGATACATCGGTAGAATTCGAGTAATAAATGTCGTTAGGCTACTTACCAACTGCTATCTCCTGTTATCTAACGTGGTCTGTCGTGCTTTCTTGGGAGAGTCTTTCAACTGTAGTGAAACGTTTAGCTTTCTTTTATAGTAAACCAAACAAATAGGGACTTTTGGGGATTTGTTTGTTTTTGTGGGGTTTTTGTGCCATTGGTTGAAATATTGTTTTTGGAGTCACGTGATTGTTTACCATTACGTCAGGCGGGAGTGTATTTACAACTACATCTGTGTGGGCTTGCTTTCTCCTCTAAAATTGGCGCCTGAATGTCTGTAATTTCTGTTCTGCATTTTAGAAATAATGCGAAGTTTATTTTTATTCATCTTATTTATCGTTCAGTTTAAAAAAACACGATAGATAGATAGATAGATAGATAGATAGATAGACTATCACTGGTTCTTTCACAGTGTTATTTTGAGAATTCAACACCCGGATATGGTTTTGTCAGCAGAG
Source organism: Doryteuthis pealeii (assembly GCA_023376005.1). NCBI lineage: Eukaryota > Metazoa > Mollusca > Cephalopoda > Myopsida > Loliginidae > Doryteuthis > Doryteuthis pealeii. Next base: position 55,360,981 of record CM042152.1, read on the forward strand.
GCTGACTCACTCCTCAAGATAATTTGGGAAGGCGCTAACGGAACCCGTGGATATACCAGAATATGACAATTTAACTATTACAACGTTTGATGCCTATACTTAAGGGAGATTGGAAAATAGTTCAAAATGTAAAAAGTATAACGATTTAACTTTCTATCTCTTTCTCTACCTCTGTCGCTGTCTCTGTTTTCTTTCTTTCTTTTTTCTTTTTTCCTTGTTTTCATCTTTTTATTCCATTCCATTGAAACACATTAGTGTTATCGCTTCCGCGCACTTTTTCTTTCTTATTACATTTTTCCCTGATGTACAGCATTTACTTTTACTCCCTGTCTTTTTTCTCAATAAAAAAGGAATGGTCCATTTATACTGGGATGACGACATCACTCTCTAACATATTTCCAACTACGAAGCTTCTCGGTCAGTGGGTGTTAAAATGTGACACACGTAGGTAGCTCTAGCATATTAATATATGGATGATCAGTCCAACGCGGCTCTTCAGTGGCCGTTACAGATATCCACCCTTCAATTGTTTTAATTTCCTCTGTGACCTGGTAGAACGACAATCCACTTGTTGACAATTTTACATAATTGATAGATTGCATTTAATAATGTACAGTAGAGTATAAATTTAAACAAACGGTAATTCTGAATCATGGTAAAAAGTATGTGATGACAAGGCTTAACCTTTTACTAACTTGTAGCTGATCTCTCATTGGCGTGAGACCAGAAAGATAGTTGAAAGCCAGTTTTGGTTTGGTGAATGAATGGAACTGATGCAATGATGTCTGTCATCCTTAAGCCATTGTGATTTTTCTTACTTGGGCTGAATAAAAAATAATATTAAGTCTAGTGTTCGTTACTAAAAGCAACAACGGACACAAAGAATGAGAAGACCCCAGAAGACCCAAATATTCCCAGACTAGAAGAGAAAAGAACTAGCCCAGATACCCAGATAGACGATAAACGACACAACCAGCTAAGAAGAAAATAAGTACAGGGTTATTGAAAAGTAAGTATCTATTTTAACCTATTTATTATTTTTATATGCACTTACATTTTTCTCAATTCTTTAATGTATATTCCTTAGTATATGGCAATTAAATCCGTGTTGTTGTTTTTTCGTCTCAGATTGTTTGTTTTGTTTCAGAATTCGAGCCCTATAAAGATGTCTAGACGTTTAACTCTAATTTAATTCAATTCTCGAGTGACTTGAGAGGCTGTAGACAATGCTGTGCCCAGATGGAATTTTAAATAAAATTCCATGTTATTCGTGTTTTTCTTGTATTTATTTTCTGTAAAAATAATGATTCAGAAATAATTATACATTTTCAAAATTGGAAGTAACTTTACAATCACAGTATATTACAGAAATAAGAAGAGAAGAAAGGTCTATGCAACAAGTTTATTTCCTCTTGTTAATTAGAATTAGCAGAACCTGTGGATATATAATTGTATGATAATTCAATTATTACAACGTTCGACATGTTTATTTAAGTGCTATTGCCACAGAGTTCAATATGTAAAAAGTATAAATATCTTGACTTAACTCTCTCTCTCTCTCTCTCTCTCTTCTCTCTCTTTCTCTCTCTCTCTCTTCTCTCTCTCTCTCTTTGTATTTTTTCATTATGTTCGATTGAAACAGATTAGCGTTATTACTTCTGTGCGCTCACACCCTCTCTCTATCTTTCCTTACTCTCTTCTTTTCTTTCTTTCTATCTTTCGATCTTTCTTTCTTATCAATNCAGTCCGAAATATCAAAATTATTCACATCAAGCCTCATCTCAAAAAAAAAATAAATAAATAAATGATAATATATAATAATATAATAGTATAATAAAAAATGAAATAAATAATAATAAATATATAAATATAATAATAATAATAATAAAATGATAGTAGCATAATAAATAAAAATGTATAATAAAATATGTGTAATAAATATAAAATAAGTATAATAATGATAATGATAATAAATGATAGTAGCATAATAAATATAATATGTATAATAAAATAATGTATAATAAATATAATAATAAGTATAATAAATGATAATGATAATAAATGATAGTAGTATAATAAATATAATAATATGTATAATAAATAATGTATAATAGATATAAGTATAATAAATGATAATAATAATAATAAATGATAGTATATATAAAAATTATATATATATAAATAAAATAATATAATAATATGATAATAAGTATAATAAATGATAATAATAATAATAAATGATAGTAGCATAATAAATACAAAATATGTATAATAAATAATGTATAATAAATATGATAAGTATAATAAATGATAATAATAATAAATGATAGTAGCATAATAAATATAATAATATGTATAATAAATAATATAATAAATATGATAATAAGTATAATAAATGATAATATAATAAATTAGTAATAAATATAATAATATGTATAAAAAATAATGTATAATAAATATATAATAAGTATAAAAATGATAATAATAAAATGATAGTAGCATAATAAATATAATAATATGTATAATAAAATAATGTATAAATATGATAAAGTACAATAAATGATAATAATAAATGATAGTAGCATAATAAATATAATAATATGTATAATAAAATAATGTATAATAAATATGATAATAAGTATAATAAATGATAATAATAATAAATGATAGTAGCATAATAAATATAATAATATAATAAAATAATGATAATGTAATATAATAATAATAAATGATAGATAGATAGTAGCATAGATTAGTATTCATTCAGTCTCATTCATAGAAAGAGTGAGCAAGATTCAGTTGCGTGCTTTCCGGTCAAATGTGAGAGGCAAAGGAATAAACGAAGGAAGAATTGGAAAAGTGCGTGCGAGTAACAAGAACAATTACAGAATGGAAATTTATTATCCAAGAGGAAATGAGTAAATGTTTAAACTGTAAATAAAAGTGTCAGTTATGCCGGTGTATGTGAGCGAGAATCACATTGCAAGAAAAGTCTTTTATTCGGCGAGAACTGTTGCTTTGTTTGTTCGATTGTATGGCACGTGGATGTGTTTCTGTCGGTAGTCATGCATGTGGCGAAGAAGAATAGTTGTCCCGTTGGCCACGCTGATACGTTGGTACAATTCGGGTAATAAATGTCGTTAGGCTTCTTACCAACTGCTATCTTCCGGTGTATGCGAGTGGGAATCTTATTTCAAGAAAAATCTTTTATTCCAAGAGAATTTGTGCTTTGTTTGTTTGGCTGTGTGGCCTGTCTACGAGGGAATGTATTTCTGCCGGTAGTCATACGTGTGGCAATAAAGTATAGTTGTCCTGTTGGTGAGGTCGATACATCGTAGAATTCGAGTAATAAATGTCGTTAGGCTACTTACCAACTGCTATCTCCTGTTATCTAACGTGGTCTGTCGTGCTTTCTTGGGAGAGTCTTTCAACTGTAGTGAAACGTTTAGCTTTCTTTTATAGTAAACCAAACAAAATAGGGACTTTGGGGATTGTTTGTTTTGTGGTTTTGTGCCATTGGTTGAAATATGTTTTTGGAGTCACGTGATTTGTTTACCATTACGTCAGGCGGGAGTGTATTTACAACTACATCTGTGTGGGCTTGCTTTCTCCTCTAAAATTGGCGCCTGAATGTCTGTAATTTCTGTTCTGCATTTTAGAAATAATGCGAAGTTTATTTTTATTCATCTTATTTATCGTTCAGTTTAAAAAAACACGATAGATAGATAGATAGATAGATAGATAGATAGACTATCACTGGTTCTTTCACAGTGTTATTTTGAGAATTCAACACCCGGATATTGGTTTGTCAGCAGAGGCTGACTCACTCCTCAAGATAATTTGGGAAGGCGCTAACGGAACCCGTGGATATACCAGAATATGACAATTTAACTATTACAACGTTTGATGCCTATACTTAAGGGAGATTGGAAAATAGTTCAAAATGTAAAAAGTATAACGATTTAACTTCTATCTCTTTCTCTACCTCTGTCGCTGTCTCTGTTTCTTTCTTTTTTTCTTTTTTCCTTGTTTTCATCTTTTTATTCCATTCCATTGAAACACATTAGTGTTATCGCTTCCGCGCACTTTTTCTTTCTTATTACATTTTTCCCTGATGTACAGCATTTACTTTTACTCCCTGTCTTTTTTCTCAATAAAAAAGGAATGGTCCATTATTTAACTGGGATGACGACATCCACTCTCTAACATATTTCCAACTACGAAGCTTCTCGGGTCAGTGGGGTGTTAAAATGTGACACACGTAGGTAGCTACTAGCTATTAATATATGGATGATCAGTCCAACGCGGCTCTTCAGTGGCCGTTACAGATATCCACCCTTCAATTGTTTTAATTTCCCTCTGTGACCTGGTAGAACGACAAAATCCACTTGTTGACAATTTTACATAATTGATAGATTGCATTTAATAATGTACAGTAGAGTATAAATTTAAACAAACGGTAATTCTGAATCATGGTAAAAAGTATGTGATGACAAGGCTTAACCTTTTACTAACCTTGTAGCTGATCTCTCATTGGCGTGAGACCAGAAAGATAGTTGAAAGCCAGTTTTGGTTTGGTGAATGAATGGAACTGATGCAATGATGTCTGTCATCCTTAAGCCATTGTGATTTTTCTTACTTGGGCTGAATAAAAAATAATATTAAGTCTAGTGTTCGTTACTAAAAGCAACAACGGACACAAAGATGAGAAGACCCCAGAAGACCCAAATATTCCCAGACTAGAAAGAGAAAAGAACTAGCCCAGATACCCAGATAGACGATAAACGACACAACCAGCTAAGAAGAAAATAAGTACAGGGTTATTGAAAAGTAAGTATCTATTTTAAACTATTTATTATTTTTATATGCACTTACATTTTTCTCAATTCTTTAATGTATATTCCTTAGTATATGGCAATTAAATCCGTGTTGTTGTTTTTCGTCTCAGATTGTTTGTTTTGTTTCAGAATTCGAAGCCCTATAAAGATGTCTAGACGTTTAACTCTAATTTAATTCAATTCTCGAGTGACTTGAGAGGCTGTAGACAATGCTAGTGCCCAGATGGAATTTTAAATAAAATTCCATGTTATTCGTGTTTTTCTTGTATTTATTTTCTGTAAAAAATAATGATTCAGAAATAAATTATACATTTTCAAAATTGGAAGTAACTTTACAATCACGTATATTACAGAAATAAGAAGAGAAGAAAAGGTCTATGCAACAAGTTATTTTCCTCTTGTTAATTAGAATTAGCAGAACCTGTGGATATATAATTGTATGATAATTCAATTATTACAACGTTCGACATGTTTATTTAAGTGCTATTGCCACAGAGTTCAATATGTAAAAAGTATAATAATCTTGACTTAACTCTCTCTCTCTCTCTCTCTCTCTCTCTCTCTCTCTCTCTCTCTCTCTCTCTCTCTCTCTGTATTTTTTCATTATGTTCGATTGAAACAGATTAGCGTTATTACTTCTGTGCGCTCACACCCTCTCTCTATCTTTCCTTACTCTCTTTCTTTCTTTCTTTCTATCTTTCGATTTTCTTTCTTATCAAAGTTTCTTGTGTATGTAAAAAGTATAATAATCTTAATCTAACTCCCCCATCTCTCTCTCTCTCTCTCTCTCTCTCTCTCTCTCTCTCTCTCTCTCTCTCTCTCTCTCTCTCTCTCTTTTTTTTCTTTCCTTCTTTTCATTATCATTTGAAACAAATTAGCGTTATTGTTTCGCGTTCTCACCCCCTCTCTCTATCTTTCTCCTACTTTCTTTCTTTCTTTCTTTCTTTCTTTCTTTCTTTCTTTCTTACTATATTTTCTTGCGTAGCATGCCCTTTCTTTCTCTATAATAAAAACCGAATGGTTCATTATTTAGCTGAGGTGACGTCACTCATAAGAAATAAGAATTCGGCGTGTAAACGACACCAGATAATCTTGATTTACATTTTTGCATTTCATCCTGAACAATTTGGACGGTCTAATCTTTAACCGGGGGGTGTTACAAGATGATAACGGACGGAAAATTTAGGAACACGCGTATTAATATATATATAGATTAGGTTTTGTCATTCTGATCTGAATTGCGTGATCGCTTTGTATCTTAAAATACCAGATAATTTTGTGCATCTGATTTTCATAGATAAATTCCGGTCTGTGCATATTACATTTGGCAATATGGCTGAAATGTCGAAATCAGTTAAACCACAAAATTGTTCTTTTGACGCAACACACAACGAAAATAGAACATAAATAAATAAACAGATTAAAAATATAAATATCAAAATAAATAAATGAATGCATAAAATTAGTTATAGGAATCAATACACAACGCTTTTTTGAATATTTAATTTAGTTACGCATGTATTTAGGGTAGGAAAAGATATTAAATATTATATTTATTTTTCGTTGTTTATTTATTTATTTTTTTGCTTGTTTGCTATTTTTAATATGCACAGAATAAAGCCAAAACATTATAACGCGAATGAAGAATTCAATGGTAAATCAATGGAAAAAAGATATTTTAAAAATATTTTCTGATCGATTTAATTCTTTGATAATATTCAGACATTATTCATGTTATTTCAATAAAGTGATGTTTTTTATATGAGGCGTTCATTATCGTAAATAAATAAATACGATAGTTAGTTACAGATATATACTTGCCAAAGTTTTGCATCATAAAACAAGGCCTTCCTTTTATTCTAAGGGTTCTTGCTTGGGCCAATTTAACACTATATGTTAAATAATGATCACCAGTCAAAGTTGGGCAAATCTTCCAATAGGTTTTTCGACGGATAGTCTAAAATAAGTAAGTAAAGTAAGTAAAGTCGTCGGGGCGGCCTGATGTCCGTATCAGCCAGTCAGCGAGGGAGACTATCCCCTTTTCACTAGCGCTAGACCAAGGAGATTATTTCAGATCTTTACTTTACCGCACAGATCCCTGTGCTATTCATACGCTGAGTTGGCGAGGGCGGGTATCGAGCTAGGAACCTTGTGGTTTCTAGCCGAACGCTCTACCGACTGAGCTAACCCGGTCCTCTAAATAAAATGATCCCTTAATTTGTGCCAGGCAACGTTAATTTTTGTTTGTGGTTCTTTTATTTCATTCATAACATAGAAAATCATTTGTTTTGTTCAATCTTTTAAAATGTTATCACTGTTACATAGTGCTATTATTATTCTTTCTACCATGATGGTTTCAATGAGGGGTGTGGTTAGCGTCGTAAGAAATGGACTCGACGACCCGAGTTCAAATCTTGAACGAAGCTGTTTGCATTTTATATAGGGATAAGTATGTATCTAACTATTCTCTCTCCAGCTATGTGTAAATGATAGACTGGGCTCTCTCACCTTGGATAGGCAACTGGTCTAGGAGAAGGAAAACAATGAATTCAAACCTGTTAAAATCTGCTTAAGAAACTGACTTTGTCTCAGGGTTGATAAATATGTACAAAGGTGGTGTTGACATTGAATAACCTTAATGGTTTTTGTGCCATTAAACAAAAAAGTAATGTTTTAGAAGCCTTCATTTTTTAGATGACTCTTTATAGTGGCTTCGATATTTTCCTTAGAATATACTGGAAGTTTCATCTCTGTGAGATGATTTGAAAACCACGGAGCTAACTCTAACCCTGACAGACTGAATTTATTGCACCTCAAATAAACGCGGGGATCACATTGTAACACCGCATATATATCGTGTTTTACAGACTGTTAATGTTGGACTACCACTGGTGTAATATGTACGAGAAGTCACCACTTATATTTATAGATTTTCTCCCAAATCAGCAGCAGGCATTGACCAATAAAAAACGACATAGAATTAATTTAAGGTCATTGGTAATTGCCCAGAAATCAGTTGCTAACTGAACTTAATACCGGAAGAACAATGACAGGATACTCTCCTATAAATACACTCTTGTTCTACCAAGGATTTCAAGGACTACAACTGGATTCTCTGCTAAAAGTACACTCTTGTTTTTACCTAGGATTTCAAGGACTACAACTGGATTCTCTGCTACAAGTACACTCTTGTTCTACCTAGGATTTCAGGACTACAACCGGATTCTCTGCTACAAGTACACTCTTGTTCTACCTAGGATTTCAGGACTACAACTGGATTCTCTGCTACAAGTACACTCTTGTTTTACCTAGGATTTCAAGGACTACAACTGGATTCTCTGCTACAAGTACACTCTTGTTCTACTAGGATTTCAGGGACTACAACTGGATTTCAAGGACTACAACTGGATTCTCTGTTTACACTCTTGTTTTACCTAGGATTTCAGGACTACACTGGATTCTCTGCTACAAGTACACTCTTGTTCTACCTAGGATTTCAGGGACTACAACCGGATTCTCTGCTACAAGTACACTCTTGTTCTACCTAGGATTTCAACAACTGGATTCTCTGCTACAAGTACACTCTTGTTTTTACCTAGGATTCAAGGACTACAACTGGATTCTCTGCTACAAGTACACTCTTGTTTCAGGGACTACAACTGGATTCTCTGCTACAAGTACACTCTTGTTTTTACCTAGGATTTCAAGGACAACTGGATTCTCTGTTAAAAGTACACTCTTGTTTTACCTAGGATTTCAGGGACTACAACTGGATTCTCTGCTACAAGTACACTCTTGTTCTACCTAGGATTTCAGGGACTACAACTGGATTCTCTGCTACAAGTACACTCTTGTTCTACCTAGGATTTCAGGGAGGATTCTCTGCTACAAGTACACTCTTGTTCTACCTAGGATTTCAGGGACTACAACTGGATTCTCTGCTACAAAGTACACTCTTGTTCTACCTAGGATTTCAGGGACTACAACTGGATTCTCTGCTACAAGTACACTCTTGTTCTACCTAGGATTTCAGGGACTACAACTGGATTCTCTACAAGTACACTCTTGTTCTACCTAGGATTTCAGGGACTACAACTGGATTCTCTGCTACAAGTACACTCTTGTTCTACCTAGGATTTCAGGGACTAGGGATTTCAAGGACTACAACTGAATTCTCTGCCACAAGTACACTTTCATTTTACCGGATTCCAAGGAACACATCAGACTTTTTACTACTCAGACTACACCCTTTTCTAATATTGGATTTACCAATAGGAGAACTAAACGCTTAAACTGGCAACCAGAACCCTAACAGTTGTAAGGGAGGATATTTTCCCTACAAGAAAGTTGGACTCGTCGAACGAAAGACAGAGATGATACAGACTAGATGAGGTTAGTCGGTAGCCGCTAGTCTTGTTAACAGAGTATTGTTTACTTTTGTTTGAAGAACTGGGCGTTCGTTTCTATTTATTATATCCCCTTGTGCCAACCTATTATTTAACCTTTTTCGGATTCAATGTTGTTTATTGATAAACTTAGTCATAACACAGACATTTCTTCTAAAGATTATTTCATGCACATATGTAAAGACAATCGTTTTATGCTACATTGCCAACTTAATTTTCTTGTTATTCTCGGTCGTTAGTCGTCTTTTCTCGTTACCATCTTTCATCGCTCTACACTGTTCCCAAGTTCTTTACTACTGCGATTCAAATACCATATGAAGACAATTCTGGAGAAATGTGCCATTACATCTTCAAGCCTGGAAAATCTGGCTTCTAATAGACAGGGTTGGCGAGAAACGTGCCGCATAGCAGCTGAGCGGTTCAGTATCGAGATCAATAGAGCTGCAGAGTGGCGACCTCTCCGTCGTCATGCACCACATAAGGCAGATGGAAACTTCCCTTGCAATATTTGTGACCGTATCTGCAAGTCCGGTATTGGACTAACTAACGTCATTGACATCTGGACGGACATCTAAAAGGAAAGGAGAGGAAATTGCTGCGAAAATATTTCGGGTATGTACATTCTTTTATTTTTTATTACATCCACTTTTTATACATAATAGAAGCTGCCGTACGTTACCGGGAATTCGCCACTTTAGGCCATAGATGGAAATGATCGATCGCTTGCTTCAATGATTCTGGACTAAGTCATTTTAATCCGATTCTAACTTCTAAATTTTAGAACCCCTCGGTCACCTGACTGACATTATCCAATCCCAGCTAAGTTCTCAAATTGATCTAGGGGTCATCGCCTGTCAATTTTACTGAGTTGACATCAACGGTCTCCACCGTTTAAATATGTTTAATTATCTACACTTCTCAAATAATAGAGACAGGCAATCAATTTAGCTCAGTCAGTGGACTATCCACCTAGGAACCACAAGGTTCCAGGTTCAATATAGGCCTTCGCCAACTCAGTGTAAGACAGCTTGGATCTATTCAATAAAGTGGGGAGCTGATGGTCGGTGTAGCGCTCCGTCACCGATGCAAAAACAAACTCCCTGGTTTAGTGCTAGCGAAAAGGGGTTAGACACCTCCTTACTAAACCTAATTAGTAATGTTTTATGAAACATGAATGATTATTTAGCATTGATGAATACGGTTAGGAATATCATATAAGTGCTAGGGCTTGACAATACCAGCCGATTGATCAGAGTGAACCTCTCCGAGCGCTTATCCAGCCCAACTGAGGGCCAAAGTAGAGTGTTGACTGCTCAGCCACCAGGATAACGTCTTTCAGCATCACGGGTCGCAATCCATCGCCAACAGGTGGCCCATCACGGGGTGGAAGCTTACCGCTCTGCAGAGATACAGTAGACGTATTCTACAGCCTCAGTCGGCAAGGCGCGTAGAAACTGAATCATTGGTACAAATGCAGAATAGTGCACAAGAGATAATATCATTCAAATCGCATTTCACGTATAGATAGTATTATATTACGGAAACTCCTTAAGTACCCTTAAATCTAACACTAACCCTAAACCTAACCCTAACACTGACCCTAACGTCTCAAGTATTTCCGTGAAATGTAATGAAAAACAAATATCTGTGCTACTCATACACTGAGCTGGCGAGAGGTTGGTATCAAACCAGGAACCTTGTGGTTCCGAGTCGGACGCTTTACCGACTGAGCTAAACCGGCCCTCCCTTGCGCGCTATTTTTCATTAGTACCGAATTTTTATTCTTAATTTATTTATCGATAAACTTACTTCACGAAAAAGATTTTAATATTTGTCAGTAAGGGATAAAGAGTGAGTGAGCAAGAGAGAGAGAGAGTGAGAGAGAGAGAGAGAGTGAGAGAAAGAAAGAGAGATAGAGAGAGAAGAGAAATATTCAAATTTCATTTCATGAGCTTTTCTCTTTGCAATTAATTTCGTCCTCTAGACACACAGCCGTAAAACTGCACCCACCAATTCCTTACCCGCCACAATAGACGAAAGATAAAAATCAAACAGAAACAATTGAACAAATAACTAAGACTCATAAGAAAGCAACAATAATGCACGGATAAATGACTGGCGCCGCCTACCGGACAATAACAAAACTAATTTTGCAAAGCGACCTATATAAATATATATATATATATATATATATATATATATATATTATATATATGCATACATACATGTACATATATACATGTATATATTAGTATAATATATATACATATGTATAATTATATAATTTGTTTAATATATATATATATATATATATATATATATATAGTCTAATATACACACATATATATATATATATATATATATATATACATATACAGCATATGTAATATATATGTATATATAGAGCGCAATATATATATATAGTGTAATATATATAGTATATATATATATATATATATATGTATATATATAATATATATATATATATATATATATATATAGTGCAAGATATATATATATGTATATGTAGTGTAATATATATATATATATATGTAGTGTAATATATACATATATATATATATATATATATATTAATATATATATATATATATATATATTCTAAGAACACAGTTCCGTAAGCAGAAAAATGTTCTTCTCTCTCTCTCTCTCTCTCTCTCTCTCTCTCTCTCTCTCTCTCTCTCTCTCTCTCTCTCTCTCTCTCTCTCTCTCTCTCCTAACCAGAAAAGTTCGCCTCTCTAAACAATGTTTGTTGATAGAGGTTTTACTGATTAAATTACTCACTTATTCTTGATTGCCTTTAAGGCAGAGCAATTTGCTTTAGAAGTTCACTGTGTCTCCTCCGCCGCCCCCACCTCGTATCTGCACCCACGCGCACCCACGCGCCACCACCCGTGCCACGCCACGCCACGCCACGCCACGCCACGCCCGACCGAATAGACCAGCTGAAAAAGATCAGTGTTCTGTATGACTGAGCAGTATGTTTCTGCGGAGAACCTGTTCAGCAATAGTTCAATTGAATCTACGTCTGCCTTTTTCCGATCGACTAGATGCCGCTTACACCATAAAACTCGTGTCTGAACAGATACTTTTTTCAATTGAACCCACAACATAAAAGAGAGAGAGAGAGAGAGAGAGAGAGAGAGAGAGAGAGAAGAGAGAGAGAGCGAGAACGGAGAAATTTATTTTTATGAAATTATTGTTTATTGAAAAATATTTAGTTGTATCGAAATTATTTTTGTTGTTTTGTTTAATCAACTAAGAGGTAATGGGAAACGTCTGGAGAGGTCTTATATGTTGTATGTTTTTTTAAACTGTTCATAGTATCTTTTTTGAGTCGGTGTAATGCTTTGTTCATAGTGTTTTTTAAGCTCATGTAATCATCTACTAATGGTATTTTTAAGCTGATGTAATGTTCTACTCGTGATATTTTTTTAAGTTGATGTAATATTCATGGAATCTTTTTTAGCTGATGTAATGTCCTACTGATGGTGTCCTTTTTAAGCTGATGCAATACTCTATTTATGGTATCTTTTTTAAAAAGATGTAATAATCTATTCATGGTTTCCTTTTTAAAGTGATGTAATAATCGATTCATGGTGTGTTTTTTGAAGTGATGTAATAATATATTCATTCTTTTTTTAAGTGATGTAATAATCTATTTATGGTGTCTTTGTGAAAAGATGTAATAATCTATTCATGGTGTCTTTTTGAAGTGATGTAATAATCTATTCATGGTGTGTTTTTTGAAGTGATGTAATAATATATTCATTCTTTTTTGAAGTGATGTAATAATCTATTATGGTGTCTTTGTGAAAAGATGTAATAATCTATTCATGGTGTCTTTTTGAACTGATGTAATAGCCAATTAATGGTGTCCTTTTTAAGCTGATGTAATACTCTATTCATGCTATCCTTTTTAGAGATGAAATACTCTATTCAGGTATCTTTTTGACGTAATGTAATACTCTATACATATATATTTTTGAGGTCATCTAATACATTATTCATGGTGCCCTTTTAAGCTTATGTAATACTCTGTTCATGGTATGTTTTTTGAAGTCATGTAATACCCTATTCATAGTAACATTTCGAGGTGATGCTATACTCTATTCATGTTATTTTTTAAGCTGATGTAATATTCTATTCATATTAACATTTCGCGATGATGTAATACTCTACTCATGGTATCTTTTAAATGTAATATTATATTCATGGTGGCCTTTTTAAGCTGATGTATTATTCTATTCATGTTATCATTTTTAGATGATGTAATACTATTCATGGTGTCTTTTGTGACGTGATGTAATACTCTATTCAGTGTATCTTTTTGAGGTAATGTAATACTCTATTCATAGTATTCATAGTATCTTTTTGAGGTGATGTAATACTATTTATGGTGTATTTTGTGACGTGATGTAATAATCTACTAATAGTAATCTTTTTTAAGCTGATGTAATATTCTGTACACATAGTCTATTTCGATGATTGCTGCTTTTCTGAATATCTTATCCTACTAACGATCGGATGTTCTTCAACGTTGAATTTTAAAGCATTCTCATTCTCATATGATATTCGTCCATATTCAGGCTTTATTTTCAAGGGAGCAAACCACCTTCACTGAAAATGCTTGAATCGCTTTTGGAGAGCTGGTCAGATAGAATTTAATTTCCACCTTCCAAATTCAGCGGACATCGCTTTGATCTAGAATCTAAAACAATGCCTCAAAATTTCCAAAATCTCAAAATTTCCAAAATTTCCAAAATCTCAAAATTTATATCCAGAATTAGAAAACCGAAAATAAAAGATACGCCTGATAGTCTAACATAATAGGGGGGGGACGATTTTTGTGGCCATGTTTAGGCTTCAAGTTTGAGCACGTTACAGTGGAGATCCCTTGTGTTAAGCAGAGGCTGATCTTTAGTGAAGAAACTTTGGTTGTTCCTTGGTGTCCCTTGGTGTTGGGTAAAATCCTTGCATTGGACTAAGTCCTTGGTTGCAGGTACGTTCGTCAATGGTGCAAATGAGCGGCTTTCCTTATCGGCGATTAAGTAGGTAACTAGCCACATATTCGAGCTGTTGATTGGCTGGGTTTAATCCACGAGCCCACGCTGAGTCTATAAGTTTAAGTGGTGGACTTCAGCACGCCTTATATGTCAAAACAATCCAACATGAATATAACACTGAATGTACCAATGACATGTAAATTAGCACGGAAAAGTTTTTAACAAGAACTACAAGTTAGATGAGAATAGAAAAATTTAAGGACGAATCATCATAGGCCACATCGCATTGTTTCTATTTTACAAGCCATGAGACGTGGCGAAGTTGGAGAATGGAGGAATAAAAGGTGAGAATGTGAGATAAGTCTGGCACATATGAAAAATAAAATGAAGATCCTGATTATCTATTGTTGTTTATTCACCGAGATATTAGTTTTTATTGTTAGGAGTGTCGTTACGTCAACTAAATAATGGACCTGTGTTTATTATAAAGAAAGAAAGGGGAGTAAAAGGACAGGATACACAGGGAAAATATAATAAGAAAGAACGAGATTAAGGGAAAAGATAGATAGAGGGTGTGAGCGCGCGAAAATGATAACGCTAATCTGCTTCAATCTAATATAATGAAATGATGACAATAAGGAAAGAAAGAAAATAGAGCGAGCGAGCGAGCGAGAGAGAGAGAGTTAAATCAAGATTATTATACTTTTTACATATTGAACTATTCGCAATAGCTCTTAAGTAAACATATCAAACGTTGTAATGATTAAATTATCATAATGTGGTATATCTACAGGTCCTGCTATTATTATTATTATTATTATTATTATTATTATTATTGTTGTTGTTGTTGTTGTTGTTGTTGTTGTTGTATATTCTTTCATAGTCATTAGATTTGGTTGTTTTTTTTTTTTGTTTAATGACATATCGACCTCTGTGGGCTATCTAATGCCAAAGCCACCCTTGTAGAAGAACAGTAGAGAGAGGAGAGAGAGACAGACTGACAGAGTGGGGGAAATACTAAACCACATAAGTGAATGCAGCAAGCTGACTCCGGGATAATACAAAAGCAGGCACGACTGGTTTGGAAGGTGATCCACTGGGGATTGTACTAGTGACTAGAATTGGATCATACCGAAAATGCTATATGCCCAACCCTGAATCACTCTCTAAAAATAAGACTCACAAAGTTCCCTTGGATTTTTAGATAAAGGCCTATAACCCATCCCCGGTCAATAGACCGAACTTAGCGATTATAACGCGCGAAGGAATGAATGTGTCATCTACTGAAATGGCATCGGTTCAGAAGATCTCATGGTTGAAAGAAAGAAAAGCGAAAAACTCGAGAAATATCTGGACTTTGCCAGAAAATAAGTTGAGGAATATGAATGCGATGGCAATACCACTCATCGTTAGAGCTCTTGGAACAATCCCAAATAGCATGGAAAATAAACTGGGAAACTGGAGATCAGTGGAAGAAATGAAACCGTCTAGAGCAAAGCACTGGTTCCCCGAGGGCTCGGAAAAGAGTTAGGGAATTGAGACCATCTAAACAACAGCACACTTAAGATCAGCAAGAATAATCAGAAGAGTTGTTGAAACCTGAGGAAACTTGCTGTCACTCAACCTCTAGTGGGCCACCAGCTTAGGCATGGGGAAAAAGGTCATATGGAGTGAAATAATAATAATAATAATAATAATAATAATAATAATAATAATAATAATAATAATAGGTTTCCAAATCTCTGGAAAAGAATTTGGGTGAATTGGAAATCAGAGGAAGAATCGAGACCATCCAAACTACAACACTGTTAAGATCAGTTAGAATACTCAAAAGAGTCCTGGAGACCTGAGGAGACTTGTTGTCACTCAGCCTCCAGTAAACCACCGGCTATGGCATGTGTGAAAACATAATAATAATAATAATAATAATAATAATAATACTCGTGTTCCTTAAAAAGTACGGCCGTTTTAATCTAGCAAAGCCTCTGGTTAAAATTAGACCGTCCAAATAGTCCAAGATTAAATGCAAAATGTAAATCCTGATTATCCAGTGTTGCTGGTCCACCGAATTCTTATTTCTTATGAGTGTCATCACCTCAGCTAAATAAGGAACCATTCCGTTTTTATTATAAAGAAAAAGGTAAGAAAAAGGAAATGCTACACATAAAAATATAATAAGAAAGAAAATAAAGAAAGGAAGAAACAGAGTAAACGACAGATAGAGGGAAGGAATGAGCCATAACGCTTATCTGTTTGAATCGATCATAATGAAAAGATGAAAAGATTGAAAGAAAAGAGTGGGAGAGAATTAAAACAAGATTATTATACTTTTTACATATTGAACTATTTGGCAATAGTTCTTAAGTAGAGTTTTCAAATGTTGTAATAATTCAATTATCATACTGTGGTATATGCACTGGTCCTGCTTCTAAGGAATATTGTATATATCTATTATTGACTAAAGCTGAGCGAATCAATTTTTAGTGCCATAAAGGCTTTTTTTTACTGCTTAGTTTAAAGACACAAAAATCATACTAAATTATTCCTTAGTTCTAGGATTGAGTTATGTTTGAAAAAATTCCATTTTAATTGGTTCTAATTAGTCATAATTTTCAATTAAGTCAAAAACAGACCAATCTCTTACTTCACATTCTGTCTGTCACTTTCTCTCTGCCTATGTATATCTTGATTACCTACCCTTTATATGAGTTAGTTTCTCAATAAGAATAGAGAGAGACAGACGGACAGATTTAAGTGCTTGAAACGGATTTGTATGTTAAGTTTCACAAGCTGCCACCCCCACCAACATCTTGGCTCTTAATAAATTCAAATTAGGTCATATGTTTCCTTTCTAAGAAATCTTACAAAATGATTTTAATGGTTTTTTTAATTGTCCGGTTGTTTCCTTTTTTCTTTTTTTTAATTCGCTTTGCAAACTCACTTTTCTTAATACCAATTATCTACCCAGAGCTCAATGGGTGACCCAATCGCTCACGTTCTGCCTAGCGCATATATATATATATATATATGTGTATATGTGTGTGTGTGTGTGTGTGTGTGTGTGTGTGTGTATGAATAGACACACACATATATAGGTAAGAATACTTTTAATATCCTCCATTCCAATGTTGAATTCCTTGTCAGCGATGCAGATGGCAAAATATATTTTTCCATCTTGTTTGGAATTTTGAATTTTCTTTTCTGTCTTTTTATATCTACAATAAGTTTCTGTTGTTAAAGAATTTTTTTTTTTGTCTTTTAAGGTTTAAATCTTCATTTGGTTATGCATAAGCATATGACAAGTTTCATATTATAACTAAACCTCGCTGAAGACAGGGAATTACTTTCCTATATTTGGAAATGCTTACCTTAGTTTCCATTCTGGCTTCGAAATGTCGGTAAAATAGTTATACAAAGAATCATACGTAATATGCACGTGCCATCGTGGTCTAATGGTTTGCAAGTAAGTCCCGCAGATCCATTATTACTGAATAGCGAGTTCCCTCCTCACAGTTTACACCATACGTGCGACTGTGTGTGCCATCGTACCCCTGGCGAACTGGTTGGGCATATACTTAGGCGTCGCATCGGGGAGTAATGGTTAGTAAGCTAGTCTCGCAGGTCCATTACTACTGAATTGCGAGTTCCATTCTCAGAGGATATATCATACTTGCGAGCTTTGTCCATCCTACTCGTTGGAACAGATTGGGTAAATACTTGCACGACCCATTGTGGTGTAATAGCTAGCATGCTAGTCTCGCAGATCCATTACTGCTGAATAGCGAGTTCCAGCCTGGCTGGATGCCCTATACATGCGACCTTGTGGCGAACTGAATGGGTGTTAGGGTGTCCCATCATTTAGTTATGGTTAGCAAGCTAGTCTCACAGATCCAATAATAGTGAACAGCGAATTCGATTATCACTGGATGCCCAATATTTGTGACCTTGTGCCATATCCTACCCGTGGCGAATGGGTTGTGTAAACACCTACATTATTACGGTTCCCATTGCGATTCAGTAATTTCCAAACTCAAAGAACAGTGAGAATACACCAACAACAGACACAACAGAACAGACCCAACTGGAGCCAGCCAAGAGAATGGTTTAGAACAGTGATTCTAACGTAGGGCCCACGCACCACTGAAGGGCAATTCAATAATAATAGGGGGGGGGCAATATGAAAAATATAGTAATATAAATTTATTTTACCCTATATGGGTAAAAATTATAAATTTATAGAGTAAAATTGTAATTACAACTAGCTGAGCGTAACAGCTTATGCAATCTAGTCAAGTGTTCACCCACTAATGTTTCGGGCATCTGGCACCAGCTATATGCTTGGCTTCAGACTTGTTTAACTTTGCAGTTCTTCGTGTGTTGCCCTCCCCCGCAATTATACACATTATAAAATGGATTTTACTTGATTAACTTTAAGTTAAACCCTTTAGTTTTATTTGAAAGATACAATTTTTATGTTATACTTCTTCAAAACTGATATTGTTATATCATACTAAACAATTAACGGGTGGGGGACATGAAGAAATTTGTGATAAAATGTGGGGCATGGTAGTAAAATGGTTGAGAACCACTGGTTTAGCAGTAAGAAGATAGTATAAAATTATTACCATTAAAACTAAGCCTTTTAATTGACCTGAAACGTTACATTGCGTAAGTAACAGATCAAACTCGTAAGTCAAGGAAGCACGTATTCATTGTCACCGATTCTTAATTTTAAATGATCTCTACATTTCAAACCGGTTAGCTCAGTCGGTAGACGTTCGGCTAGAAAACACAAGGTTCCTAGTTCGATACCAGCCCTCGTCAACTCAGCGTATGAGTAAAGACACAAAAACAATCTCCTTGATCTAGCGCTAGTGATAAGGGTATAGATTCCCGCTGATTGGCTGATACCGACTTTAGGCCACCCCGACGACTTTACTCACTTTTACTTACATTTCAAGCATTCATCAATGATTTGCTTCCTCAATTCTCATGATATTTCCAGAAGAAAATTAACTGCCATTTTGACTTTTAAGTCCACCAGGTCGATACTAATTTATTTCTGCTTCTCCTGCAGCCGGCATTGGGGAGCCGTGTCTAATGCCCTTCTGCAATAAATTGTATTTCCAAAATGCCAGATTTCTATACTTACTTGATCAGACAAGATCTTAGCTCTTTTCACGTAATGTTCCATATTTTCTTTCTTTTTTTCTCTTTCTTTTTTTTTTTTTTTTGTTGTTTTTGATAAATTTAACAGACACTCCAACGGCATATTTTGCAATCTAACAAGGTCGAGGATATGAGGTTAAAACTTATCTCTCTGTTTTAATGTGTTTCAATTGCTTTAGTCAGATTGTTACGCAGAAATCTATATATAGGATTGGACGAGAGTCTTGTCCGATACAAAATAGTAGTTATTTAACCAATAACATGCAAATTGAGAAATATAAACAAAACATTATTCGTCAGTGTCTCTAAAATGTTGAAAATAGTCTCCCTTATGTTCCACACATATTTGCCAACGTTCTGAAAGTTGTCGTTATTGGCTAAATAAATGTTATTTTGTATCGGACAAGACTTTCGTTCCAATCCTTTATTAATACCCCTGTTTCTTATTTGTACGACCGTTATCTTGCAACACCCTCTAGTTAAAAATGAGACCGTTCAAATCGTCCAAGATGAAATGCAAAAATATAAATCCTGATTATTTGGTTTTGCTTATCCACTGAATTCCTATTTTAATCAGTGCTGTTACGTCAGCTAAATAATGGACCATTCCGTGCTTATTATAAAGAAGGAAGGGGAAGAAAAAGGACAGTATAAACAGAAAAGAATAATAAGTAAATTTCAGTAAACATGATGAAAAGATAAAAGAAAAAATCTACAGGCCCTACTAGTTTAGATCTATTACACAGAAAAATATAAGAAAGAGAGTAGGGGGATATAAGAGAGAATGTGAGTGCGTGGAAGCGATAACGCTTATCTTTTCAGTCGAACATAATGAAAAGATGAAAAGAAGAAAAAAAAATATGAGAGAGAGTTAAATCAAAATTAATAATTTTTACATATTGAACTATTTAGCAATAAATTATCATACTGTGGTATATCCACAGGTCCTGCTAGTTCAGATTTATCATCGTTACACGAAAACTCAATTCTTATATCAGTGAATATTAATATAAGTTAATATTAACATAAGTTAATATTCTCATAAGTGCTTTAAAAGTATCCCATTTCTGTCTTCTTCTATCTTAATAATTACGAAGAAAAATATCGAATAGGCATTACTTTCAGTACAACCCTCGAAGATTGAAAAATGTAGAGTGTGTATTTTCCATTCCGCGCTTGATTGTGTTTGAATTTTTAATAACACCAGAACGAAAACAATGATGCTGTCAAATTATGATGATTCTATTCTCTGCAGGTTAATTTGAAATTTATTGCTTTTGTGATTACTAATTATCCGACGAGCTCATTTTGACGCCAGATATAAAAATGGCGCCAACGATAAGTACAAATACTAATACTAATGTGACTCCTATTACTACTCCTACTACTCCCACTACAACAAAACTAATGAAGAAATGAATAGGATTAGAAATACTGAGGCGTAATGATATTCCACAAGCAGGATCTGTAGATATACCACAGTATGATAATTTAATTATAAAGGTTGATATATTTACTTAAGCGCTATCGCTAAATAGTTCAATATGTAAAAAAAATGATAATCTTGATTTAACTCTCTCTTACTTTTTCTTTTCTTTCTTTCCTTCTTTTCATCTTTTCATTACGTCCGATTGAAACAGATTAGCGTTATCACTTCCACTCGTTAATGCCCTCTTACTATATTCCCCTACTCTCTTTCTTTCTTTTTTTTTATTATATTTCTAACCAACTTACTCGTGTGTCAAAGTTTTCATGTATTTCCGTGAAAAGTATTTGGTAATCTAATGTTATCATCTCTTGCGCACTATTCTGCATTAGTATCATGATTTTATTTGTAGTTTTACTATTAGAATAAATAAACATGAAAAATAAAAAAGGGTTTGTTTACATTGACGAACGACGGAAAATCGACCTTACATACTACATAACTATGTAAATTTTAATTTTTAAATAAAAAAATAATGCTCCGGCATGAAACCTCTGTTGGAAATTAATATCTCCTATTTAAAATATTAAATGCAAAAAAAATCTTTAAAAAAAAACACATCTTTTTGGAAAGAATTTTGTATTTGTTTCTTTAATGTTGAATATCAACTCACCGTAATTTCGATCTCAAAGTGTAACTAAGTGATTAATTCTTAAACTGCCCATAAAAATTCTATAACAAAAATAGATTAAATAAACGATTGTTTATCCTGTACAATGAAATATTTACTACAACTTTAAATCAGTATAAATGTTGATTTAATATGAAAAAAATGAAAATAAAAAATTGATCGAGCTTCCGTTATTCACGTTTATTGTTTACTTTTTAGCAAGAAACGCCGAAAATGGCCGAGTAGAATTTCAACGTTATTCTATTATGCTATTTAATTTTTAAATGTATTCGATAATATAAATAAAGTCTTCATTATTTTCGCTCAAAGTCCAAACCCTAGTGATATTTAATGTGTATATATATTTACTTTGTCGTTAATTGTTTTATTTTCGAAGTTCCTCCGGACATACGGATTCCCACAACAGCTCTTTATATATGTATAGATGTGTGTGTGTGTGTGTGTGTGTGTGTGTGTGTGTGTGTGTGTGTGTGTGTAGAAAATAGAAAAACCAGAAGTATTCCAGCAAGATGAATTTATTCTTGATGGTGAAGTCGACGTTATGAAGTTTTGGTCTTTTTAATACACCTTCAACAAAACTTTAGGTGGAAGATGTGTTGTGTTGTAAGGGTTGTGTATGAAGAAAGGGTCGAAAGGTTTATTAAAAACCCGAATTATTGTGATGCCGACTTCATCATCATGAATAAATTCTTCTTTTGGAATAGTTTTCTATATTCTATATGCTTTGATTCCCTATTTACTTCTATAAATATACATATATATTTATATATATATATATATATATATGTGTGTGTGTGTGTGTGTGTGTGTGTGTGTGTGTGTTACATATAAATATGTCTAAAGTACCCAACCCGTTCGCCACGGCTAGTATATTCTTGTGGACGAGCCTGGGGTACCTTGCGTAGAGAGTGAATGCGTGGGTCCAGGTCTATTTATACACGGCTGTCCGAGAACATCCGAGTGCTTACCGAGACTGCAAGGATTACGGAACCATTACGCGAACCGCCTACCTCTTAGCACTCTGTTGCGAGTTAACTATATATCTGGCGCACATGTACTGGAATGTACTAGTATACTGAATACGATATGATCCCGTATACAACAGATGTGATACAAGGTCGTAAGAGTGGGGCATCCAGCGAGAACCGAACTCACTATTCAGTAGTAATCAACCTGCGTGATTAGCTTGCTAACCATTACACGACGGTGGGACGCCTCTTTATAAAAATGAGTGTATATCACATAGATATTCACATAGATACTCTTATTGTCCGATTCAACCTAATATCTTTCGTAGATAAAGCATGATGAAATATTCCCCCTCTCTCTCTCTCTCTCTCTCTCTCTCTCTCTCTCTCTCTCTCTCTCTCTCTCTCTCTCTCCCCATCCAAAATTTTCTAAAAGTTCATAACATTATCTACGGAAATCCGTGAGAAATATTTCAATCAAAGAATTCCAAGATGGCAACGCTCTTGTCGTCTGATCGACAACGCTCAACTTTTCAGATTCTAAAAATCCCATCACATTCTTCACATTCGCATTGACACCATTACCTCGAAACTTCAAAAGAAACCTAAAAGAAGTTGTTGTAGCGAAGTTCCCTTTCAACTTTGATCAATGCGATTATCAGTGACGAGCACGCATGCGCGAAAAAAAAAATGGAGGTTAACTTGAGCATAATTAAAAGAAAGAAAAAAAAGATCTCTCTCTAAAATGATCAGAATCTGTATGATTAAATCAGTCATTGTTAAAATTACTTCCTAGAAAATGTATAAAAAAAGATGAAATTTTGATAGAGAATTCTTTAGAAGAGTCTTCTAATATGTTAACCTATGTGTAACGGTGACTCTGCTTTTAATATTTGCTTTTCACATGCTTGCGGTGAGCAAATAGTATTGTTACAAAAATTTTTTAAAAGGGAGGGGAAAAAAAGAATTTTAAAATTAATAGAACACGGAATCTTTTAAATCTACTAGTAAATATATGCACCCTTCGGGTGCAAGTATTTAAGTTTTAATATAATAAAATATCATATTAAATTAGAAAGGCTAATGAAACTGAATAAGAATGTAGATAAAAAGATTTTGAACTGAGGGGGTATGATTGAAAAATAGAACAACTTTGAAACTAACTCTTCCATCATTTTCCGTTACTCCCGTCTTTCATTGGTAAATTTTCCTAATTAAACTGTTTAGTTAAAGTAGGAAGTAAAGAATAATATTAGTTATTTCTTCTTGTTAAGGGATTTCTCTTAAGATTTATTGAAGAGATTTTTGCTCATATTCATTAAGATAAAACCAAACAATTAGAAATCAATAATACTAAGCACATATTTATTAAAATCAAATTTTTAAGATCAATATGCAAATTAGCCTTCCTATTCATACTGTAAACCTCTATTTTGTTGTATATATAAATACAATTGCATGTTATTAGTAGGTAGATATGATCAACAGTGTAAGTAATGTAAAACAATTTTATTAATAATTGCGGTTTAAATAAAAATGAAATCATGGAGAATGAGATGTAAATAACTAAAGGAATTGTGACTTGTATAGTAATATAGTTTCGGTTACAGACAGACATACCCACAATCTCCATTATAATAAGATGTTCGACCTTTTCGTTCATTTTTTTTTTACTCAACTTCATGTAAAACAATTTGATTTCCAAATTATGGAGATAGCAAGAGAGTGACGAATAACTCGAAATGTTATGACATTGATAAATGCATATTTTTCAGATCCAAGATAAAATATCATTGTTTGGTTGTTTTTGTTTGTTTTGTTTGTTTTGTTTTGCTTTATGGCATATCAACCTCAGTGGGTCATTTAATGCCGACAAAGTTTCGAAATAAATTCATTCTTA
Source organism: Doryteuthis pealeii (assembly GCA_023376005.1). Lineage (NCBI taxonomy): Eukaryota > Metazoa > Mollusca > Cephalopoda > Myopsida > Loliginidae > Doryteuthis > Doryteuthis pealeii. Next base: position 55,385,403 of record CM042152.1, read on the forward strand.
ATGGATACTCAATTTTTTTATAAACAAATTTTTCTATTTGACCTGTAGTTGGGACCCTAACAGGTACCACCACTCCAGGTCAGAGTGGACCAGGGAGCAATGGTGATAAAGGAGCGCTCAGCATTCCCCAGACCTCCAAAACTGGAACCTAGCCATCAAATAGAGTTCAACGTCATTCCTAGGAGATGAAGACCCCCAGCCACAGCCTTCTAGCTCATATATGATAAAAATGGAAGCGCGTGCTGTAATGGTTAAAGTTATGAAAAAGGGACTCGTCGCCCCGAGTTCAAATCCTGGATGTGGTAATTGTGTTTCCCTTAGCGCTAATACCCTTTGGGTAAGGTATGAATCCTACTCTCCTTCCAGCTATGGATAAATAGTAGGTCAGACTGGGCACTTTAACCTTTGTTAGGCAACCGGTCTAGAAGAAGGAAAACTCTGAATTCAAACCTGTTGAACGCCGCTTAAGAAATTGACCTTGTGTCACATGCTGCTCGTGCGGAGGGGTTGGTAAATATATGTATGATAAAAATGGTTGCTTACCATAAGGGCAATAGGGTTGGGGCAATCGTATAGCATGTATATATGAGTTAGGGTAGCGAAGATAAAGTAAACAGTCCTTGGTAACTGTCAGTTTCTTACCTATGTGATTTTCAAACCAAGCACTTGGTTTGAGAATCGCATAACTGACAGATACCAAGCGCCATTGACCTTATGTCAGTTATGTTCATGACCTTTTGACCTTGACATACAAATGGTTCACTCAATCCCGGCGGGCAGAAAGGGCATATCTTGTGTTGATTAACGAGAAGAAAATAATTTTTCATCCAGTAGATTTTGCTGTTCCAGAGGAAAACACATTAAAAATTAAAGAAAGCAAAGAGATAGACAAATACTTGGATCTTGCCAGAGGGCTCTGTAATATAAAGCTCTACCGTGATCTCTAATAGTTGGTATGCTTGGTACAGTTTCAGAACGCCCGGAAATAAGACTAGAAAAAGTGGAGTTCAGAGGAAGAATCGACCCAGTTAAAAATGTAATCTTATTATAATGGAGATTGTGTGCTTTTCTGTCTGTAACCGAAACTATATTACTACTCATATCACTATTCCCTTAGTTATTAGACATCACATTTTCCATGATTGTATTTTTATTTAAACCTCAATTATTAATAAAATTGATTTACATTATTAACCATGTCTACATACTGACAACATGCAATTATATTTATATATACAACAAAATAGTGGTTTACAGTGTGAACGGGAAGGCTAATTTGCATATTGATATTAAAAATGGGATTTTATTAAATATATGCTTAGTATTATTGATTTCTAACTGCTTGGTTTTATTCTAATGAATATAATGAAAAATATCTTCAATGAATCTTAAATGAAATCCATTAACAAGAAAAATAACTGTCATTTTATTCTTTACTTCCTCTTTTAACTAAATACTTAAATTAGAAAAAATAACAATGAAAGACGAGAGTGATGGAAGAGTAAGTTTCAGTTGTTCTATTTTTTATTATACTCCCTTTGTTTCAAATCTTTTTATCAGTATTCTTATTTAGTTTCATTAGCCTTTCTAATTTAATATAATATTTTATTACATTAAACTTAAATACTTGCACCCGGAGGGTGCATATATCTGCTAGTAATAATAATAATAATAATAATAATAATAATAATAATAATACGGATCACTTAATCCCGGCCAGGAGACCGTGTCTAGTATTCACCGACAAGAAGAAGAGAACCTCTCATCTCGTGGACTTTGCCGTCCCGGCCGACCATTGAGTGAAAATGAAAGAAAGCGAATAGATAGACAAATACTTAGACATTGCCAGAGAACTGATGAAACTGTGGAACATGAAGGTGAAGATCGTACCAATTGTAATTGATACGCTTGGAACGGTTCCCAAATCTCTGAAAAAGAATTTGGGTGAATTGGAAATCAGAGGAAGAATTGAGACCATCCAAACTACAGTACTGTTGGGTTCGGCTAGAATATTCAGAAGAGTCCTGGAGACCTGAGGAGATTTGCTCTCACTTAGCCTCCAGTAAACCACCGGCTACGACTGGTTTAAATATTCATGATAATAATATAAAGCTAGGTATGGCTAGGGTGAAAAGGTGATCCATTGGGAATTGTGCAAAAAAATCAATTTTGAACATACAACACAATGTCATATGCATAAACTAGAATTTGTTCATTAGAATGAAGTACATAAAATTCAGTAGAGCTTTGAGATAAAGACCACCTTATCACAAACAGAAGACCAGGCCTAGTATTGATCAACAAGAAAAAGAGAATGTGTCAACTGGTAAATTTTGTGGTCCCAGCAGATCATAGACATTGCTAGAGAATTGAAAAAACTGAGGAATATGAGGGTGTAAGTGATACAAATTGTGGTTGGTGCACTTGAAATGGACCTCAAATTTTTAGTAAATAGACTAGATGAACTGGAAATCAAAGGAAGAAATAAAGACCATCCAGAAAACAACATGGTTGAGATCGGCTAGAATACTCAGAAGAACCCTAGAGACATGAGGAAATGTGTTGTTACTTACGCTGGTGTGAAAATACTAATAATAATCCTTAGTAAACAAATATAGCTGCAAGTAACTATTCTTGATACGAATAATTTGTACGCAGTTGTATGATATCAAGTATTTCTATCTAATGCAAATCATTTTTAACAGATATATTTGACCCAAAGATGGTGTTGTATAGCCGACTACTGGACTTCAATAAAACCACAGACACGTTTACATAAAAATATGACCCGTCTTTATTTTCGTCGGTGTGTGGGTGGTGAAGGGCGACGAGTGTTCACAATGAACGTCCGAGTAGGTTGGTGAAGACCGCAGTGTTCGCAATGAACTTTCGAGGGTGGTTGATGGCGACGGGAGGCGACGAGGTTACCTTCTCAGCTACTCGCTGGGGACTGAATGACACCCTTCATCCGCTAGCCTTTATATACAATAAATATGCCCACGCATTTTTATCTTTTGATCTGATAACGGACATTTTTAATATATTTCTTTATCTTTCACTCCGCCTTTTCACTGGAAGAGGAGTCTTCCGGTTTCCTTTTTATTTTATCTATTTCTTCATCTTCTCCCTGCTTCTTGACCGGAAGACCTCTCTTCGATTCTCCCTTTTTTTAAATATATTTTTTATCTTTCTCTTTGTCTTTTTGCCGGAAGCTTCCTCTTCCGTTGCACGATATGCAACAATGGGACCCTAGCAGGTATTAACGCTCCGGGTCAGTGGACTTGTGAAAGGGGCGCTTGAAACTCTGGAATGCTCCAGCACTGGAGCCTTAACATTAAATGCAATTTAGTGTCATTTATAGGACCGAAAGAATGCAAACGCCACTACTTAAATAAATATTTTTGGGAGAATATGTGCTTAATTGAAGTCATACCTAATTTTGAGAATTAATTAATTGATAATTAATGAATTAGGTGGGTATACCTGTTCAAATATAAGGCTAAACAAATCGAGAAAAAGTCAATCTCTGTATGTACATTTCGGCCTATTATGCCTCATCAGCAGAGTTATAGACAGGAAGACTGCTCTGTGTGTGATTCGAACCCTGACTGTCAAGCTGATTCTAACCATTACACTAGCTGGTTATCCCAGATTTTTCGTTTGTTTTGAACTCAGTTATATTCCACTTTTGGTGACTTGCTACACGTCAGTATGAGAAGTAAACAAACAGACAATGTGTTTGATATGGCCTTAGCCGACAATTTTAAATAAATATGTCACGGCTAGTGTATACAAGTATTCTGCTGACGCTGCAGATTTTCATGTTTCTGTAGGAATTTTGAACAAAGAACATATAAAGAAGAAAAGTGAGATATTTGTCAGACATGTACTTGCCACAAGACGTCAATGACGCATTGAAGTTTCTTTGTGATATTCACAAACTAAGCAACAACAAAAAACTGTACACTCACAACTGTTATGTCTGAGGAATAGTGTTAAGAATTAGTAAGGGATGCTCTCATCATCGTAAATATACGATCGTGTCTACTAGAAACTATAAATCTTACTCTTTCACAATTCTATGGACAAAGGCCCTGGATCTTACACAGTGCAATTTGGAGGCTGTTATATACCCCTTTTATATCGGGTATGCCGAGAGAGAGAATGAAGATTTCTTAAATGTGTCTATTTCATCGACTGCCCATCTTCCTTTGGGTTGATTTTTTCCTCTGGTCGATATGCTATATACCCATATGTACCCACATCATACGTCGGGTCTATAATAGAAGAGAGGCTTCTCGGGTATATAATGGAGAGGGTTATCTCGGGTGTATAATAGAGAGAGAGATAGTTAGATTAGAGATGATAAAGATGATAGGTCTTAATTTTTAACTCTTCTGTTTCTTCGTCAAGTGGTTCTAACTCGTTGTCCATTTTTTCTGTTGATCCTTTGGGCTTCTTCAGTGTGTTGATTTTCTTTGTTAATTCTTCTTACAGCAGCGGGACAATGCTTGTTTAATATTTAATTAATACAAGACTTGGCGTTCTTAATATAAAGCTTTATTCTCAACCCTGCCCATTTTGATTCCGCCGCGGTGAGACCGACCCCGGGAGATGGCAACACGTTTACGCTCCTTGAATCTGACTAAGTAAAAACTTATTTTAATGGCGCCCAATCGGGCACCTTCAAGGGTAAAGGTTATTAACCGTCAACTGCCGGTAACTTTCCATAAACCCCATGATTTTAAGTTAATGGGCCCTAATTCTAATTCTAACTACATGTACGTTCATAAATTATTACTGCTCATAAATCATGTAACAGATACGGCTTCTGTTATTCTGGAATTCGGTTATCTTTGCTCATTTCTTTGTTTTTAATAATGAATACAAGACTTAATTTATTTTTCAAATGTCTTTATAACAAGAAGCCAAAAAAGGGTTTAACTTCGCGGTGAGAAGATGGCCTGTACTTGGGAACAGACGACACTCACGTCTGCTCTTTTTAACTAACGGCCAAAATTTAAATAACTCAGTTACCTTCTCACGCCTTGCCTTCAGCCAATGAGAAATCAACGGCTAGGTCAGCGAAAGGTGAATTGTTTGTCAATCGCCTCCTATAACAGCCAATGGTAACTTTCCATTTACCATACCGTTATTTAAATCTTACTACACTTAGTTATAATTCGTAGGCAACCCACGAATTATGTAACAGAGGCCTTCCAGCCATTAAATCCTGTTATTGTAGCATCATGATACCAAGATGAAGCAAGTGGACACAAATCATGATGCACACTATTGCAGCTGTAACCATGAATTTGAATGTACCTTTCTGCATTTATCCAACCTCTCCGTAGGATTTGACACAAGAGCAGCTGGTTTGAATTTTCCTTCTCCTAAATTCGTCGCCTAACTAAAGCTAAAGAACCTAGTTAACCCTACTAGTTACTCGTAGTTGAGAATAGATGGGTATTAGCACGAAGTGAAACGCAAACAGCCTCGTCAATAATTTGAACTCGGGTCGTCCGATTCCATTTACGACAACAACCCTAACGCCACGCGCACTTACACTTATACACACTCACATGTGCGCATGCGCCGATTCAATTTTCGACAAGAGGAGAGTACCCACGGCGCAGTGGTTAACGTGTTGGACTTCGACATCATAGTAAGCGGGTTCGAATTCCAGTCACGCTATTACGTTCGCTTTTGAACTAATACTCTTGGGAAAAGTATGGATCTCCCCATCCCATCATCTATGGTTTAGATAATAACTTTTTCTATGCTTCTACAAGGATGGCGCTGGTCATGAACTGGTTATCGTCGTCGGAAACGGACTGGACAGATAGAGTTTCAATCCTGGACAAGGCTGTTTGCGTTACACATAGCGCTAATACTTGGTAAAGCTATTAATCTAACTATTATCCCTCCAGTTATGGGTAAATAGCAGGGCGGGCTGAGCTATTTAACCTTGATATGGCAACCGGTTTAAATAAAGAAAAAATTATAAATTCAAACCTATTAATCTTCGTTAAAAATGACCTTGAGTCCCAGCATGCACGAGTGGGGGGGGGGCGTTCGAGTAAAGACTATAATACTCTTGATGAAATATATGAACCCGTCATCTCCACCTCTCGTTTAAATAGTGCCACTACTGTTCTTCTACAAGAACAGCTTTGGCATTAGATAACTCAGGAAGATTGATATGCCATTAAGCAAAGAAACCCAACCAATCAATTACACTATTCTCGACAATGATAACCGTTGCAATAGTGCGCCTCCATGACAATGTCCTGATGCTGGTTGGCTGGTTGTTTTATTTTATGGTATATCAATACTTTTCGGGTCATTTAATGCCGAATCAAAACATTTTGATAAACAACGTACGCAGGTTGCTTTCAGTATCTACTTTGGCTTAAATGGTTGCCCAATTAAATATTGAACAGGCTCATTGCTGCTTAACTTTAGTGATTTAGTGAGAAAACGGTTCATTCAGCGTGACTTGACCGTAATACAGAGAGAGAGTGTGTGTGTATGTGTGTGTGTGTGTGTGTGTGTGACTGAGAGAGAGGTTAGTTTGTTTTATAACATATCGACCCTTTTTGGGTCATTAAATGCTGAATCAAGTACTAAGGTTGCTTACAGTATCTGCTCTTGATTAAGTTGTTCCCCAGTTGATTATTGAACGGGCCCGTCGCTACTTAACTTCGGTGATCTAGTGGGAACCGGTGCTTTCAGCGTGACATGACCGTAATTCAACGTCCCGGTGTATTAGGCTAAATCTGCACACAGATTCGGAAACGGCATTCTTGATTTAGACTATAACACATGCTTTTAGCCCAATAGCAAAAATCGGTGTATTGTCTGCTTTTACTTTATTTTATTTTATTTTACTTCTTTTTTTTTTCTTTTTTGTTTTCTATTGCAATTGAACTAAGTCGTAGCGACACGGCACTTTTTTATTGTTATTGCAATCTCATGCAATTCTTTTTTCTGTGTCACTGATTTATGGTCTAATAAAGTTATTGTGGTCGTGACTGTTCTTATTGTTAATAATATTGTCACTCTGTTAGTTTTTTCTTTACTCTTTCAGCTTTTTCTAATTCAATTTTTAAGTTTAATTAGAAATGTCACATGCAGAATCCCCGCCGCTATTATTTATGCTAATATTGTTAATGACTGAACGGAGAAGAGTTTTCATAATTGTTATTTTAATTTGCTCGGCATTTTAATTGGTTTTTATTATTCCATGAAGAATATTACCAACTGAGCCATTTTCTCTTATTCTATTTTGCTTTTTTCTTTTGCTTTTTGTTTTTGTTTTGTTGTTGTTTTTTGTCATTTTTCTTTTTCTTTTTTGTTTGTTTTGATTTGTTTGTAAAGATATACTTTATTTTCGATAACAAACAAAAAAAAAGAAAGAAAAAAGAAAGAAAAAAGAAAAGAAGACTTACAACATGTTATAATTGTTGCTCTTTCAGATTTAAAAATGATTCTTATTATCTAAAATATAATTATGATACTGATCATCATAATTATCATCATCATCATCATCATTGCTTTTTTCTTTCTTCAAGGCTGAAGGTTGGTTGGATTTTATGGCATATGAATAATTTGCACGCAGTTGTAAGATATCAAGTATTCCTATCTGATGCATTTTTTAATCATATATTTTGTTGGATATTACGCCATTGGGTTATTTTATGCCGAACGTTTTATTTTATTGATAGGTACTGAATTTTTTTAAGCTAAATTTTTTAAACATATTTTTAAAACTCATTTTGTTCTATTTAATCCATAGATGGGACCCCAATAGGTACTACCTAAGTCTACAAGCCCAGTGTGTTTCGGCCACTGGACAGGTTGAGTTGGTTAATAGCGTCTATCCCAGGGAGCCGTCCCCAGGCAATACCTGCCCCCTCAATTTAAAGGGGAAGGGCTGGGTTTATTGCCCAGTGCCTGAGGCGCCCCCCTTGAGGAGGAATGCCGACGGGAACGACGCAATTTTTCTACCTACCACCCCATGAGTCTCGGCTTGTGGGTGGTGCCCACATTAAACGGCCTTGTGCCATATCGTGTGAAAGTGGGACACATGTAAATACCCTAATAGGTACTACCACTCCGGGTCAGAGTGGACCTGAAGTAATGGAGATGAAGCGGTACTCCACATTCCCCAGAGCTCCAGAACTGGAATTTCACCATCAGATAGGGTTTAACGTTATACCCAGGACATTAAGACTCTTATCCGCTGCCTTTTAGCACATATATTCTAATCAGTAGGGGGGGTCACAGTCAAGTCTGACTCAAGGCTCCAATCGACAGTCCAACCACTCCCAACTGTATCTCGCTCCAAAATCCAATTTCCAAATATATTTATTTGTCCCGCTCGTCTCGACAACAAAATAGTACTGCAAGTCGTTCTCCCTGGTCTCTGAGAATAAGTCCTTTAAATACACCCCAATTTCATCACATCCGGGGTCCTAACTCATAATTGTCCGTTCAGCACGTGCGACACTCGCCAGCACGGCGCGACCACCCACTATGCCATTTCCTACTTCACCGATCGTCCACAGCTCTCACATTCTGAAGGAAGCGGGTTCGACTCTAGGTCAGTCCTACACGCTTCCTTCGAGAATACGGCAAGTCTTCACCCCCGCCACCCTCTCCGTCACACCGTGTTGCACGAGGCGGGTCTCCTCTCTCACTACATATATGATAAAAAGGATTGGGATTTGCCATAAAGGCAATAGGAGTGGGACAAGAAAAAAGACGTAAAACATGTTATCATTTTTGCTCTTTCTGATTAGAAATTATTCTTATTATCTCAAATATAATTCTGAAGTTGATTATAATCATCATCATCATCATCGTCGTCATCATCGTCATCATCATCATCATGTTTTCTTTCTTGCTATTTGCAAAGACCTTTATTGCATCGACGGTTTGTCGGCATTTCAATTCTGATTTTAAAATGACTTTTTTTTTACTTGGGGGGGGGGTCGGCTTTTTAAATTTCTATATCTTCTCTCCTGCCACCTTCCCCGGTGCTGCTCCCTAGCGGTAATCAGTTGTTCAACATTTAGGTCATATCAATGCAGTGGTTATTATCAATTGTTTGGAAGTTTTCCAGCGACAAAAGCATTCGGTGTGAGCACACGCAGCGCATTCACATTGGAGCAACAAGTTGACACGTGCAAATATTTGCAAATGAGAACACGATAACATACACACAAACGCGGGCGTGCACACACGTATGTACAGGCATGCGAACAAGCGTACTAATATACAAGTGCAAAAAGACCCGCAACTATATACGCACTCACACGAAGGCAGCTCATTCAGAAAATTTGGGGTTTTTTTTTTTTTGTGTTTGTTTTTTATAATTGTGAATTTGCCGATGAGAAAATCCATAAGAATATATTCGCGTAATTGCACGAATTCAAACGTGCAAACTCTCTCTCTCTCTCTCTCTCTCTCTCTCTCTCTCTCTCTCTCTCTCTCTCTCATTCAAACAATAGCCACTTGCGTGTATGCGCACATGCACTTTATATATATATATATATATATATATAGTTTTTTCCGTAGTTAGGGTCTTTCCATGTGTGGTTTAACCAAGCTGATGCAGGTAGACCATAAGGAGAGTTCAATGTACCTAATACCAGTGAGTAGAAGGACAGAGCAAGATATTTAGTAAATGAAGAAAAACTCTAAACTTGCTTCATTACAATAATTTATTTCAACCGTATTAATACGGCATCTTCAGGTAATCACAAGAACATGACTCTTACTGAGAATTTCCCAAAGTAACATCTCTTTTATATCTATCAATTTAGGGGAGGGAGGGTTGGTGTCTGATTTTGGAATGGGTGGGGTTATTTTCTTTGGATGAGGCAGGGAGGTCTATGTTTTGGATGAGGTGTGGCTTAGCTTGGGGCATATTCCTTGAAGAAATAGTTGTAAGAGTGTATATACAAAATGAGCAGAATTTCAAGGCCACAAATATTTTTAAAAAATTTTAAATAATTAAAAAAATTAAAAACTTTAAAAACTTTAAAAAACTATAAAAAATTTTAAAAAATTTAAAAAAAGGGGCGACGAAGAGAAGAAGAAAGAGAAAAATACAGATAACAAAATGATATAGAAATAAACAATAAAATAAAAAAATTAGATGAAAATTAAAAATTAAAAAAATTAAAAAAATTAAAATCAAACAAAAAAAAAATAAAAATAAAATTTAAAAAATTAACAAGTAATAATGGTAATGATAATAAGGTAAAGGAATAAAGCATAATGATTAAGATTAATAAAATCTTGTAAAATAAAATAAGATAAATTAAATTAAAATAAGAAAAGAATTAGAATTAGAATAAAGAATTAGAGTCTACTAAAACAGAATGAAATAAAAATAAAGATAAAAATAAAATTAAAAAATTAAAAAAATAAATAAAAAATAAATAAAATAAAAAAAAAATAAAATAAAAAATAATAAAGAATTAAAAATAGAACATAAACAATAAAAATTAAAAATCAAATAAAAATTAACATAATATAAAATTAGAATTAAACTAAGAAGCAAATTAGGGGTGGGAGGTAGCTTGTGAAGGTAAAGAGTTAGAGAATAGACTGAGGATAAAGAATAAACTTAAGATTAATCTAGGATAAGAATTTAGTTTTGGATGATATAGGGTAGACTAGAACAAAATTGAATACAGTAAGAGGTAGTGGTATATTACTCCACAAATAATATAAAAAAAATATATAAAAGTTAAAATATAGAATAATAAAACAATATAGTGACGTTACAGATTAAAAATTAACATTTAACAAGTGGGGACTAAAGGTGAAAGATAACATATAAAGCATAAAGTATAAGAAGTGAAAGACCGGATTTAATAATTAAAGGTTGTAGAGACTCACTATAGAAGTAATGTTATAATTAAATCAAAGGTAGAGAGTCTAAGAGACAATAATTAATATTAGTAAACTTAATAAAGATGATAATGCTAATAATGATAATAATAATCATAACAATAATAATCATATTAATAATCATAATTATCGTGATGAGAATGATAGTTGTAAGACAATAATAAAGAACCTTGGTAATCCAATTAATAATACTATATCATAACTTTATTAATGGTGGTACTAATCATAATAATAGTAGTAATGATAATAATAATAATAATAATAATAATAATAATAATAATAATAATAATAATAATAACGCTCCACTGCTGTAATCTGCCAGAATACTCAGAAGATTCCTGGAGACCTGAGGAGATCTGCTGTCACTCAAAATCCAGTGAAATACCATCAGCTAATGCTGATGTGAAAGCTCATAATAACTATAATAATAATAATCATAGTAATAATTATAACATCCAGCTTAAGATAAATGGATATTGTCAGTGATAATACTAATACTAATACTAATACTAATAATACTAATAATAATAATAATAATAATAATAATAATAATAATAATAATAATAATAATAGTAATCATCGGTTGATGTATAAGTTATGATAATGGCAATACTAAGGGGCTAGAAAAAATTGTGAATTCCCTAAAGCCTTAGGGTAAAAAAGTAAAATTTATGTAATTAAGTTTGAAGTCTTAAACTTTAGAGGATATATCTGACTCGGGATTGGAGGAATGGGGGCCCAAACCTAATAAGATATCGAGGTGGAATTAGGCAATCAGGGTTATCGATGTAGAATTAGGAGATCAGAACTATCTGAAACACAAAACCAAAAAACAAAAAAGACCAAACCCCCCCCCCCATTCTGTCAAAGTTGCCGAATTATAGAAATTCATGGAAGTTAATGGGTAAAAAATAGAATTAAAAAGATAAAGATTAAAATAAAGGAATAGAGTTAAATAAACTTAAATTAAAGATTAGATAAGATAAACGGTAAGATAAAAAATAAAGAGTAGAACTTAAAAGATAAAAGATACATATAAAAAAAATATATATAAAAAAATCAAAATAAATAGAAACTAGAAAATAGAAAGTAAAAAAAGAATAAACCTTAATCGTTGTATAAACCTACGGTTGAAATAAATTATTGTAATGAAGCAAGTTTAGAGTTTTTCTTCATTTCTATATATATATATATATATATATATATATATATATATATATATATATATATGTAGAAAGTTTTGTAGAAAAAACAAGATGTTAAAAGTTTTGCTGAGAGAAATCTGCTTCGACATTATGAATATGTCTTTATCAAAGCAACATTGTAAGCGGAAAAGCGAAATAAATATATCATTAATTACGAGGGACAGAACGCTCTCGATCGGTACCGGAATTTTCAAAAAGTTTTTAAAAATACGTATTTATTGTTAAAAATAAAATAAATTTTATTTTTAAAAATGATTAAGCATTTTTATCATAAAAGAGCTCAAAAGAGTTTGCAGTAAAAGTGTATATGAATATCAAAAAGTTCAGGAAAATGTTTTTGATATTCATATACACTTTTACTGCAAACTCTTTTGAGCTTTTTTATGATAAAAATGCTTATAATTTTTAAAAATAAAATTTACTTTATTTTTAACAATAAATACGTATTTTTAAATTTTTTTTGAAAATTCCGGTACTGATCGAAAGCGTTCTGTGCCTCGTAATTAATGATATATTTATTTCGTTTTTCCGCTTACAATTTTGCTTTGATAAAGACATATTCATAATGTCGAAACAGATTTCTGTCAGCAAAACTTTTAACATATTGTTGTTTTTTCTACAAAACTTTCTACATATTGTCGGATTCAATATCCATTTTTACCTTTCATATATATATATATATATATATATATATATATATATATATAATATATATATATTAATTCAAAATCATTTTGCTAAAATTTACAATTAAGTCAAAAACTGTCCGTCTCTTACTTTACATTTTACTTATCACTTTCCCCCTTTGTATATATATCTGGATCAACTACTCCTTATATAAGTTAGTTTCTTTGTGAGAACAAAGAGAGTCATTGGAGAGTATGAGTGGCAGATTGAGCTTCCCGCTTATTTGTATATAAGCCAGTCCTCGGCTTCTGGCTGCTGATGAAAATTAACATAAAAATGTAGTGGAAAATTGAGTCTTCCTCTCACACTCTCAAATCTCTCTCTTTACACTCACTGATAAACTAGTATTTATACATAATTGGGGGGGTGTAATAGTTAGATACGTACCTTTTCCAAAGGAATTAGCGGTATGTGAAATGCAAACAGCTTCGTTCCGGATTTGAACCCGATTCCCCTTGTCCATATCCTATGATAATAACCATTACACAACGAGCGCACGTCTGATCTGCAGTACGACAGAGATTCAATTAATGAAACTCAAAACGTAGACTTTCCCATCATTGTTTCCATTGAAGTTGACCAGTAACCACTCATCCATCTATCAAACGCCTCCACACTTCTGCTGGGTGTGGGAAGTCAGCGACAATCATCATCATCATCATCATCATTATGCTAGTAGCACGAATATCCATGTCAACCTCTCGCCAACCATCCCTGCAGCTCCCATCTAGCTTATTCTCTAGTCGTTTTATTAGAGTACCACTGTTTCAGCCATACAGTAGTACTAAACAATTCGGCTTTAATTGTGGCTTTAACTTGTCAGTGAGATCGGATTTTCATATGACTGATCATCTGCCTATGGCAGACTATGTCTTTCCTATTCGTTTTGTGGCGTTATTTTCGTATTTGCCTGGAAAGTTGTCTGCCCGTTTAGTTTCGCTGATTCCCGCCAAGGGCCTGGTCTATTTAAGCGGCTGATTTGAACTTCTCACTCTCTTTGCCGCTGCTCGACCTACGAGACACTATGGGTTAGACTCTGGTCTACCCGATCATGTTGGGGCTTTGCCCCCCCCCTTACATTAATGTAAGTGATTCATACAGCATGGACTATTCCTAGTCTCATGTCTGTTGCTTTTATGTTTATCCTTTTACGTGTAACTTTGTATTACTTATGTATGTATGTTCATGTACACCTCTATGTATTATGTACCCTGTTTATTCTGTGCTGTATATAAAATGTTTTGTCTATCAACCTTTGTCGGAGTTTTATCTTCAATTATTATCACTTTGAATCCTACAGTTTGTTAACGCCGCTTTCTGTGGATGAGATATTTCCTTTGCATTTTTCC
>CM042152.1:55404569-55452069 GCA_023376005.1 Doryteuthis pealeii
CGGTTTTCTTTATCTTGTTATCTCTCTTTCCCTGTGTCTGCATCACCGTTTTTATCCGTCTGTTTGTCTGTCTGTTTGTCTCTCGTGGAAGCTCTCTCTCTCTCTCTCTCTCTCTCTCTCTCTCTCTCTCTCTCTCTCTCTCTCTCTCTCTGCTATTTCTCCTTTTTCATTCTCTCTCACTCTCTGCAGCTCTGCTATTTCTCCTCTCTCTCTCTCTCTCTCTTCTCTCTCTTCTCTCTCTCTCTCTCTCTCTGCTATTTTCTCCTTTCTCTTTCTCTCTCACTCTCTGCTATTTCTGCTATTTCTCCTCTCTCTCTCTCTCTCTCTCTCCTCTCTTCTCTCTCTCTCTCTCTCTCTCTCTCTGTGTGTGTGGTGTGTGTGTGTGTGTGTAATCGTTGGGTCAAGACACTTCATGTGTCATTGCCTTTAACTATTTTGTCTCTAAGCAGAAGGCGGCAAAACGTGACTTGAAACAACCAATCAATGATGGCCATTGAAAACGAAAAAGACAAAAACAAGCACCCGCCATGTTTCTTTCAAAAAACGCTTTCGTCATCAAGAAAAGCAGAAACGACGTTTACTTCTGTCTTTTTCATTAACTCTTGCCTTTCTTGTAGCCTTTTCTTCTAATCATTCATCATGTCTTCTCCCCTTCTTTCATTCCTTCCTTCCTTCCTTCTTTCTTTCTTTCTTTCTTTCTTTCTTTTTTTATTTCATTCATTCGATGACCCTTCATTTTTCTCATGTAACCATTGAATGAGTCGCCTTCATTCTATCTATCGACATTGTGTTCTCCTCTCTCACTATTTCTAATTAATCTCTGATATTTTATGAATTCAGTCTCTACTCTTCTCCCTCCAGCCACTAGCCCCATTCTCTCTCTCTCTCTCTCTCTCTCTCTCTCTCTCTCTCTCTCTCTCTCTCTCTCTAATTAAAATTTGGTATTATATCAATCCAGTGTCTCCTCTTCTTTATTCAGCCACCCTCTCTCTTTCTCACTCTCTCTGTATCTATCTGTCTGACTGTCTCTCTGCCTGCCCCCCCTCTCTCTCTCTCTCTCTCTCTCTCTCTCTCTCTCTCTAATTAATATCTGGTATTATATCAATTCAGTCTCTCCTCTTCTCTATTCAGTCGCCCCCTCTCTCTCTCTCTCTCTCTCTCTCTCCTCTCTCTCTCTCTCTCTCTCTCTCTCTCTCTCTTCTCTATCTATCTATCTATCTATCTATCTCTCTTATTAGCGTCCGGTATTCACACTCATCTCTCTCCCCACTATTATCTTCTTCTCTAATCCCTCTCTTTATCTCTCTCTATATCTATCTATCTATCTATCTAATCATATCAATCTCTATCTATCTATCTATCTATTACACACATACAACCACCCACACACACGCACACCCAGTCTTCCTCTGTTGGCTCGTGATTCTCCTGATAAGGTCGATTCCCTTTTCGAAAATTCATATCTCAGTATGAATTATATCAAGATGACAGCCTGACACCTCAATTACATTTTCTTGATTCAAAATGAAAAACGGAAAAGGTCACCAAACATCATACTCGTTACATTTACTCCGCATTCATTTTTCATTGATACTAATTTATTTATGTCTTTTCTCTCGTGTGTAAAGTTTGTTTGCTACAGTCCGATATGTCATTCTATTCTTTTTAGCGAACATATTGACACGTATCATTGTTGGTCGCCCAAGTTCCATTCTGACACACAAAGTTGTGTGGTTTCTTTTATAGAAGTGCATGATGATTGACAGAAAATACAATTCTAGTGTCTTACGTTAGAATGCATCGAGTGCACCTCTGCAGAGGGGTAAGACTCCCCCAATGGGGCCACCTGTTGGCTGTGCGTGGTGACCCGTGATGCTTAAGGATAGAACCCAGGTGGCTGAGCAGTCCATGACTTGCAATATTCCACTTTAGGCTTTTCTTGGGCTAGACGGGCAGTCGGAAAGGCCCCCTCCGATCAATCGACTGGCCACGTTAAGCCCTGGCACCTATAGGATTGCCCCAACCCTATGGCCCTTATGGCAACCCGCAATCCTTCTTATCATATGGGTGCTAGAATGCGGTGACTGAGGGTCTACATGTCCTGGGAATGACGTTAAACTCTATCTGATGGTGAGGTTCCATTTTGGAGGTTTGGGGAATGTGGAGCACCCCTTCATCACCATTGCTCCCTGGTCCACTCTGACCCGGAGTGGTGGTACCTGTTAGGGTCCCATCTATGGTTGAATAGAAAAATATGAGTTTATAAACAAAATTGTATTATGCATTAAGAATGAATTTATTTTACAATTTTTTGGCATTAAATGACCCACCGAGTTTATATGCCGTAAAACAAAACAAACAAACAAACAAACTAGTGTCTTAACACATACATATAGCTGCAGCAGTAACCTGAAAATATAAAATACAAAACGTTTTAGAAGTTTCTGTCTCTTTTGGTCTACCTCCGTCGGATTGATAAGGCTACTAGGTCACTCACAGACATAGAAGTTACTCCAAAATTAACCATTAGTTGGTTTTTGGTTGGTTGGATTTTAGGGCATGCCAACCCTTGTAGGGTTATTTTATGACGAAGACGTTTTTATTTTATTCATTCTTGATGAGTATTCAATATTTATAAACTCGATTCTGGACGATTTGGACGGTCTCATTTTTAACCAGAGGGTTTTGTAATATGGGTGTTATATTTCTAAACAGACAGTGCTTAATATCGTTGATAGTGCGTTTATATTTGAGTTAAGGTAGCCTGGACATGAAGTCAAAAGCTGGTTACTGAAAGTTTCTCGACTATGCGAAATACATAGATATATAGACCACATAGAAACTGTCAGTAACTAGGTTTTGACTCCATGTCCACGCTACCCTAACTCATATATATATATATATATATATATATATATATATATATATATATAAGAGAGAGTTTTATAATTTGCTTGAAGCATTGTGTATATTTGGCTGATTTTTTTATTTTAAACGTGTTTTGTTGAACTCAACGGACAATTCTTGTCGGACGATTTTTTGTTCGATCCTTTCTAACTGTCTGGCCATCTTCTTAATATACAAAACTCATTTCTTCTTCCAAAACAATATTCTTTTCTGAACTCAAAAATTTTTTTTTTAAACTCTAATCAATAATGAATTTCCGAAATACATTTTTGACGAGTGTGAAAAAAATAACACACTCAAGAGCTCCACCCAAAAGATATATTATTGCAATCAGATTCACCGAAACTATAAACAGGAAGAAACTGCGTTAAAAAAATTAATATGTAATAATGTTTCTTCCACTGACCTACCAGCAAAGTAAAACTAGTTATCTATTACCAAAATTTTAAAACCACCAACCTTGTCACATTCAAAAACTACTCGTCTTATTGAGACCAATCTCGTGTATAAATGTCTAGTAGGAGACTGCCTCTCAAAAGTTGAAAGCACGTATATTGGTCACACGACGACGACCATGTCACGCCGGTTAACACTATATCTAATCATACAAGCTCCATAACGCAACACTTGAAATCACATTCATGCCCCCTCTGACTGCCGGAAAATTTTAACTGAAAATACACTTATACTGCACAAAGAAAAAAAAATTCAAATACTCGAAGCCTTATATATTAAGCAAAAAAACACCTTAAAGAAAATAAACTTTGAAACCAGTCAATATGTTCTCAAATGCCTATAATTTCCCACCAACTCTCCCCCACATTCCATACATTCTTATAAACTTGTGAGCCCCCCCCCCCTCCACTAATTCCTACAGCTACTGTTTGTTTAAAAGAAACTTGTGAGCCCCTCCTTCTACTATTCCTACTGCAACTGCTTTTTTAAAAAGAACCAATGAAAACATCTCACCAGTTTCCCATCTGATGATGGCATAGGTTGTGCAGAATGCGCTCGTGATAAAACCTTGATGGCCAGACAGTTAGAAAGGATCGAACAAAAACTCGTCCGACAAGAACTGTCCGTTGAATTCAACAAAACATATATAGATATATATCCGGTATTCATCCACATCTCTCTCTCTCTCTCTCTCTCTCTCTCTCTCTCTCTCTCCACACATACACAAACGCAGAGAATTTGGAAGATATCACCAGGCATATAACAGAATGGACAAATCGTAACGGCAAGGTAACAGCTCAAGACATTAGCTTTCAGAAATCTTCTGACGAAGGGACTGTCATCCTGAAATATTAAAAATAAATAGAAGGTAAACAAACAACATCATAGTTACCTCATTTTCCTTTACGCTTGCATTGTGATAACCTTCAAAACCAACCAAGAACGATATATATATATATATATATATATATATATATATATATATATATATATATATTGTCATCTCCAGACACAGTGTTTCGACGTTTACGTCTCATCAGGGTGGCTAGTCATAACAGCTACTTCTAGCCGGGAGCGAAACCCGACTGAATTTTCGTCAGTCCGGCTTCTTACCGTCTCGGCCATCGGTAACTGTCAGTAAGAAGCAAACAATTAACTGATACATACTTCTGTAGATGTATGTTTATAATCATCAGAGAATTCAATATATATATATATATAAAATGAAATGAAATGAAATGAAATGAACCATTTATGTAAACAGCTTTCGGAAGGGCGACAATGCGTCTCTCCTTATTGGTGAACCTAATGCCTGGGTCATGCCCGTGGGGTAAAACCTTTGCCTGACGTCTGTTAGTTTTAGATTTAATCAACTGATTTCAATTTTTCAGACAAATGGAGACGAACGTTTTTTTTCTCTCCATTAATTTATTTGTGTCTCGCTGTCAAATAGATCTTCGCCGTCAGTCTGATTAAAACGTCAGAAAACGCACGCGCCCCTCCTACTCACTACGATCGAACAAGGCAAGAGAAACCAGGGTGGGGGAGAAATTATTCATCTTTTCAAAAATTTTGGGCTAATTATAATGACTAAAAACAAACTTTCGATTACCAAAAAAAAGTCGATTACTTTCGCGAGAGAACATTTCTCAAATCGTGGCACATTGACTGCACGGGGAGAGTAGTGGGGTGAGGCTTATTGCGTGTCTCTTGTAAAATTGCAGGCTCGATTAAAAGAAATGACGTTGTAAGTAAATCTCTATATGTATGTATTTACCAAAACCTTTGCTCGAGCAAGATGTGACACAAGGTCAATTTTTAGCAGAGTTTAACCGGTTTGAATTCAGAATATTGCTTTTCTTAGACCGGTTGCCATACCAAGGTTAAAGGGCGCATTCTGCCTAGCTATTTACCCATAGCTGGAGGGAGAATATTTGGATCCATAACTTTCCCGAGGGTATTACTGCTATGTGATATACAAACAGTTAGGTCCAGGATTCGAACTCGACTCGCCGTGTACATTTCGTACGACAATAGCCATTGCACCACGAACACCTCCGAGGTATATGTCTATATGTGATGTTGCGGAATCCATTTGAAAATGAGTCTATGGTCAATTTAGAGGAGTAGGAGTGTGAATTGTAATATTCATCATATACTTATCTTATTTTCATTGGCATTTCAGTCTCGGAAGACTATATATAGTTTTTGTGCTCCTGAAGTTACAGCGCCTCTGTGACTGTAAGTCAAATGTTAGAAAACATTCTCACCCCAGATGTCGCATGTGAAGGCTGTTCCTGAAGATGTTGATGTGCCGGTGCTTTGATTGCTTTATTGCCGCTGCTTTCTTCTGGGCCTCCTAGCTTCATGGTGTTGCGCCAGGGTGAATTCAGACATGAACAGTCCTCTACAGAGAGCCTGCCACCACCGAGGGCGGTCCAGAGCCAAATTTTCCCAGTTGAAAGGAGCAGTTCCAAAGCACCTGAGATCGTCCTTGCAAACTGCAAGAACTTTCTTATACTGTTCTACTAATTCCTGGTTAGTCTCCTCTATTCTGGACCGGAGTTGCTAGG
Source organism: Doryteuthis pealeii (assembly GCA_023376005.1). Lineage (NCBI taxonomy): Eukaryota > Metazoa > Mollusca > Cephalopoda > Myopsida > Loliginidae > Doryteuthis > Doryteuthis pealeii. The sequence goes on from CM042152.1 coordinate 55,410,506, forward strand.
TCTGTATGTGTTCGTTGGTAGATCTGGTGTTGGGTCGGATGGCATTCTCACAGTTCTCTGAGTCTGGAACTACTTGGGCCATCTTGAGGATGTCTCGTCTTGTGTCTTTGCTTAGTTTTTAATAACGAACACAAGACGTTCTTGTTTTGGTCTTTGTTTTGTTTTTTGATTTTTGGTTTTTTTTTTATGGCACATATTCTATTTTACACCCAAGTAAAAATGTCTTGGAGAACAGAGACTCATCTTGATTTCTTTTCTCTTCAAACACTCAGCCCAGACTGCCATCTCTTCACTCTCTCTTACTCTCACACGCGTTATCGCCTTCAGCTGACCAACCAGAAACCGACACGTAGCCTTTCTCTCGTCATTACAAAATTCTGAGTAATTTTCCACTATTACATAACATATAACCAAAATCTTGGGTTATGCTACATTTCATTATTTACATCATGAGTGAGTGTTTCAGTTTTGTGTGAATGTGAGCGTATTTGTATATGAATAGGTTTCTGTCTCTCTCTCTCTCTCTCTCTCTCTCTCTCTCTCTCTCTCTCTCTCTCTCTCTCTCTCTCTGTGCGTATAAAGAATTTAGATAGTAAGTGGGAATAAAATTGTATTAGTACAGTGGTATTCACATGGACCGTGAGTGTATATGTGAATCCGTGATGGTTTATTTTATTGTGTGAATACCTTCCAGATGATGATTTAGCTTTAAATTGTCGCAATTACACGATGTCTGAAAAATGGAAATAGCAATAGAAGTTTGAATCCCGATACGATTCCTCTTCTTCTTAACCACTTCACATTGTCCTTTCATCTTTATTCGGGAATCTATGTCAATCAATACATATCTATCTACTACAATATACACTCTCAAAGAAAGAAAAAACTTAACAAACCGTCATTTGGCTATTATAAGTTCATTTCGATCAGAACTCGATATGTGCCTAGTCTCATCAGATAGCTTATTACATAAAGACTGAGAAAAACTGGAAGATACTTTTTTTTAAATTTTTCCTTTTCTTTCTCTTTTATAAGACCAGTAAAAACCCTTATCTTCGAACTCACCTACATCAATCCTTATATATGAGGTCAATAAAAGCAACAGAAAAGCAATCTGAGCATGCATTGTGGATGTACATGAGTATATAGATAGATAGATAGATATTTATAAAGGAAAAGTTGACTTACCGGTGAATTTGGTCACGATGGTTAGTAAGTGTGGAATTCAGAGGGGTAAGTCAGCGATATAACAAATACAAAGTGCTCAATACTAAGTAGAGCAAATTTATTATAAAATGGGTACAAGAGATTGCCTACTCGAGTTTCACCATAAGGATCTTCAGGGTTAAATCCACTGAATTAATCGAGACACCGATTAATAGCAGTCGATTTCACGTGTGTGGTCATTGCATTAAAATGTTCGTCATTTTAATGCAATGACGATCGTCGATTAATTCAGTGGATTTAACCCTGAAGATCCTTATGGTGAAACTCGAGTAGGTAATCTCTTGTACCCGTTTTGTAATAGATAGATAGATAGATAGATATACCAGCTCATCGGCACGAGTAGGACGTGACACGATCAATTTCTCAAGGTTGAATTCAGAGTTTTTCTTCTCTTGTCTAAGCAAGATTAAAGAGCTCAGTTTGCTCTACTATTTACCAATACCTGGAGGGATAATATTTGGATTCAAACCTGTCCCAAGGTCATTAGTGGTATACGAAATGCTAACAGTATATAGATAGATAGATAGATAGATAGATAGATATGAAGATATTGGGAACATAATTAGAAATTTAAAACTTAAAAATCAAAACCAAATAGAATTGAACGGATATCTTACCTTTGTAAATTTCTGTTGAGAAATGATTGGACTTGTTTATTGTAGCCAATTTAGTCTGTTTCATTTCCGGTTTATATTTGAACTTGCGATAATAACGGTCCACTGAAAAAAATTTTTTAATTTTTAAAATAAAAGAGACTATTTTTAATCATTAATTAAAAAGATCATATAGGTTATTTATTCAGATTTAAATTAACGAATGATTAGAGAAAACGATATTTTATAGTGTTTGAATTTAATTAGATGAAATAAGACATTTAAATATAAGAGGTAAAGTGTTCTTTTTCCTTTATCAATAATTTTAAACTGACTGTAATTTTAAGAGGGTATGAAATTTTAAGAAATAATTATATAAAGACAAATACTTCTTATCATAGATGTATTACATCATTTGTTACCATAAGTACTCACCTTGAACTTATTACTTTAGGAAGCAAAGTAAAAATATATATGTATGTATGTATGTATGTATGTATGTATGTAATGTGTATTTCGGTAGCAGATTCTCTTATATGCATGTTTATAAAAAAATGACAGACAAGGATTTAGTGCTTATTTTTTTATTCAACGTCTTTGTTTGGGAGACCGAGATGTCGCAACTGTTGCTGTGAGCAGTTTTGAAAACTGTCTTTTTTTATCTTTTTGTGACAACTCATTGAAAGACAAGTTGTGTTTGCAAATGCTGAAATCAAACATCTCAAAAACAAAGAAAGTTTTAAACAGCCTACAGTCATAGTTGTCACATCTCGTTCGCCTAAAAAAAAGCTGAATAAAAAGCTGAACACCAAATCTTTGTCTAACATTTTTAACAAAATATGACTACAAGACACAGAGAGAGAGAGAGAGAGAGAGAGAGAGAGAGAGAGAGAGAGAGAGAGAGAGATTTAGAAGCGTTTTGAAGGACTTTACTGTCGTAAAACAAAACAAATATCTCAGTCGAGTGGAGTGACTATGGAGCATTTTTATGTAAGTAATCAATATTTTAGAAATATTAAAGGTTTTATTTTTATTTATTTAATCCCCCTCAGGCAATGTCTTTCAAAAAATTATTTTTTACACTGCCTGGAGGGCTTTTTTTTTTTTGCTAGTAAGTATCATGTACTTACTTTGGATATTATTTATACTCTTCATATTATTTAATCAATAAAACGAACTGAGATGAACACAAGGCCACAGTGGCAGATCACTTATTAGGATCAAACTACTTAGCTCAGTCGATAGAGCGTTCGGCTAGAAACCACAAGGTTCCTAGTTCGATCCCGGTCCTCACCAACTCAGCGTATGAGTAGCACAGGGATCTGTGCGGTAAAGTAAGGAGCTGATGATAGGTGTGGCGCCTCACCTCAGACGCAAAAAACCATCTCCTTGGTCTGACGCTAGTGAAAGGGGGATAGACTCCCTCGCTGATTGGCTGATACCGACATTAGGCCGCCCCGACGACTTTTTTTACAATACTTGCAAATGTAGGATGCGCGTGGTGGTGTAATGGTCTACGCCGTAGGAAATGAACGAGACGAGTTCAAATCCAGGACGTGCCTATTTGCATTTCACTTGGCCATAATACCCTTTGGAAAGGTATGAATCCCACTATTCTTCTTTCAGCAATATCTTTCAAACATTTAATTTTAAACCGCCCGGAGGGTGTTTTTTGCTAGTTACAATAAAAAAAAAATTAAATCAAGGAAAGGAAATGTCCAGTGCATAAGATGGAATGAAAAGCGAAAATCCTTTAAAAAAAAAGAAACCCAAAGTTTGTAGTAACAAACAAATAGAAATAAATTATCGAGTTTTTAAGAAAAAATTATTTGATTATAAAATAAAAAAGATTTTCACCGTTAAAAAAAGAATAGTGATTTGTGATTTCCAAGTCCAGATTTTGCCGCGAAACGGAAAGAAAGAATCAATTATTCAAATGCAAATAAAAAGGTCAGGCAGATATTTGATCTTAACGCCATAAAATGTCGAGTCTGCTGCTAATGAAGTTCAACAAGAATTCTTCAACAATCTCTTCCTTTTTTTTTTCTACCAGTCTATTTCCTTCGTTTTTTACATTCATTCTTTTTCCTTTCTTTCTTTTCCTTTCATTCTTTTTCCTTCCTTTCTTTTTCCTCCCTTTCTTTACATTTCCATATTTCTTTCTTGTATCTCAATATCTTCGTTTTTTGTTTTGTTTTTTTCGTCGTATTTTTTTATTCATTCATTTCCGTTGTATTTTTCCTTCTTTCTTTTTCCTTCATTTCTTTTTCCTTCCTTTTTTTTTCTTCCTTATTTTTCCTTCCTTTCTTTACATCTCTATATCTCTTTCTTGAATTTCAATATCTTCGGTTTTTTTGTTTTTGTTTTTTTTTGTTTTGTTTTTTCATATTTTTTTATTCATGCTTTTCGTTGTATTTTTCCTTTCTTTCTTCCTTCCATTCTTTTTCCTTCCTTGCTTTTTTCCCTCTTTTTTCTTTCTTTCTTTATATATATCTTTCTTATCTCCCCCTTATATTCGTTTTCTTTCATTCGTTTTTTCCTTCTTTTTCCCTTCTTTCTTTTTTCTTCTTTCTTTTACACACATTCATTTTTCTTATTTTTTTCTTCCTTTCATTGCATCTCTACATGTCTTTCTTGTCTCTTCTTATCTTCGATTTTTTTACCATCGTATTTTTCCTTCATTATTTTTCGTCATATTTTTCCGTCTCTCTTTTACCTTCTTCCTTTTTTCTTTCTTTTTCCTGCCATTCTTTACATCTCTATATCTCTTTCTTGTCTCTCCTTATCTTTATTTTATTTTTCATCCTGTTTTTTCTTCTTTCTTTTTCCTTCTTTCTTTTTCCTTTTTTCTCTTTCCTTCTTACTTTTTCTTTCCTTTTTTACACCTCTCTAAATCTCTTCATATCTCCTCTTGTCTCTTCTTTTTCATTCTTATTTTTCCTTTGGTCTATTTTCTTTCTTTTACCCTATCTCTTTTTTTCTTCTTGGTTCATTCTTTATATCTCTCTATATCTCTTCTCGTCTCCTCTTATCTTCGTTTTTTTTCTTCATATTCTCTTTCCCTCGGTGTATTTCCTTCTTTTTTTATATTTATCTCTTTTTTCTTCTTTTTTCTGCCTTTCTTTACATCTCTCTATATCTCTCTAGCTTTCTCCCCTTATCTTCGTTATTTTCTCTCGTATTTTTCCTTCTTTTTTTCACCTTTTTTCTTTTTTCTTTCTTTTCCCTTCCATCACATCCTTGTATATTTCTTCTTGTCGGTCCTCATCTTCGTTTATTTTCCACCGTATTTTTCTTCCAGTTTTTTTTTTTCCTCTTTCCTTCGGTCTTTTTCCTTCTTTCATTCGCCTTCTCTTTTTCCCCTTTGGTCTTTTCCCTTCTTTCATTCGGTTTCTCTTTTCTTTTTCTTTTTTTCTTCAGTCTTTTTCCTTCTTTCACTCGCCTTCTCTTTTTGTACTTCGACCTTTTGCCTTCTTTCATTGGCCTTCTCTTTTTTCTTTCGGTCTTTTTCCTTCTTTCATTCACCTTCTCTTTTTTTCCTTCGGCCTTTTTTTTCGTTTTTCCCTTGCTTTCTTCACATTTCTTTATTTTTATATGTCTCCCCTCGTCTCCTTATATTTTTTTTCATTCCCCATCGTATTTTTTATCTTTCTTTTTGAGTTTTTTTAAAAATCTTTTCTTGTGAATTATCGAACTTTATTACAGTTCGATTTTTCATTCTTTGATTATTCCCTCATCTATATATCAATACTCGTGCTCCTTATTTGTACGAGCGTTATCATCTTGAAACACTCTCTGGTTAAAAATGAGGCCGTCCAAATTGCCCGAGATGAAATGCAAAAATGTAAATCTTGATTATTTGGTGTGCCTATTCGACGAATCTTTATTTCATATGATTGCTGTCACCTCAGCAAAATAATGAACCATTCCGTTTTTATTATAAAGAAAGAAAGGGAAGAAAAGGTAAAATCTAAAAAAAAAGAAAGAAAGAAAGAAAGAAAGAAAGAAAGAGAGGATGAAAAAGATAAAGATATGGAGGTGAGTGCACGGAAGCGATAACGCTAATCTGTTTCAATTGAACATAATGAAAATATGAAAAGACGGAAAGAAAGAAAGAAAAAAGAGTGAGAAAGGGTTAAATCAAGATTATTATAATTTTTACATATTGAACTATTTTGCAATAGCTATTCAGTAAGCATATCAAACGTTGTAATAATTAAATTATCATTGGGAACCCTGTGTCCAGTGACATCTGCCATTGGATCGTTAAGATATTTAATATCAGCGTGATCGTAGGGGGCCATTTCCCCAAACAACACATGCCCCTTCGATTTAAAGGGACAGGCCTGGCTTTATTGCCCAGTGCCTGCGACTCCTTAAAAGAGGAAGGCCGAAGGGATACACACAATTTTAAACACTGGACACGCATGAGCTTTATCAAAAAGGTGAAACATTTGTTTTTTAATGATTTTTAAGTGTGAAGGGTTATTTACAATATAAATACAATGTTGAAACAATATTGAACTTTCCACCATGCATGTACATGAGTCATTTTTCCCTGAGAGGAGGAAAGTCCCTAATAATAGAAGGAGGAGAAGAAAACTATTATGTTCCAATAATGACATGAGCACCATTTTAAAGTTGTGTGGTATATTGGTTAATAAGAAACGGAAGCACCGTTTCGGCCATTGTTTTGATAGGAAACGGAAGCACCGTTTCGGCCATCTTTGAGTTGTGATAATAAAAAGGCGGAAGTGATTACTTTCCCCAGATTACGTACAAATGACTGCTTGTTGTGTTCTTTATTCGATAAGCAAGCTGCAACAAGTTGATAATTGAAAATAGAAAACTAAAGAAATCCAACTCCTGTAGATGCATATCTGATGTTAATCTTGTATCTTCTTATTAGGAGACAATTAGAGATTTTCATTTGGAGACATTTTCATTTACGTTAATGATCCTTGTGTTCAACTGACCTGGTAGGTTGTCAGTAAATTGATCATGCTGTGGTATATCCACAGGTTCTGCTAGTTTGTAATTATTCTTTCACTCTTTACTCTTTCTTGTGTGATTTTCTTTCTTCATTTATGTTAGGGAGAGTTATCTCCCCTAACGATTCAAACCGGATACTCTCTAACAAGGATGGACACAAAATACGAACAGTCAGGCAGACAAGGACTGGCCTCATGCGTGATCACACGTATGATACACATAGCTGAACTGTATCCAAAACCATCCACTGTATTTCCCTGTCGGTGAGAATAAATAAAACAGATATTGTTTTATGTTAACATATTCACTGTTTTTATTATCAATTTTGTATATCCTATATCTCGGGATATAACAATTTATTTCATATTTCTTTTATTCTTTACTTTTCTTTATTTTCTTTGTTTTCTTTTTCTATTATTTTATTTGCTTTTCGCTTTTTATTTCTTTTTTCATTTTTTTCTTTCTTTATCACTTTGTTTTACTTTTCACATTTTTTCCGTTTTTTCTTTTTGTTTTATATTTTTGTTTTCTTTCTCATTTTATCTTTTTTTTCATTTTTTCTTGGCTACTCATTCTTCGAACTTTTTTCTCTTTTTTTCTTTCTCGTATACCCAAGTTTGTTTGTTTTTTTTTTTTCCTCATAAAACGTCCTCTTTAATTCAGATTTTCTCCTCGTTTTCGCAATTTTCTTTACACAACGTTGGCACTAATATACTTATATATATATATATATATATATATAATATATATATAGAGAGAGAGAGAGAGAGAGAGAGAGAGAGAGAGAGAGAGAAAGAGAGAGAGAGAGAGAGACAGACAGACAGACAGACAGACAGATAGATAGATATGAAGAGGTTAAGATAGATAGATAGATAGATAGATAGATAGATAGATAGAAAATTGATAAAAGGATAGATAGATAAATTGATAAATAAATAGATAGATAGATATGAAGAGGTTAAAATAGATAGATAAATAGATAAATTGATAAATGGATAAATAGATGAATTGATAAATGGATAAATAGATAAATTGATAAATGGATAGATAGATAAATATGAAGAGATTGATAGATAGATAAATCGATAGATATATAGATATGAAGAGGGTGAGATAGATAGATAGATAGATAGATAGATAGATAGATGAAGAGATTGTGATTGATAGATATGAAGATAGATAGATATACAGATAGATAGATATGAAGAGGTTTAGATAGATAAATTGATAGATGAATAGATAGATAGATAGATAGATATAAACAGATTGAGACATAAATATATAGATAGATATGAAGATAGAGAGAAAGGAGGGAGAGAGATACAGAGTTTGAACTAGAGGGCTTGCTCGATAGGTAAATAGATGAACAAGAATTGACGGAAATAGATTCACAAATCCAGATACAAAAAGAACGAAAGAAAGAAAGAAAGAAAGAAAGATTTCAGCAGTTCTTTTGCCGATATGAAATATTCCTTTAACATTATATCATCATTATTCATTCATGAAAGGCCTTTATTTGACTTTCTCTGACCTTACTCTACCTTTCAGCTAAACTATTTATCACACCAAAACGAAAAACATTCCGCCTTCACAAAATTGTCCGATATCTTTGATTGAACCACAGACAAGACAAACAAATTTTTTGCATGGAGCAAAACTAACGATAATCAGAAAGTGGCTTTCCCCTGAAAATGTGCCCTTTCTTATTATAACGGAGATTCGGTTTCTTTCTGTCTGTAACCGAAACTACGGGACTGCTTACGTCACAATACCCTCAGGAATTGAGTAAGTTTATCAATGAGTATTTGATTTATTGTCATAGTCAAAATCATTAATACTTAGAATAAATATCATTTATTAACGATATATCTATGAAAATCTGAGTTAGATTTGCCTCCAAACATCCCGTGTTATTGGTACGTTTAAAATCCTGCAGTGTATTTTAAATATCACTAAGAAATAAAGTTATACATAATATATGCTATGGTTAATTTGCAAACTGGTTTTACAAAATCGAGTTTACTAAATAATTACTTGGTGTTATAGATCTCTAACATTATTTTTTTATTCTCCAATGTATTAAAACCAATCCTATGGATGATTTTATAAAGAAACCAATTGAAATATAATTAAAATAAGTGTAATATATTTGTATGCGTTCTTATTTAATTTCTTTTTTTTAAATATATTTCATTATATTACAACTTAAATACTTACACCCGGCGGAGGGCGCATATCCTTGCTAGTGTAAAATATTTCCCTCCATTTCAATTCCCATCTCTATGAAAAATATCGACTTCCTATTGATTTTCTATATTTCTTTCTTACTAATCGTTCAGGGTTTTCGGCTTCTGGACCAGTGACCGGGTAAAATTAATCTCAGTACCAGGTCTATTGCCCGGTGCCTGAGGCGCCCAAAAATAGAAATGTCACCGGGACTACTCACTGCACTGGCTACCGCATGAGCTTCAGTTTGTGACTTGCTCCCCACGTTAGAAAACCTTGTGTTAATTCATCCTGGTGTTAAGTCAGGAAAATGACTATGTCTTTCTTTAACACACAAACACTTCTCTCTCTCTCAAGGCTAGGGTTTCCCATCGTGATTTAATAGTTAGCAATCTAGTCTCACATATCCATTACACTGGGAACACAATTTTCGTTGAGTTTCTGACTAATTTTTTTTACATCTGAATCCAAAAATGACCCTAGTTTTTCTATATCACAATTTTTAAGGGCTACAAGATACCCTCAATTTTTCTCAACATTCATAAATAAATTACATCTAACAAATTTGTGCTTATTTTATGGAATATTTTAAAAATTTACATATAATGGAAAATAATAAAACATTACACTGGGCAACACGATATTTGTTGAGTTAGATTTGATACTTTTTTTTTACTAACTTCTGAACTCTGAATCCAAAAATTACCCCAGTTTTTTTCTATTTCATCATTTCTTTTTTTCAGAATAGCCTCGCTTGTTCTCAAAAACCATTGAAATACAAGAGAGGGAGGTTGAATGAAAACTGGCACGGGCCTATCCAATTTTAGTGTAATTCTTTGCTCATGCATTTCCAAGAAAGTCCCTGACAGGTCTTTACCTTGTTATGACCCAAGCATTCTTTTTAAGTTCTGACAGTATCCCGATGGAATGTTCATCGTTGATAACTAGCCAAATATATAGACCATCAAAGACCCCGGCCTTGATTTTTATCAATTAAAAGGCCAGGAAATGCCAAAATGCAGTACTTGGAACAATTACCTTCAGTTGACAATGCTTTAATGAATTGCTTCAAGAGACCTAGTTTCATGTGCGAGGTGGAACATAATTTCTTTATGTCAACACATGGCTCAGGTAGAATGATGGAATAAACAGGTTTGAGTTCAGATCTTGGAGGCCAATTCCTCTCCACCCAATGCTTCTCTCAAGCTCTACTGCTCCGCACTGGGATTTCAGCTGAATGAGACAAAGGACGTATAGCTGATGGTGGACTAGGATACTCAATTTTACATTTGTTTTTCTTGTTATAGGCTGATATTTGCTCTTTGACTGAGAATCAACCCAGTAACCACACTGAAACATTCCCATTTGTTTTCAAAATAATCTTTTTCTTAAAACAATCTTTTTCTTAAAATAATCAACGCAATCGGTTGATCAGTCCTATTACTTACATACAAACAATTCAATTACGTTATTAGGAGAGTAAGCTGTAGAAAAAAAACCTTGACGTGATAGATTGACTCTAGTTTTGAAATCAACATGCCAATTTTAGTCAAAATCAAGTTAAAAATCAAATTCAACAGAAATTATGTCCCAAAATTATTCCCCAGTGTTATTAATGAATAGTGATTCTCCCTGAATGCACCATACTTGTGACCTTGTCTCACATAAAAGCAAAGAAAAAAGGGCGTCCCATCGTAGTGTAAGGGTAAGTCGACTCTCATATCCATTATTACTGAATGGTGAGTTCCATCCTCGCCTGATGCCCCATACTTGCGACCTTGTGTCATATCTTACCCGTGGAGAACGGAGTGGTTAAATAGCTACCTTTCCTAAAGTTGTTAGCGAAATGTGTGAAATGCAGTAAATTCGTTTAGGATTTGAAGACAGGGAACCGAGTTCACTTCCTAAGATGATAACCAACACGCAACACGCGCCTCTAGTTGTTATATACTCGTGCCACATCGAGTATATAAACGGGGAGAGAGTCATCTCGGGTATATAATGAAGGAGAGAGAGATAAAAAGATAGAGATTTATTAGATGATATGAAGGTCTTACTCGGTAACTTCTGCTAACTGTTGGGCTTCTTTTAATGATTGGTTCTTTTCGTTGATTCTTCTTTGTTCTGAGCTGGCCATTGTCTTTAACATTTAATTAATACAAAAAGACTTGGTTGTTTCTTGATCAAGCTTTTATTTTCAACCCTGCCCATTTGATTCCACCGCGGGTGAGTTGCGAACCCTAAGAGACATCCTCTCTGATAGGGTACCGGTTCGTATCTGACTAACTAAACTAAAACTTATTTCCATGGGTCCAATCGCGCGCTTTCAAGGGGCCAAGACAAATGTCATTACCCGTCACAACTGTGGGTAAATTTCCATGGACCCGTCATTTTAAGTTAATGGATCCTAATTCAAAATTCTAACTACAGGTACGTTCATAATTTATAACAGCTCATAAATTATGTAATATAGTTTTATATTGATTTACAAAAAACACAGGCCTAAAGATTACTAATTTTGAACCGAACTGATGAGTGGTACATGAACTACATAGAATTTTGCCTACAGCACCAGACATGAAATGTGTCAATTTTTTTTCGAAATAGAAATATCTACATCACGTAATTTATCACATTTTCAGTTGATAGCATATATATATATATATATATATATATATATATATATATATATATATATATAAGAGGTGTGTCAAAAAAAGTATCGATATTCTTTGTAACATCTTTTTTTAAAATCTATTTAAAAATGTTAGCATCTTATACGAATACCTTTAATATATTTTAACAGTCTCCACATGTTCACCATCCCTGTCAACATATGCTTCGAATCTCCCACAGGTGATTTTAAAAAAAGATGTTAATATTTCTATGAGAGTACCTGTATATTAGAAAAGTATAGGTATACCCAATTTATCGAAAAATCCGTGTTTTTACAAAACAAAACACACGGCTTCCTAAAAAAAAAAACATTTAAGTAGCTAATGTTCAGTTTTACCAAATTTTATTTATCGAAAAGAATTTTGAAAGAATTATTTATCGACAGGATTGAACTGAATAAAAGTTAGTTTATTGACATTGAATTTTTAACGCCCATTCACTTCAAGCAATTTTTTTTTTTACATCGCCCAGAGTGCGTTTTTTATTTTGCTAGTAATATATATTACTGATATTACTCAGCTGATAGAGCGTCCGACTAGGAACCACAAGGTTTCGGGTTCGATACCGGCCCTCGCTAACTCAGCGTATGAGTATCAGGGATCTGTACGGTAAAGTGAAGAGCTGATGGTAGTTGTAGCGCTCCACCTCAGACACCAAAATAATCTCCTTAATCTTGCGCTAGTGAAAGGGGTAGACTCCCTTGCTGTTTGGCTGATACCGACTTTAGGCCACCCGACGACGTAAAGTTATATATAACTGTAGGCACATAAATAGGCATTCATGTGATGGTCAAGAACACATAAATCCACTATATCTGATGGGAAATAATGTCTCAGGTTTCGAACAAATATGTTCTCGAACATAATTTTAAAATGAGGTTCCTCTGTATGTTTGTATTCAAATGCAAGTTATTAAATGTCGGCTGTGATAGCCTAGTGAGATCTAAATACCGACCTAAATACATTGAAATGTCTCTTTTCTGTTTTTTTTTTTTTTTCAATTTAATTTTCACACGAAAAATAAATAAAAGCAGAAGCCGCCAGCGACTCATTGGCAGTCCGCATTTCTCGCAGATTTTAATTTTGTACCTTAACGATTTTCTTTTGCTAAACAACAACAACTCTATTTTGTGTCATCACAAACTCAACTCAAGGCGATGGACGTCTCTTATAGAAAAAAAACAAATGAATATTTCTTCTAATTACATTTTTCTTTGTCGTCAAATAATTACATTATGTTTATTTCATTTCTGGTATTCTATCTTTCTTTTTACCACGTTAAATACATTTTTATTTTTCTGTCCTTCATCCTTTCCTTTCCTTTCTTTCTTTCTTTCTTTCTTTCTTTTCCAATGATGTTCGGGTACCCCACTTTTTTAGGCATGTAGCAGTATACACATATATGATTATATATGCTTATCAACGAGGAGTTGTATATATCGTTGAGAAAACATGTAATGATTATTCACACAAACTCATTTATTATTTCTCTGAATGTTTGAGATGAGGCTTGAAGATTAGTATTATCTGCGTTACTCGGACTATTGTCCCCATCTTCATTGTTATTTGTACAACGTTTCGGCCGATATACCCTCCGGCCTTCTTCAGTTAGAAAAATAATTAATTAACACAACACCTACCCCAGCTATGGTTATACCCCCGTGGAATAAATAAAGGGTTAGGTTCAAAGTTCCGTGATGGCTCCCGAATACGATAAGAAAGTTCCCGAGTTCGAAAAGAAGGTTCCCGAGTTCGAGAAGGTTCCCGAGTCCGACAAGAAATACCTGAAGAAGGCCAGAGAGTATATCGGCCGAAACGTTGTACAAATAACAATGAAGATGGGGACAATAGTCCGAATAACGCAGATAATACTAAACTCATTTATATATTTACCAATCCCTCCACAGGAATAAGTTATGAGACATCGTCAGTTTTTTTAAAGAGGAGTTTACCAAATTTGAATTCAGAGTTTTAATTCTCATAGACTGGTCGCCTAACAAGGTTAAAAAGCTCAGTCTGTCTTACTCATAGCTAGAGGGTGAATAGTTGGATTGGATTCATACCTTTCCCAAGAGTATTAGTGGTAGTGAAATACAAACAGTTTCGTCAAGGATTTGAACTCGGGTGGAAGCCTTCGATGATAATCATTACACAACGCGCATCCACACAAACTCATAAATGAGGTTGATTAAAAAATTCTTGCGAAATTAAAGCTCTCTGTCGGTAGAGCGTTCGGCTAGAAACCACAAGGTATCTAGTTCGATACCGGCCCTCGCCAACTCAGCGAATGGGTAGCACAGGAATCTCTGTGGTAAAGGAGCTGATGGTAGGTGTGGCGCTCCACCTCAGACGCAAAAACGATCTCCTTGGTCTAGCGTTAGTGAAAAGGGTATAGACTCCCTCGCTGATTGGCTGATACCGACTTTAAGCCACCCCGACAATTTTACTTTGTTTTATTTACCAAAGTATAAAAAAAAGATGTTTTTTTAAATAATAATTTACTTCAAAATAGTCCTCTTAGCATTCAACATTCCAGTGGGTTTTTTATTGGTCGAATAATCTCTGTAACTCTTACTTTGATATAATGTAAAGGTGTGCCGTAATACTTATGTGGATTACCATAAGGGCAATGGGGTCGGGACAATCATATACGTGCTAGAGCTTGACCTGACCAACCGATTGATCGGAAAGGGCCTCTCCGACCGCTCATCTAGCCTAAGTAAGGGCCCAAGTGGAATCTTGCATGTCTTGGACTGCTCATCAACCAGGATACCGTCCTTAAGTGCAATCGGCGTACTCTACAGTCCCAGACGACAGGGCGGTGCTCTAATAGGAGTAAAGTTGAAAAACTGTAATACACTGGCATCTCATTTTTTATCTATATATTAATAAGCGTGTTCCTAAATCTTCCGTCCGTTATCATCTTGCAACACCCTTTGGTTAAAAATGAGACCGTCCAAATCGTCCAAGATGCAATACAAAAATGTAAATCCTGATTATCTGGTGTCTCTTAATCTCAGATTCCTCATTTGCTCTTATTTTATTTCATCCAATTCTAAAAATGCAACATTTCAAATGGTCTTGCGTCGCTTCAATGTCCAATGGGAAATTAAAATTAATTGAAAAAAAAAAGAAGTTACATGTTTGTTTTTTTCGTAATATTGAAATTGGGAATTGCGGAAAATATTTTGGTAATTTTGATCGTTCCGGCTTCCTGCCTTAATTTACGCTATGTTTTAGCGAGCCAGCGTCAGGCAAATTTCCGGCCCAATTTAGATATTTTCCGAGTCGTGTTTTTCTCACTTTTTATCGGCAAATCAATGTGAATGTTTTACAACTCACTCTTTAAGATATAGTAAGAGAGAGAGTTAAATCAAGATTATTATATTCTTTACATATTGACGTATTTTGTAATAACTCTTAAGGGAACATATAAAACGTTGTAATAATTAAGTTATCATATTATGGTATATCTACAGGTCCTGCTAGTACCTATATATTATCATAAAAAATGAATTAATAGCAGCCTAGCATTAGATTAGTATTATAACTATGAAAATCACACCAACCAACCTATCTTATTTTGGTCGCCTCTTGACACCCCTTGCACTAGATAGATAGATAGATAGATAGATAAATAGATATGATCAATCTCTGATAGATATCTAGATATATAATGAGCAGTCTTTGATTCATAAATTGATAGATAGATAGATGAATAGACAAGGAGATCGGGATATATATATTTACTAACCCCTTCGCACAAGCAGGATGTGGCACATAGTCAATTTCTTAAACGGAGTTAAACAGGTTTGAATTCAGAGTTTTCCTACTCCTAGACCGGTTGCCTAACCAAGTTTAAAGAACCCAGTCTGCCTTACTATTTATCCATAGCTGGAGGGTGGTAGGATTCATACCTTTCCCAAGGGTATTAGCGCCAAGTGAAACGCAATTACCACATCCAGGATTTGAACTCAGGGCGACGCGTCCATTTCCCATGACTTTAACCATTACACCACACAAGGAGATCGATATATATGAGCAGCCTTTGATTCATAAATTGATAGATAGATAGATAGATGTGAGCAATCTCAGATTTAGAGATAGATAGACAGGTCGATAGGGTCATATACATGTATTGCCGTATATGTGTATGTAAAGGGAGTTTATACTGCATATACATGTATATGACCCCACCATTAACTGTATTGTCAACGTGTAATATGTACACCTTAATACACAAGTTCACTCCACACATAAATAGATAGATATATAGATAAATATCAGGAGTCTCTGATCCATGACTAGATAGATAGATAGATAGATAGATAGATAGATAGTCGCTGACAAATATGAATAGAGGCAGATAGAATCATTGGTGGAAATAAACAGATATAGATAGATAGATAGATAGATAGATAATGGTTACCACCTCAGTTTCGAACATAGCCATTGAATTATATCCTTTTATAATAAGAATAATTAACTCTATCTTGAAGGGATGTGTCTTTTTAAGCCAGCAAAACTTTTAAGGTCTCTGGCACACATTTTTCGCACAAGAGATTTAATCTTATGCGAAATAGTTGTAACACAATTTCTATGTATTTTAATAAGACCTTTTATCCCTCCCGCTGACTTGCATTCTTTCTCACACGTACGGCGGGTTCCGTTGCGATTCGTAGCGAGCCGATAATCTACCTGTGTTCTCCTTTCATGAGGACGCGAATGGCTTTTCATTCCAGTTCCTATTTAGGCAGAATCCTTGCACAAATATTGCGATTGGTTCTCGGCGGTCATTTTCTTCCGGGCATTTCTTTATGGTTATTAATTTTCAACTGGGGACTGTTCAAAAGCAATTTTATCCAGATAAACCAGCTTCCTTCAATGATCGCCATTACTTGCTCGAAGCTCCCAGTTCTTAACTGGGATAGATAGATAGATAGATAGATAGATAGATAGATAGATTAGTTAGTTAGTTGACTGGTTGGTTGAGGGTTTTTTGTTTGTTATTTTTTTAGTCATTTTTTCATACAATTATATAGTTTCAAGGGAATTACTTATAAGTAAATAGAGGATAGATAGATAGATAGATAGATTGGTTAGTTAGTTGGTTGGTTGGTTGGTTTTACGTCATATCAATTCTTGTTGGGTTAAATACCAAAGTCATTTTTGCATTCAATTATATAGTTTTAAGATAATCACTTACAAGTAAGTATAGTATTCATAGATAGATAGATAGATAGATAGATAGATAGATAGTTTAGTTAGTTCATCAGAAACACCTGAAAACGCAGCAGCCAGGAGAATATCTAAAGCTGGAAATATCCAAAGACATAGAGACTCTCAAATTCCTGACCACGTTACATCCAGAAGAGCATCAAAAGCTCTTACCAAGAAGAGAGAAAAGGAATTAGAAAGCTGAATCTAGAAAAGCTATCAATGTAGCAAACATGAGAAGATTGGTTGGTTGGTTGGTTTTTACGGCATGTCAACCCTTGTTTGGTTATTTTAAGCCGAGGACATTTTGTTTTATTCATTCTTGGTGAGTAATCAATTTTTTGAAAAGATATTCAATTCATTTTTCCATTTAACGCATAGATGGGAACCTAACAGATACTACCACTCCGGGTCAGAGTGAATTTGAGAGTAATGGTGATGAAGGGGTAATCCGCATTCACCAGAGTTCCAGAACTGGAACTCACCATCAGATAGTTTAACACATACCCAGTACATAAAGACCCTCAGCCACCACCTTCTCGCATAAATATGATAAGCAGGTTTTGGGGTTGCCATAAGGGCAATAGGGCTGAGACTGATATATAGGTGCTTGACGTGACCAGCTGATTGATCAGAGGGTGCCTATTCGACCGCCTGTCTAGATTAAGTAAGAGCCAAAGAGATGCATGTCATGGACAGCTTAGTCAACAGGGATCCACCCTTAAGCATCATGGGTCGCCCCTACGACCAACAAGTGGCCCCATTGGAGGGTCTTGCTCTTCTGCAGAGGTCAGAGTTAACCTGGAAGTAATAGCATTAAATGTGTACTCCACACTCCCCAGAGCTCCAAAACTGGAACCTCACCATTGGAAGCATTTCAGTTTATTTCAATGAGGAAATTTGATTTGATATACGAGGAAAATTGGTTACGAGCGGGACGAATTAAAATCGTAAGTCAAGATAGCACTGTACATTGAGCTACCAAAAAAAAGCCAAAAATTTCGTTATGTCAGTGTACTGTTGGTGACAACTATGTCCATCGGTTTGCTAAAGTGCTAAAAAATTCGGAAATGTTTGATACAATGTATTGGTACTTGTGTGGATTAAAATAAAATTAAAATAAAATTAGAATAAAAAAAATAACAAAATCCCATGAATCTTCACCGGTAAAACCCCACCGCGCATGTGCGAGAATAAGAACCCACTTCTAACCCCAATATATCTCTCGGCCATTCGAGTTTAGGCCTGAATTGTGTCTAGTCGCAACTAATGGCCAGGGAGATATTCCAGATATTTGCCAGTTGGCGGCTATGACCGGTGAATAAAGCCTAAGTCATAAAACCACCTTCTGTCTTTGTCTCTTTCTTTTCGTTCCTTGAATTCCTTCCTTTTCAGCACGACCACCAAATGAGATGGGGTTAAAAGCAAAACACTAAAAACACGCACCAAGAATATCCAGTTACATTTAAACATTAAAACACAAAACCACTTGGCACCCTATATACTTGAAGGTGGAAAATATTTGGGAATTACTAGTAGTTTTGTTTTTTCGTTTTTTTTAATATAGAAAAAAAACCGGCACCCATGTATAAGAGACAAACAGGCGGGTAGCGATGTCTTTTCGACGATTAATATCAGGAAAAGTTAGCGACGAACGGTAATGAAATTGAAACAGAAGTAATTAAGCTTTCAATAAATGAAAAAGAAAAATGTCTTTTTTTTCTATGGAAACAAAATAAAACAAAATATCAACAAAACAAAACAAAACAAACATGATTGTTTCTAATAGTTAAGGAGAAGTTTGTAGTTGATTGAAGGAAGGTTTCCTTTGGTAGAAAATAGGAAAACTGTTCTGGGAATTGGTAAAAGAAACAGACGAGGAATTGATTGAGCTGTTTAAAAAGCATGAACAAAGTATGAACAAAATGGATTTACGTAGTGCTTTGTCTGGCACAAGACAATCTCTTAAGGGTGAGTCTTTTCATTAAATTACTTTTGAAGCCAAGTGGACTTGTAAGCAGAGATAATTTATTTATTTATTTATTTATTAGAAGTGGCTACCCAGTGTTGCCTGAGTAGAGGGGGAGGGGGGCAAAAATACCTAGTGTATTGATTTGTTTACTTTTGAGATTTACAAATGCTGAACATTTTTAAGTAGAATTTCAATGCTATTTCTATAAATGTTCTAATTTTTAGATATCTTCGAATATAAATCATATTTTCATTATTGTTGCACAAAAAGCAAGAACGAAAATATATATATATATATATATATATATATATATAGAGAGAGAGAGAGAGAGAGAGAGAGAGAGAGAGAGAGAGAGAGAGTTTTTAAAATAGCATACTTTTATTGATCAGCAATTTAACAGATCGAAAGAGAAAAGAAAAAAAAAAGAGAAACTTAAGGGCCCTTTCGACCGGTGATTTTTCAAAAGTAACGAGCGGTAGGTCGTTTAAAAGTCACAATGTATATGAAATGGGTAAAAGAGGGAGATTAAACCATACAAAATGGTGGGGCAATATGAAGGCAAAGGGGGAGGGGAATATATATATATATATATATATATATATATATATATATATATATACCTTCATGTTATCCCCACTTCAGCAGTCATTTTTTTTTTTTTGCCAGAGAATGTTTCAGGTGTCTTTGTCTACACAGGGACGGGCAGTAAAAAAAATAGAGACTGCCTCAAGGACATTAAGGTGGTGGCTTGTCCTAGCCCTGTGTAGAACAGAAAATTGCTGAGCATTGTAGTTGATTTTACAACTATTTATGCTACAAAGGTGGTCACCGATGGCAGAATCATGTGCCTGTGAAAGTATGATAATTTAATTATTATAACGCTTGATATGTTTACTTAAGAGCTATTGCTAAATAATTCAATATTTAAAAAGTATACTAATATTGATTTAAATCTCCCTCACTCATTTCTTTTTTCATTATGTTCGATTAAAATAGATTAGTGTTATCCCTTCTGCGCTCTCACCCCCTGTCTCTTGTCTTTTTCTTACTTTTTTTCTTTATTTCTTATCATATTTTTCTCCGTAGCATATCCTTTTTCCTTAGTTTCTTTTTTTATGATCAAAACGGAGTGGTCCATTATTTAGCGGAGGTGACGACACCCATAAGAAATAAGAATTCGGAGGATAAGCAACTCCAGATAATCAGGATTTACATTTTTGCATTTCCTCTTCGACGGTCTCATTATCAACAAGAAGGTGTTGCAAGATGATAATGGTCGTACAATTAAGGAACACGTGTATTAATATATAGATTGAAAATTAAATCGTTTGATCGGCAGATTCTGTGTCACATTCTGGTGTAATGTTTTCGCAAATCCGTGACTACTGAATTGTGAACCGCGCTGTCAACTGAGGCATTAAATTACACCGACTGTACTTCTGCAGAGGGATAAGACTCACCCAATGGGACCACCAGTTGGTCGTGAGTGGCGACCCGTGATGTTTAAGGATGGAACCCAGGTGGGTGAGTAGTCCATGACATGCAACACTCCACTTTGGGCTAGACGGGTGCTCGAAGAGGTGCGTCTGATCAATCAGCTGGTCACGTCCTAGCACCTATATGATTTTCCAGCCCTATTGCCCTTATGGCAAGCGCCAACCATTTTTATCATATGGGTGCTAGAAGTCAGTAGCTGCGGTTTTTCATGTCCTGGGAATGACGTTAAACTCTATCTGATGCTGAGGTTCCAATTTTGGAGGTTTAGGGAATGTGGAGCACCCCTTCATCACTATTGTTCCCAGGTCCACTCTGACCCGGAGTGGTAGTACATGTTAGGGTCCCATCTATGGGTTGAATAGAAAATATGTTTATAAAGAAATTTGAATACCTATCAAGAATGAATTTATTTCAAAACTTTTCGGCATTAAATAGCCCACTGAGGTTGATATGCGTAAAACAAAACAATCTAAAGAACCAATCTGAATAGTGAATTCGATACTTGCTGGATGCCTCATACTTGTGATCTTGTGTTACA
This sequence comes from Doryteuthis pealeii, assembly GCA_023376005.1. Lineage (NCBI taxonomy): Eukaryota > Metazoa > Mollusca > Cephalopoda > Myopsida > Loliginidae > Doryteuthis > Doryteuthis pealeii. Next base: position 55,431,443 of record CM042152.1, read on the forward strand.
TCCTACCCGTGCGAAACAGATCATTTAAAGACCTATTACGATGGATTTTATAAGTTTTCAGTTTTTTATTATCTTGTTGAGAATGAAACCAGAATTTTTTTCGATTATCTATTTTAATAACAACACAGGACAACAGATTTTAAAGTCTCAGCTGCATGAGATTTTTTTACTCTTTTTTTTTACTGTTTTTGATAAGCTGATTTCAAATATGGAAACAATTTTTCTCTAGTTTTCATGCAATTTGAGGTATTACATTTTATCCTTTTCTTGCTAAATAAATTACTTATTTCTGTTATCAATAGGGATATCTAATTTTGTTTATTTTTTTCTTCCAAATTTGATCATGGCTACATCATGGCTAAGAATAAAAATGCCCTTACAATAAAAAAAAAGCTAAGAATTTTAGGAAATTAAACTTCGATTTACAATTTTTTTATTTACTTTTAAAATCAGGTTTTGAACTATTTTTTGGTTCTTCCCAAAATTGGTTGTTTTACGATAAGTACTATAATACAATAATTTTTGTTTTACGATAAGTACTATAGTACAATAATTTTTGAATAAACACATTACATTTAAATTTCACCTATGGAATCTGAGTGATATTAAAAGATGGTGACTATAATAATATCATAGTTAATCGAATAGGCTTAGACCTAACATTTATCGAGATCTAAAGGCAAAGTAAGTATTTTCCCAACCCGTTCGCCACGGGTAAGACGTATGGGGTTAAATAGCTGTTCAGTGGAATTGATGGCAGGGTATGGCTCCAATAAAGGGCAGGGTCAGAGATTATACCAAGAATTATATTTTGTACCTGAAGCGTTCTAGAAATCGATTGATTTCATGACAGACGAATGGCCGGATATTGTCTATTAAGTTTAAGACGCTAGATTGACCGTTAGACTGTGCCATAGTTATTTTCCTCGAAGGAATCATTTTTATTATTTTTAATGCATAAAATAAATCCTTGTTTATTGTTGATATTTCTTAGTTTTCCAAAACAAAGAACTTTATACAATTAGTTCTAAATTACAAAACAGTAATTTTTGAAAAAAGGATTATATTGAGATTTTGACCATGGAATATGTGTTATATTTAACTATAGCGGGCGTAATAATATTGTACTTGACAAACTTGGCTTAGGGTTACTGAAGGAAGAGTTAGTTTTACCCAAATTGTTTGCCATGGGTAGGATGTGTGACAAGGGCATCCAGCAATGATCAAACTCTGTATTCAGTTGTAAAGGATCTTCGACTGCGTATTTGACTACCCATCACGCCGAATGGATATTGGCATTCCCCTTTCGGGGCGGCATAGGGCACCGGGCAATAACCCCAGTCCAACTCTTTTTAGGTGAGGGGGCAAGTGCTGCCAGGGGAGATGGCCCCTGTAATCAAGCGAAAAACTTTTGTGGATTCACGGTCCAGGCGCAGATACTAATTTTCGATCTTCTCCGAGGCCGAGCACTTACTATCAAAAACCTGAAACTGAAGGCAGCGTACAGCAAACTATATTTACCTAGACTCGTTCAATTATAGGGTGAGTGCGTAAAACTACAGCGAGTTTTTCTGTACTTACTTATGAAGAATCATGAAGCGTTCCACAAATCTTTTGACTTTTGGTCAATTAATTAATCATATCACTTAATCAGCAAAAATCAATAAGTAAATGTTATGTGTTTCTTAATTATATACGTATTAAACTATATGCGAGATTTCACATCTGAATGGCATATATTTTAGGAGTTATAAGACGACACGCTCATACCATAAAGATTCTTATTTATATACGAGGTATGTCAAAAATGTTCCAGAACTGGTGTCACAAAAAATTCATTTAAAATCTAAATTACAAACTACAAGTTATCTCCTTCAAAGTAATCCCCTGGAGTTTAATGCACTTTCCCATCCTTCTCTGTCATGCCTGCATGCACTCCTGAAAGATTCTTCCGGGATTCTCCGTAGCTCTGTCGCCATGGTCATTTTGATGTCGTGCACTTCTTCAAAACGGGTTCTCTTGATGACCCCCTTGAGCTTGGAGAAGAGGAAAATTCACATGGAGCCAGGTCGGGTGAGTGGGGAAGTTGGTCCAGCACAGTGATGTTCTTCTCGGACAGGAACTCTCGGATACTCAGGTGCGTTGTCATGGTAAAGCACCTACGAGTTGTCCTGCCACACCTCTCGCCTATTCTCGCGCACTGAACGAAGCAAACGCAGCAGTATCTCTTTGTAGATATGCTGTTTGATCGTCTGGCCCTGTGGCAAGAACTCGCAGTGGACGATGCCCCTCACATCTTTTGTGACATCAGTCCTGGAACTTTTCTGACATACTTCGTATATATATATATATATATATATATATATATATATATATGTGTGTGTGTGTGTGTGTGTGTGTGTTTTGTGTTTGTGTCTATCTGTTTGTGTCTGTGCCTGTTTCTGTGTGTTTGTGTATGTGTGTAAGTGAGAAAAAATATAAATAAGATATCGCCTTACTTGGCAAATGTGATGCTAAAAGATTTCAAAATCCAATATTAATATAAAAAAACTCAACTATTTCTGGTTTGTAAAAATTACCACATAATCACACACACATTTATTTAACTACAAAAAAGTTAATTACTACTCCTATGTATTTTCAAACATTTACGTACTATTTAAATTAAACCAATTTAATTTAATTCGATTCAATCTTCATAAAATTAAACAAATTTGAAAATCTGTTACAACACATTTATATTTATAATAACCCAACATTTATTCCAAACCAAAAAAAAGTTTTTCACCGAAATACATAAGAACTTAGCCTATTACTATTATCTGCGTTATTCGGACTATTGTCCTCATCTTCATTGTCATCTGTACAACGTTTCGGCCGATATGCCCTCTGGCCTTCTTCAGGTATTTCTTATCGGACTCGGGAACCTTCTTCTCAAATTGGACACATGGCCTAGTGGATAAAGAAGTTAGGTTAAGACAGTTCTAGGTGACAGTTATCTCTAGATTGCAGGTTCAATCCTGATCAAGGGCAGCAATAACATAGAATAATAATTAACACAGCTTAACGCCACTACCTCAGCTATGGTTAGCGGAATGAGAACGGGATACCCCAGTGGATTGAATAAAGGGTTGGATTCAAAGTATCGTGATGACTCCCCGGTTACGATAAGAAGGTTCTGGATTACGCCAAGAAGGTTCAAGAGTCCGAAAAGCAGGTTCTGGAGTCCGAAAAGAAGGTTCCCGAGCCCGAGAAGGTTCCTGAGTCCGACAAGAAATACCTGAAGAAGGCCGGGGAGCATATCGGCCGAAACGTTGTATAGATAACAATGAAGAAAAAAAAATGAAGTATAAAAAAGATTTTTATACTTCCCGTTTAAAACTTTAAAAATCATTCTTTTCAAATTTTCAGAACATAAACAGGTAAAAATATTTTCATATTAGTTTTCAAATCAGAAAATGCTTTGGGGTTAAAAAAAAAAAAAAAAAAAAAAAAGGTTCCATTTTATGACGTAATCAATTTCGAATATTTCTCTTGTATTACCCGTCTTTCTTTTAAAAATTAAAAACAATCTGCCCTGAAGAAGACGTACTGTTTACATATGTTTTTCTATTATTATTTAATTTCATATCTTAAATAATTTTAATAGAATACTATATACTATATGTGTAAGCAAATTCCTGTCGAAACACGTGCCAGCATATGATAAATTTCATCCATACCAATATTTATATATTTTCCATTTATTTTTTAACATAACGCTCTCCTATTGTTACATAATTATGGATCCCTAATATCTTTTTAAGGTAGTATAGAAATCCTTATGGCGATCAGTACAGCTGATGGCCTTGAGAGTGAGTGACAATGCTTGACCTCACTCTCACCTTGCGTTCTGGGGATGGAACGTGAGAACGGAAGTCAAGAGAAGCCCTTCCGGTTTAAGGTGTAAGCAACTCAGTTAGTCAGTTGAGAGTTAGAACTTAGAAGCGAAGCTAGCAAGATGTGAGCTCACTGCGTGATTGTCTGGTCTGGGGTTCTACGAATAAAGTAACATCATCGTAAATCGAAGTCTTGTTGTTATTACTAAAAGCTAACAATAGCACAAGGCTTCTGATAAGAAATGATCCTCAACACAGACCCGGAATCCCCAGATAAGAAAGAACCAGACCTGTAGAAGATATACCAGACCAAGATAGAAGATAGAAGAAGCAGATCTGGCCAGAAGAATAGACGACAAGAATAAGAAGTAAAAGAGAAGTATATAACATATAGATATATAGTGCCGGTAAAGAGGTATGCAACATATACCTATTTGGTACCGTCAAAGAAAAGGCACTACGTAACACTATAAAACACACAGAGCACTCACACTCTAGCGACTTTTACATATATATATATATATATATATATATTTGTAAGTATTTATCAGTTAAAATTCTCGTCCCAGTCAGTAAGTGCTGATGGCCAAGGGATTAGGAAGCCTGACTGATAATAAATCGGTCGGGTTTCCATCCAGGCTGGACGTAGTCTGCAAATGTCTAGCCACACTGAAGAGACATGAGACGTCGAACCACAGTGTCTATGGATGAATATATATATATATATATGTGTGTGTGTGTGTGTGTGTGTGTGTGTATGTGCCTGTGTGTGTGTATGTGAGTGTAGAGAGAGACAGATATATAGAGAGAGAGTTTAAGTATATAAGTTGAGTGTGTCTGTTGTGAGAAAGAAAGATATGTATGATATAATGCCTGTGTGTATGTCTGTGTGTGTGTGTAGAATAAATATATAAGACAGTGTACGAGACCGAGAGAGATGCAATATATATGTGGGTAAAGAGAGAGACCAGCCTCGACACATGTATACGTGATTTTTTTTGTGGGTGTGAAAATGTGCGGTGTGGGGGCGTTTGCCTGTAGAGTGGATCGTGCCTGATTACTGCGACTGCGTGATGGAATAAAAACGACAAGAAAAAAATTAGAAGTCAATAATAATAATAATAATAATAATAATAATAATAATGATAATAATAATAAACTCTAAGAGTCAAGTTTTAAAAAAAGTAAAGCGATAGAGATTGAGAGGGGGTGGAGACGAGACAGTTTATATTAACAAGTAAGTTAAATTGTTACTTGGCTTTGGGCACTCTAAGTAATGAGCGTTCAACAGGCATCGTTGTTTTACAAAGTAGAGTGAGAAAAGTGTTATTTTTGTCTTCCGAAGGAAAAAACAATTTTCTTGTTTCATGTTTCACCAGTTCCGCGTAGGTGAAATCCGAGACACTATTTCGTCTATCAATTAAACTGTTCTCCATGTCATGTCCTTACGGCGACTCTGGTGGTGGTGCTGTGAACCTGCTAAATTATGTAGCCGTCGGTTCGGTACCGAGCAGATCTTCCTTGTGTGACGACTTTAGTGTGCACCTACAGCCCAACATCAATCTTCTTTATATATTATTCCAGCAAGAAGGCCAGACCTAGTTTGATAAACGAAAGAACTTGTCAACTGGTGGATTTTGCAGTGCCAGCAGATCACAGGGTGAGGCTAATTTATATCTGGACCTTGCCACTAAAAAAGTTATGGAATATGAAAATGAAATACCAATTGTAGGCTGCACTTGGAAATCAGGCACTGCTGCAATCTGCCAGAATACTCAGAAGAGTAACTCAGACTCCGATGAAAGACCATCAGCTATGCTGATGTGAAAACTCAAAAGGAAATAATAATAATAATATAATATTGGCATCCTTCCGTCTGCTAAAGACGATGGCGTAGTGTCGAATTTTTTTAGCTGCATCTACACGAGTGACTGAACAGGACAATTTTTGAATGGCAGTTTCTGGTGCAGTGACTGCACACAAACAGTGATGCTTGCTGGGTCAACTATTTTCTCTCCTTCCTTATGGCTTTCTGTGCTGTGGCGGTTACTTTTCTCTCTGTTTCGCTCCTTTACGTGCTTTGTTTGACAAGGAGGCGCCAGGCCGCTTGGTTTTCTGCACCAACCTCCCCTGTGTAGGTGCTGACGTGGGATATCTTCATGTCTTCCTTTCAGACGCTTTGAAGCGTAGGCGTGGTCTTCTTACCTGTCGGGAGCCTTTAACTAATTCGCCATTCAGAAGGTCTTTGAGATGCGGCCTTAGTCAATAATAATAATAATAATAATAATAATAGAGTACAAGACTAGGCACGACTCTGTGGGAAATGTAATCTACTGGGAATTGTGCAAGAAATTCAATTTTCACCATACAACCAAATGTTATATGCACAAACCTAAACCTGTCCTAGAGAACAAGACGAATAAAATTCTCTGGGATTTCGAGGTATAGACGGATAACCTAATCTCGGTCAGAAGACCGGACCTAGTACTGATTGACAAGAAAAAGAGAACCTGTCATCTCGTGGATTTTGCCGTCCCGGTCGACCACCGAAATTTGAGGAAACTTTGGAACATGAAGGTGAAGGTGGTACCAATCGTAATTGGTGCCCTTGGAACGATCCCCAAAGCTCTGGAAAAGAATTTGGGTGAATTGGAAATCAGAAGAACCGAGACCATCCAAACTACAGCACTGTTGGGATCGGCTAGAATATTCAGAAGAGTCCTGGAGACATGAGGAGACTTGCTGTCACTCAGCCTCCAGTGAACCACCAGCTACGGCAGGTGTGAAAAACCATTTAATAATAATAATAATAATAATAATAATAATAATATTCAACAAAAATAATTTTGAAAAGACAACAGCAAATTAAAATGGGAAAAATAAATCAAAAGATATTAGTCATAGAAGAAAGACTCAAAAGATACCGAGATCGAACCAAACAATGCAAACAAAATAGGATTTCCTGTGACAACGAAAATAAGTTTTACCAACAAATTGGTGGATCAAGAAAAAATACAAACGAACACCTATGCAATAGAAACAAAACTTTTGTGAGCAATATATGGGAGAAAAAAGAACGACATCAAAATGGATAAGTGATCTTAAAAATGAACCGAAGGAAATCGAGGAAAGACCTTAGCAAGCACACACATAATTACGCTCAGAGCAACATTCAAGAAAGTAGGAAACTGGAAAATACCAGGCTTTGGGCTATAGCTTGTTCTCATAGTTTATTTGTCCTTCTAGCTAATTTTCCATCCAGCTTTTGAGTTTCTGTTTAAATTCTGTAGAAGGAAATCAATTTTTTCACTCATTCATATTTTTGCTCCTGCATAAATCAGGTTGTTATGTCGTGTTAGTGAACTTAGGCAAGTATTATAAAGAAAATAGGTAATGTGAACATTAGCTACATAAATGAGAGTAACTTCCCCTTGTTTTTTTTTCACTTTGAGGAAGACGTGTGTTTTGTTTTGTAAAAACACGGATTTTCCGACAATTTGGGTATACCTATACTTTTCTAATATACAGGTACTCTCAGAGAAATATTAACATCTTTTTTTTTTAATCACATAGAGAAGATTCTAAGCATATGTTGACAGGGATGGTGAACATGTGGAGACTGTTGAAAATGTATTAAAGGTATTCCTATAAGAGTGTTAACATTTTTAAATCGATTAAAAAAAGATGTTAATATTTCTATGAGAGTACCTGTATATTAGAAAAGTATAGTTATACCCAATTTGTCGAAAATTCCATTGTTTTTACAAAACAAAACACACGTCTTCCTCAAAGTGAAAAAACAAGAGGAGGTTACTCCCATTTATGTAGCTAATGTTCAGATTACCGAAAAATATATTAAAGTAGGTGGGTTATCTCCCTTGGTCGTTATAATTGTTGATGCCAGAAATCAAAAGATAAGTATACTATATACCCGTTCATCTCGGGTGTATAATGAGGAGAAAGAGTAGAGGAGAGCTAATCGGCTATTACTTGTTGGTTGGTTGGTTGGTTGGTTTTTACAGAATGTCAACCCATTGGGTAATTATATACCGAAGACGTTTGTTTTTATTCATTCTTCGTGTGTACACAATTTTTTAATTCAATTTTGTTAAACATATTTCTTAGAACTCATTTTGTTTTTATTTAACCTATAGATATGACCCTAACATGTACGACCACTCCGGGTCAGAGTGGACCATGGAGCAATGGTGATAAAGGGATGCTCCACATTTCCCACACCTCCAGAATTGGAACCCCACCATCAGTTAGAGTTTAACGTCATTCCCAGGACATAAAGACCCTCAACCACCGCCTTCTAGCACCCATATAATTAAAAGGGTTGAGGCTTGCCATAAGGGCAATAGGACTGGAACAATCATATAGGTGCTAGGGCTTGACGTGACCAGTCGATTGATCGGTGGGGGCCTCTGTGACCGTCTGTCTATTCTAAATAAGGACCAAAGAGGAGTGTTGGATGTCATAGACTGCTCATCCACGAGGATTCCGTCCTTAAGCATCACGGGTCACCACTCGCGGCCAACAGGTGGTTCTATTGGGGAGGGGGAGTCTTACCCCTTTGCAGAGATGCAGTCGGTGTATTCTAAAGCCATCTCGTCGGTGCCATCTCCTTCTTGGCTGATTCCTTCTTTTGGGCTGCGTAGTCTATCTCATTTCTTGTTTGTAATAAATGTGTAAGACTTTTTTTTTTTTAAAGATGTCTATTCTTTATTCAAAATCCACAACCCATTAAGGTTTCTAACTGCGTGGTGAGAAGTCGGCATCTTATGGAGCGAAACCCCCTGCGTCTGCTCCTTCTGACTAACGGCCGAAATCTGCCTAACTAGACCAGTTCCCTTTCACGCGCCTCTCCTTCACCCAATCAGAAGTTGGCGTATAGGTCAGCGAAAGGTCAACTTCTGTCAATAACTTTTTTCAACGGTTAATAGTAATTTTCCATTTAGCAACCATTATTTGAATTTTAACTACACTTACATACATAATTCGTAGGCTACCCACGAATTATATAACAAGTATCTTCCTCTTTCCAACCAGCATCTCGAAGACGTCAAATTGCTGTTGCTATTATATCAGCAGAGAAAACGTGAAGTAAGTATGTTAAACCATTAAAAAGAATTTCAGTTAAGTGGAGTAATACTCGTTTACATTTAATTAATACAATATAGCCGCAAACAGAACAATTTGTTTGCAACTGCAAAATATTACAATTGTATTTTCTTTATATGTGAATGTAATACAATATTCTTCAAAACTCCAAGTTGTTTCATGTGCTTCCTGTTACTAACTTATGTTATTATAGTAACCATCATATTTTGTGGCCTAAATCACCAAATTAGTCATGGTAGCTCTATTTCATTTCTTACCTTTTCGTTTCCAGATACGGACAGTTCTTAACTTGGGCCGGTGCACACCGCATATTTGCTATTGTGAGTTCTTGTTTTTTAACTGGTGAATATACAATGTTACTCAATGAGCTTGTCGTTATGTCGAATAATGTTGTTCCTGAATTTTCAACCCACAGCAGTTTCGATTTTTTAATCCAGAACCACAGCATAACAGGAAATGAGTACAGAAGTCTCTTTGTAGCAATTATAGTTGGTTTGTTCTTGGATTTTAACGGCATATAAACCCGTGTGGGTTATTTCATGCCAAGAGTAAAAAAATAATGATACAAGGTGTGTCAAAAAGTATTGAGATGTTTGTACTTTATTGACGCACCTTGTATTCTGAGAAAAATATGAATGGAACCATTATTCTTTTTCAGAATACAAGGTGTGTCAAAAAGTACAAAAAAATCTCGATATTTTTTTGACACACCTTGTATGTTATATCTCTATATTTACACTTTTGTAGTTAACGGTTTTAACGATATGTTAACATCGTTGAGGATCATATTGAGGAATTAGTCTTATATGGTATTGATCAGGTTTATGTTTATATTTTTGGAAATAATTTTATTTGCCTCAAAATGATTCATCTATAAAAAAAAAACGTTTATGAATATATGTTTGAATATATGCATAGAAGTCTGTAAAAAATATGCACTGCTTTTTGTCTTAAACGTTTATTCATTTATTTCCGTAGGCAGAATTTAGGGGAATCATCGTTAGTTCCCGAGTATATATTCTTCTAATCGCACAAATTGATTGAATTAAATTCTTCAATATAAATATTCTGCCGTAAGCATGACCGCATCCACAATAAATTTATCTATCTATACATATATAAAGGGCAGTTGTGTGAATCTGTATGTCCGGAGGAAACTTCGAAAATAAAACAATTAACGACACAGTATATATATATATATATATGAATTTAACATTTAGAAAAAACAATTAGTAATTATATGCTGACAGAAATCTGTTTCGACGCCTTATGGAAGGGTCATCTTCAACGAGCAAAAAAATATATGAAAAAGAGACGGATAAAACTCTTTTTGAGTTTATTTTTGAATTAAAAATGCATTTTAAAATAATGAAACAGTTGCGCATTTGAAAAAATTCAAGCATTCCAGCGTGTGTTTGTACCCCCTATTTTCTTCAAACGGTGATATATTTTTTGCTCGTTGAAGATAAAACAGATTTCTGTCAGCATATAATTACTAAAATGTTAATTCATTAGCAAAAATAATGAACATTGAATTATATTCGTGAAGATAATCAAAAAAATTGAATTTAAAAGATAGCAACATGGATTTTTTTCATTTGGTATTTTAAATAGGAGACATCAATTTTTCTTTTCAGAGTGGCTGGATCAAGACACGGTCTTTTTTACATACGGATTTTAATGGGGCCTCCTGCGAGGATCCAACCCGTGATTCAATAATAATGGATCTGCGAGACTACCTTTTTTTTACCCCCTCCTCTACCTAGGTGACGCCGGGTAGACGCTTCTAGTTACACATCATCATCATCATCATGTCGCGCATGCAGCACGAGCATCCATGACAATCTTTCGCCAACCCTCCCTATCATTCATTACACCTGGAAGCTCCTCTGCGGAGCAGCTAGCATCTTCACATAACTGGTCAATGTAGGTCCTTGCTGGGTGCCCCACACTTGCATGTCCATGTGTTGGCTTCCACAGGAGAACGTCGCTTATGAGTTCATCCCTGCTTCTCCAGCAGTGTCCTGCATGCCTTGTCCGTCTCACTCGGATAGTTTGTGAGATGGGGGGCAGGTGACCGTACAGCTGTTTCCTTGTGGGGTGCTGTTTCCACGACTTATTCAAGACTGCACGCAGCATTCTTGTGCAGCTCCCATCTAGCTTATTCTCAAGACGCTTTGTCAGGGTCCAGGTGGTGCAGCCATACAGCAGCACCGACACAACCACAGCCTGGAAGAACTGTCGCTTCAGCTTGCCAGGGAGATCGGACCTCCATATGACTGATAATCTATTTGTGGCCGCCCATGCCTTTGCTATTCGTGTATTAACATCGCTCTCTGTGGAGGAGATATTACCACCTAGGTATGTGAATTGTTCTACTGGCTTAAGAGGCTTGCCGTAAGTAACCATTTAAAGACAGTAGAACAATTCCCCTACCTAGGTAGTAATATCTCATCTACAAAAAGCGATGTTAATATGCGCATAGGGAAGGCATGGTCTGCTATAAACAGATTATTAGTTATATGGAAATCCGTGGCGGTCTAAGTACTGAATGATAATCATAATTTGCAAACTATTATAGCTTCAAGTAATTATTCTAAATACAAATAATTTGTACACAATAATATGGTTTTAAGTATTCCTAAATAATACTAATACTTTTCAAACGGATCTATTTGACTTACAGATGGAACACTAACAGGTAATATCACTCTGAGTTAGAGGTGGATCGTAATGGCAACAAAGGGGTGACATCACAATCCTCGAAGCTCCAAAAATGTAGCCTCACCATCGGGTGAAATTTGCTGTCTTACTCAGTACACACTATTTCTTAATAGGATGGGGTCCTACCACTCTGCAGGGGGTGGGGCTGTTAGCATATTCTAGGCTCCAATAATATTGAGGCATCGAGAAAAAGAATTACTGTAAAAAAAAGTTTAATATGAAAAGGACTTTCAAGGGAAAGAACTCATACAATTTTTTGATGAGTTATGTCCCATTACAATTTTATTTTTATATACTTGTACATGTTTGTATGTGGTGTAAATATAGTGAAATTACACGTGTTTTTAACTCCCATGAAAGAAATTCGACAAAATTCGGGAAAAATGAATAAAAATTGACGTACTTTTTGCGGAATTATGAAAAGAAAGGATTTCTTTCTAATTACATGTAAAAACTATTTGTCTGAATTTAAGTACGGACTCACTATAATACTAACTATAATGTAACAATGGATTACAAGGAACGCCTGAAAAAGGCCGGTGGGTACATCGGCCGAAATATTGCGTATGCGTATTCAGTATCTGCACAGAGCTGATCAGTGTTTTGCTTTGTTTTTTTTTTTTTTGTCGACCCGCTCAAGTGTGTCTAAGTGAAGGTATCCAACAGGAGAACGTCACTTATTAGTCCGTCCTTACTTTCCAGCAGTGTCCAGCGTGTCTTGTTCGTCTTACTCCGATGGTTTGTGTGTAGGAGCTAAATAATCGCAGAGCTGCTTTTTTTTTGGGGGGGGGCTGCATTCAGGATTTATCCAGCACAGCACACAGGATCCTTTTGTAGTTCACATCTAGCTTTTTAATGGAAACTTATATGATCAGAACAGGTGTTTTTGGTATCATTTACTTGTTGGCAGACAAAATGGAATTGTCTCCCTTTATACACTGAAGGAGGGGAATTCCCACGTCACCTGTCCGTCTTGATCATGTGAAACGGTTAACCCTAGGGTCTCCCTCTTTTACCAAGACGATGTTGAAAGTGACTGATGTCTTTTCGCTTCCTCAACAGCGACGCACATGGGTGGCTGTTTTTTGTTCCCAGACCTCCTGAAAAATAGTAAGTAGCTTCCCTTTGTTGCTTAACATTTCTTCATGTTTCTTGGATATTTTTTAGTGTCTGTTTTATGGTCTGGGACGGGAATTATGTTCACACTGTATATGTTGTGAAAGTAAATGTTATATTGTATGAATTGACTTGTCTTTTTCCCTACCGTATATTGTGTTAGGTTGCTCTCTTTTGGATAATCTAATGCATTAAAAGATTACGGATGCTTAGATAGAAATGAACACTCCGTGAATTCTATAGCAAAATCAATAGCATAGAAACTGTGTAACCAAAAAGATAACTGAAACAAAAACTAAAATTGCATAAATAAAATTAGGAAGTATAATCTGCGTTATTCGGACTATTGTCCGCATCTTCATTGTTATTTGTACAACATTTCGGCCGATATGCCCTCCAGTCTTCTTTAGGTATTTCTTGTCTGTCTTGGGAACCTTCTTTTCGGACTCGGAAACCTTCTTTTCGGACTCGGGAACTTTCTTGTCATAATCGGGAACCTTCTTGTCGTAATCAGGAGTCCGAAAAGAAGGTTCCCGAGTCCGAAAAGAAGGTTCCCGAGTCCGAGAAGGTTCCCGAGTCCGACAAGAAATACCTGAAGAAGGCCGGAGGGCATATCGGCCGAAACGTTGTACAGATAACAATGAAGATGAGGACAATAGTCCGAATAATGCAGATAATACTAATCATCAAGCCTAATTTCAAACATTCAGAGAAATAAAATTAGGTAGTATATTTATTTTTGGACTACTTAGGTAGACCATCCAGACTGGGTTTTCATTTCAAATTGTTTTATTTTCGTACTCCTTTAATAAATTGGAATATTTTACTTACTTATGATACAAACCTCAAACATTGGATTTTATCTCCCACTCCTCTCAGGCAATGTCATTCAAAAAATAATTTTTGCACCGCACGGAGGATTTTTTTTTTTTCTAGTCTATTAATAATAGAGATTCGGTCTCTATTTCTCTGTAATCGAAACTAAGTCACTTCTTACGTCACTGTAGGATAAACATACTAAGTTCCGATTACCGTCGAATTATTAAGACAAGGCAACAAGGAGCTATAACTTAATTCGGATCTACCCTTGAATGGACTATTCTTGAGTTCCAGAAATACTAGCTGTTTTGGGCACCAGTCAGTAGTGCTTAGTTGCTGTTGTCCAAACCAACAGCAAACTTAGCTCACAATACTGTTGGATTCTAATCACCTATGAAATTAATTAGATAATTATATTGTTACTTTAAATGGAAAAAAATAATTTGCGAATTTGTAATCAATTTTAAAGATTATTTTTTACACTTGCCCTTTTGACAAGAAGTTAACTAGAAAGTTTACAAATAAATAAATACTTACGATTTTGTGTTAAATTTATGTGTCAAAAAGTCAAAATAATTATTTAACCAATGATTAATAGATGGCTGCAACATTTTATTTGATGAGGACAGAACTAAGTTTCCATTTCAAAGGCCGTTGTCGTGTCAGTAACGGACCCTAACGAAGCGACTAGAGAATAAACTAGATGGGAGCTGCACAAGAATGTTGCGTGTGATCCTGAACAAGACGTGGAAACAACATCCCACGAGAAAACAGCTGTACGGCCACCTGCCACATATCACCCAAACCATCCGAGTAAGACGGACAAGACAGGCAGGACACTGCTGGAGAAGCAAGGACGAACTCATAAGCGACGTCCTCCTGTGGAAGCCAGCACATGGGCACGCCAGGTGGGCCGATCAGCAAAGACGTACATTGACTAGCTCTGTGCGGATACAGGGTGTTGCATAGAGGACCTCCCGAGAATGATGAGTGATAGGGATGGATGGAGAGAGATTGTCATGGATATTCGTGCTAACAGCGTGACATGATGATGATGATGATGATGATGATGATTCATTTAATAAATTTGATGATTTTACTAACTTATGATACAAACCATCTGACATTGAATTTTTAAATCCCACCCACTCAAACAATATCTTTCAAAAATGAATTTTACGCCATCTGGAGGAAGTTTTTTGCTTTTTGTTGGGGTTTTTTTTGTTAGTATTTTTAATAAATATTTAATTCTAAAGAATTAATAAAGATACCAGGATTTTTTCATTTCTAGTTGAAAATTATTCGAGGCTCATTCAATAAATGTGGTGAATTTTTTCTGAAGAGTTGGCAATAAGAAGCACTGTTTACACAGAGAGAGAGAGAGAGGAGAGAGAGAGGGGGGGATTACCAAATTCGGTTGCATTGAAACTAAAAATAGAAATATATAAGTCGGCATATTGTTGGTATCAGCCGGATCACCACATAGTCTATCCCCTTTTCACAGCGAAAGACCAGGGAGATTGTTTTCTAAGTTGTAGCATCACACCTACCATCAGCTCCCCACTTTACGGAACAGATCAGAGTTGTTGAAGACCAGGATTGTATCCGGGACCTTGCGATTCCGAGGCGTGTGCTCAAGCTGAAGTACTCCCTAATTCATATTTATGAAATTTTATTTTCGGTTGCCATAACATAAAAATTGATAATTAAATATATGCAAATGCATGTTAATAAATTATCTTGACTTTGATATTGTAGTAAGCAGGTACGAACGCTAGTCTTCCTATAACGCTCACTTTTGGACATATCCTTATGAAAAGTATGAAGTACCTCCTCTTGCAGTTAATGATTTAATAGTACCACTACTATTCTTCTACAAGGATGACTTTGGTTTTCAATAACTTACGAAGATTGATATACTATTAAACAAAGAAATCAAACTCCATTATCTTTTCACACGTTCAATAATTAGTACATCAAAAAAAAAAATTTAAGGGAGGTAACTCAATAAATTTTATGCAAGAGTTATTTCCCTTGCATAGGCAAATTTTTAAATTGTGATGTTTAGGTTTATTCTATTTTGTTATACGAAATAAGTAAAAATGTTAACGAAGTGATCTTAATTTAATTTTTTTTTAATTTTTAAAAAGATACAAAGAAAAAGAAAGAAATAGAATATGAAAAATAAAATTACAACGAAAAATAGGAACGAAAGGAATGTAAAAGTGAGGAAAGAAAGACAAAGTTTCATTGAGAATGTTTCGTTTGATTTGGTTTATTTGTTTAATGGCATATGAACATTCGTAGGTTATTTAATGCCAAAACCATCCTTGTAAAAACAGTAGTGGTACTATTCAGCCCATAGCTGAAAGTTTCGGGGTGCTGAGAATGTAAGAAAAAGAACAACAGTTTAGACGAATTCAAAATATTTTATTTAGATAAAACTATCGTGATAGTAGGGCTAAACAGTTTACACACACACACACACACACACACACACATACATATATATATATATATATATGTGTGTGTGTGTGTGTGTGTGTGTGTGTGTGTGTGTGTGTGTGTGTGTGTGTGTTTGCATACTAATATGTGTATATGTGTAGCATATGTATGCATGTACATATATATATATATATTTCTGTGTGTATGTATGTGTGCATATCTATATATATATTATATATATATATATATATATATGAGTTTATAAGTGTGTATATGTAGAAAATAGAAAAATAAAGTACTCGGAAAAAGGTTAATTTATTCTTGATGGTGAAAACGTTTCGGTTTTTTATTAAAACTTCATCAACCGCATCTAGTGTTCTGGTGCTCTGAGGGGTTGTGATGTACGCCTTTATTACCATTACTCCCAGGTCCACTCTGACCCGGAGTGGCAGTACCTGTTAGTGTACCATCTATGGGTTAAATAGATTTTTCAAAAGGTAATTTCAAAATGAATTAGAAACTAACTGAAACCCCAACATGAATGAATAACAAAAGCTTTGTCTTCGGTATGACGTTAAACTACCTCTAACGGTGAAGTTCGAATTTTGGAGCTCTAGCGGGAAGGAGTACTCCTCATCGCCGTTACTTCCAGTCCACTCTGACCCAGAAAGGTAGTATCTACTAGGGCCCCATTAAATAGCTTGTTAAAAATAGTTTTGTTAAATAGTTTTAAAAAATTAGTTTTAAAACAATGCTTTTACAAAGAAATTGAGTTTGAAAAAAATTGAATACCCAACAAGATTAAATAAAAACATAACGTCTTTGGCATAGAATAACCCAACGAGAGTTGACATACCGTAAAATCCAATAAACGAACCAACCGACAAAACGCCTTTGGCTTAAAATAGCCCAAGTGTTGACATGCCGTAAAATCCAACAAACCAACAAACGCTTTCGGCATAAAATAACCCAACAAGAGTTGATATATTTCTTTGAATTTTTGAGATAAGGCTTGATAATTAGTATTATTTGGAATATTCGGAATTTTGTCCTCATTTTTATTGTTATCTGTACAACGTTTCGGCCGATGTACCCATCGGCCTTCTTCAGGTATTTCTTGTCTTGAATAAAGGTTTGGGTTGAAAGTTCTGTGATGGCTCCCAATTACGACAAAAAGGTTCCCGATTACGATAAGTTTCCCCGAGTTCGAAAAGAGGGTTCTCGCGTTCGAGAAGGCTCCCGCGTCCGACAAGAAATACCAGAAGAAGGCCGGAGGGCACATCATCCGAAACGTTGTACAGATAACAATAAATATGAGGACAATAGTTCGAACAATCCAAACGATACTAATAATTGACATGCCGTAAAATCCAACCAACCAACCAACCAGCCATCTATTCACTTTAAAGCTCGCGAGAATAAATATTGATAACCCCTTCAAATCAAGTATTCTCTCACCTGTCTGGAATCAAATACTGATTGTAGGTTTCTATTGATATGTACACAGAGATGCTGATAAGTACGCGTCCTGCGTCCCTGACGCACAAAAATCTAAAAGGACACAATAAATTCATAACCATGCCTCCCAGAGTCTTTCTTTTTTTCTTCCCTCGCCATTTCAAGCTAACTGTAAATACATTTCATTAGTTTCTTAGAAACGAATTACACAGGATAGGTTAGAAGGTAGGAGTTAGACGATTTTTTAATTGTTTCCACAGATCATTAATAAAAAAAACTACATTTTTTTAAGAAACTTTAGTTGGGACCCATAAATTGTCCCCGGGTCTCATTCAAAGCAAATATGTGCGTCCCAGGACACACTAAAATAAATAAAAAAAGCTATCAGTTTCATTGTGTACATATTCATAGGTTCGTGACTACAGACGCATAGGATAGGTCAGGTCGATTGATTTTACGACATAACTTTTGTTGGACTATTCAATACTAAACTCAGTCATTTTTTGCAAGTAATTATATGGTTTCAAGTATCTAATAATGATAATTTGTTATACCTTCAATTAAATAGTCTTAATGCATATCATTTTTATATAATTATATAGTTTCAAGTATTCCTATCTAATACTAATGATCTGTAGATAATTATATGGTTCCAAGTAATAATTTGTTTGCACACAGTTATCATACACTGAGTTGGTGAGGGCCAGTATTGAACCAGGAACCTTGCGATTCCTAGTCAAGTACTCTACCGACTGAGCTAAACCGGTCCTAATTATACCCTAAATGGCTCTACCACTGCAAGTCAGTGGACCTGAGAGTAATGGCAATACAGGGATACTCCTCACTCCTCGTACCTCCAGAACTGTATCCTCAACAATGAATGCAGTTTAGATTCATACCCAGGATGTATCCCTTTTGGTGGAGGGTAAGGGGTCTTGGTATACGACCAATCGGTTGATTTTGGTTTAATTAATTGATTATATCCCTTAATCAGTAAAAATCAATAACCAAATTTGGTGTCTTTTTTTGTTAGAAGGATATTAAGGTGTATGCAATTGAAAAAAAAAAGAATTAAATAAATTAATCAAATTTATGTAAAACGATAAATAATCTTTTTAAAAAATAACATTATTTATTCAAAGCATAGCCGATCGAATGTCAAATTATTATAGTAAAGTATACTATGTGTTTTCAGGTATTTCCGTGAAATATATTAGGTAATCTAATGGTATTATCTCGTGCGCACTATTCTGCATTAGTATCATGATTATATTTGTATTTCTAATATTGAAATAAATAAATTAACGCGATTATGAAAAATAAAAAAACGCTTTGTTTACAATTGACGAACGACGGGAATTAATTTTTTTAAAGTTGAGTTATCGTTAAACGTTTTCGTTTGATTTGTTATTTAATTTTAAAAAATAATTCAATGTATGAAAAGACATACTAATTACATATTTAGAAAGATTATTTTACATCAAGTAAATATTTTTAAGATAGGAACAGAAATATGCGATAAATAAGATGTGATTTTATGTTAAAATTTAGTATGAAAAAATTATACTACGAATTCTAGGCTGACTGAAGCAAAATATTATTTTTTTAACTCGCTGTAAAAAATAATTCAATGAATAAAACATCAACCAAATTACATATTTAGAAAGATTATTTTATTCTCTTTCTAACCACATAAATATCTTAAAGAAGATTGAACCGTAAATAGTCGGTAAAAAAAGAATTTGATTTTTCGTTAAATTTAGTCTTAAAAAAAAATCATACTAATCAGCTCTTCAAAGCCAATTTTTTTTTAACTCGCTGTAAAAAATAATTCAATAGATAAAAACGCATACAAATTACATATTTAGAAAGATTATTTTCTTTCTTTCCAACCATATAAATATGTTTAAGATTGGACCAAAAATAGGCGATAAATTCCGAGCGGAACGGCTTAGACTGCGAAATTTATTCATTAAAATTAAACTTCACTGCTGGTATCGCTTTAATCGCTGTAACAAAAAGTCAGGCAGGGGACAATATTTTATAATCAGCAGGTGCTGGTATACGGACAGTTCCGCAAATTGGGTGATTTTGGCTTAATTAATTAATTATATCCCTTAATTAGTAAAAATCAATAACCAAATTTGGCGTGTTTCTTAGTTTGAAGGATATTTATCTATATTCAAGATTTCAAATCTGAGTAACTCCTCTTTTCTGAGTCATAAGTCGACACGTACATACCAAAAACTTTCTCCCGCTACTAAACTGCATTGGTTTCTTACCTTTCCTTTGTACCACAGCGACAATCTGGGTAGGGGGCCGGCTGTTTGGCCAACAGCCTCCATACAGGGAACCTACTTCAAAATCGTTTTTAGCAGACGGAAGAATGCCAACTAATATATATATATATATATATATATATATATATATATATATATATATATTAGAGTGGCCCCAAAATTGTCAGCTCGCGACAGATTTTTTGTTTTAAAAACGAATTAAAATTAATCAAATCGATTATTTATGGTCAAACTTTTGTCTAAAACGATAATAGTAACATAATGACCATCATTAAAAAAAGAAAAATATCATTATATATACAATTTCTTTTAAAACATTTAAAACGATTTTTTGGGCCAATTTCCATCGCTTTCGGTCTGAGACGCTGGTTTAAAATGGCTTGAAATGGCTTTTTAACAAATTTAATGTAACATTCGCCATTGCAAAAAAATTTACCAAAAACCAGGGAATTATCCGATTTTAATGAAATTTCAGTATTGATTTATCAATTAATGAATTTTATAATGCACCAGTTATTTTATTTCAAAAATTTAATTAAGTATTTTTGCTAAGAAAAATGAATATATAAAATTCATTTAAAATATGAAATATGTTAAGTTTAAAATGTTATATTTTTAGATTCTAGAAATAAATATCTATTTAATGCAAACCTTATTTTAGATACAAAAAGTAATAAGTTTTGAAGAAAAACTCTATTGAAAATTTAACCCCCCCTTTTTAAGCAGAAAAATATCGATGTATAATTTTTCTTGTATAAGATAA